>JAVJGI010000063.1:36136811-36161463 GCA_035590275.1 Ibycter americanus | reverse complement strand
AAAAGGATAAAATCCAAAGGAAAAGGGAGAAAGGAAAACAAGTGATGCACAGTACAACTGCTCACCACCCGCTGACCGATGCCCAGCCAGTCCCCGAGCAACAACCCCCCCAGTTAACCCTCCAAGTTTATATACCAAGCATGACGTCCCATGGTATGGCATATCTCTTTGGCTGGTTCAGGTCAGCTGTCCTGGCTGTCCCCCCCCCAGTTTCTTGTGCCCCTCCAGCCCTCTCGCTGGCAGAGCCCAAGAAACCAAAAAATCCTTGACTTAGTACAAATATTTCCCAGCAACAACTAAAACAATCAGTGCGCTATCAACATAGTTCTCACATCAGAGGCAAAACACAGCACTGTACTAGCTACGAAGAAGAAAGTTAACTCCATCCCAGCCGAAACCAGGACAGGGACACAGTTAAACCAGCAGCACTTTTGCTCAGCGAAGGCTGACGCATACCTGGCTTGGTAGGCTCATCTCATTTCCATGCTGTACTTGCAAACTCAGTGTGCGATAAGCTACGTGGGTGCTTCCACAAATATATCTGCAGCCAAATGAGCAGAGATCAGCCAAACCACACCCTGAGGAAGGTGGGAATTGATCCCAATGCCATATAAAAGTATGGGAGTTTTGTAGCTGCTTTGAATAGGCACAGGATGCTTGTCCCACCCAGCCACATCATTCCTGCGCAGCCTTCGTGCTCACACTGATGCTCCCACAGCATCCCTGTGGGAGAGTCCTGCTCTCCTATATCTAGACAAGCTTGAGGTCTCAAATCAGGCCATCTGAATCACCCTTAAAATCAGTCATCGATTTTCTCTAAGTTATTTATCAGATCAGAGAGCTGCTTCCATCCTTCAGTTGCCTGGGTTGATGTTGCTCAGGAGCTCTCCTGCAGAGCTGTGCTCATACCAGACGTGTAGTGCTCCCCACACTGCCCACGCAGGGACAATTCACTCCAGAATTTTTCTTTTTTACTGGAAATACACCTTGACATATTGTGCCATAATAATTTTTATGCAAACTTTTATAATCTGACCAGTTCTTTCTGAAATTTACAGGCTAGAAGGAAAATGATGAAAATGTTACCTTTTTCCCAAAGTGGTCCTATTGGAATACGCAATGGATCAGAGGGTTGCGTTGGACCCAACAGGCAGCTTGAAAACCCTGCAACATCAGTAGCTGAGCAAATCCCTGCCCATCCTGAACCTTCTGGAGACGACATCTGGTCCAGGGACCAGGAGAAGATGAGTGAAAGGCCAGAGGCAGCCTGCAGACCTTCACGTGCATCTTCCATCACGAGCAATGGGAGCTGCACCTCTGCTGGGGACAGCCCTGAAAAAGGCAAGAAAGGAATAAAGGGAATCCTTACGAGTGCACTTAAGAAAATGAAAAAGATCAAGCCACCCAGTGGTAAGTGCTCCTCCATCCTCCTTGCACCACCTCATAGGCTGTAGCTACCTCTAGAAGGGCTGCAACAGGTGGAGAATTGTCCCCCTGAGAAACAAGGGCACTGACAGATTGAAGTGACTTGGCCAAGGAGCCTTGGGAAACATGGGCTGAGGGAGACATGGCCTCAAGTCCTAGTCGTTTGGTACCAAGGGCACACTCCTTGAGGAACTGCCAGTTTGCAGGTTTTCTGTCCAAAACAAAACTCATTTCTACCTCTCACAGGGGCACAGAGATCTGTGGGTGGATTAGAAACCAATGCATACCTCTCTGCTCTGTTCCTCCATGCAACCACCACCCTGTGAAATCTCCTCTTCCCCCAGGGACAGCAGTGAGCAGCCCACATAAGTCTTTCCCGGGGCTGATATATGAACGTACAGCTCCTCCATGGGCACCATCCCTGCAGGGTGCTTAGAGAGGTAGGAAAATACCTGCTCAGAGAAACCCAGAACTGGAGAGGAAAGTGCCCCTTGGCACTTCCAAGGCTGACCTGCCACCTCAGAGGACACATCTCTGTCCTGGTTCATAAACTTAGCAAGCTGTACCTTAAAATAAGTTCATTTTTCAGTCCTACCTCCTTTACTGAGGGGCTCTTACAAAGGCTCACTGTTTTATTACAAATTGTCTCATTTCCAGTTAAGTCTTTACCCCTGGCTACTTTGGCATCTCTTTCTCCATGTGTCAAATGGTTTCCCTAAGCGGTGGTTTTCCTTCTTCGCCTTGAATCTGCTCAGCTAAATGAACCGAGTCTACTGAAAACAGCCCCTTCGTGCCTCTGTTCTTACTGCTGCACTGCCCTGTTCCCAATGTCTTTTTTTGAAATAAAGCAACCAGAATTGCAGAAAATAATCCAGATGAGATACCACCAATGCCTGGTACAGTATGCTATGATTTTCCTGTCTCAGCTGGACATTCCTCACTGGATACATCCTGGGGTCGTATCTGACATTTCCACCATCATCTCACAGTAATGACTTACTACTTCTCCAGGCATCTCTCTTCCTCCTCCATCTCAAGCTGATTCACATCCAGCTTGCAGCAGAAAATCCTACTTGTTGCTAAGTAACTTTTGTTCTATTGAATTTGTATCTTATACTTTGTGCTATTAAATTTCAGCCCATTTACTATTCACATTATCCTGTTGTTCCTGTATAATAGACCAAGCCCTCAGTTTCAATAATGTCTCCGAACTTTGTGTAATCAGCAGATGCAATAGGGCACTCCCAGCTTTTGTGCCGCAGTCTCTAAGAAGAATATAAAGTAAGATGAGTTTCATGAATAATGTAAGCTTTCTCCACCCATTTCCCTAGGGTTTTCCATACAAACCTTACATATCTAACAAAACTTATTTTGGGATATGACTTCTCCAGTTTAACTAATAATTTCCCAGACTGCACCGTACCGAGTAACTGGCTGTAGTTCAGATAAGACAGTTCAATTGTATTTATCTTGCCTGCTAAATGTGTCCTCCAAAAAATTTTTGCAGGTCAGAATGTGCCGACCTGTTTCTGGAAAACCCACGTGGTATTTCCTTTAGCACATCTTATTTAGCTACATCTTTTCATCTACATTTTTTCTAAAGCCATGCTTCTGACTTGAGATCATATTAATGGGAAGGGGGATACTAAATAAATACATAAATAAAACTCCACAAATCTAAATTTTCCAAAAAATTATGGGTAGCTCATGAATAGCTGCCCATATGTAACACAGTGGTGATGTGTATTCCAATGTCCATTGCCCCCGTTAGAGGCAAGCTAGAAATAATCTGATCTTTCAATAAACAGAAAGGTTTTCTAATGGTGAAGGAGCTTCAGATCTTGCATTATAGAAATTTAAAAAAAAAAAAAAAAAAGTATTCCAGAACCATAATTTTTTTATAAAACAGAAACGTAAGTCTTTGCTGTCAGGTAAAGAAAGGCTGTTCTTTTTTACCAGTCAGACAAGTCTTGGATCTCCTTGAAGAGCAAAAGCTTTGCGACGCTGCTCAGCATCTGATTGTCCTGGAGAAGAGCCTGTCTAGCAAAAGCGAGGAAGGACTGAACACCAGCCAGCAAGACGTCGAATCCGTCTATGAAATTCTGAAGCACAAAGTCTTCAGCATCTTGAAAGACTCTGTGCTGCTAGCAAAAACGAACCAGGAACTGCTGCAGCAGGCAGTAGAGGCGCTGAAAGAGCAGGAGAAAGAAGATCAGAACTACATGTCAGAGAATCCACCTGACGAAAACATGAAATTTAGACCTAGAAAATGGAAAGAGCTTTGGATGGCTACAGTAAAGGAGTCAGTAGAGACTCGAATGAAAGACACGAGTCGTACTCCTAGAACTGAGAACCTCTCTACAGTTGGCCAGAACCTCCTGCACATGGGAAAGACGATGAAAGAAGATTTGACAGTAGTTGTAAAGTATATTAAACAGCTTTATCCTCCCGAGTTCAATGTGTTCAGCATATATGCAGAACTCTACCACAATTATTTTGCCTCCCAGGCGAAGAAAAATGCTGAGTCTCATCTGGAAGACAAGGATATTTACCTTCTCCTCTCATGGGTGCACAACATTTATCCAAAGTAAGTGAGGCTTTTACACATCTTTATCCCTGGTGATCAGCACAGGTTTGCTGGCTGCAAAAGCAGGCATTTGCTTGATTTATGAATCGGTGTCACAGCGGTGCAGGCTGGCACCTCGCTAGGTTTAGGTGTCACTGGCGTCTGGCTGCTGTACATTAGCTGGCCAGGACAGTCAGAAGGGACACGCTCAAGGCTGCTAGTCTGTAAACCAAGGGCTGACCCCACCATTCAGGCTTCTGAGCAACAGACATACACGCAGATGTTTAGGGCTTCACTTGTGGAGTAAATTGGACAGGTTCATTGCCCTGATCTCTATTCCAGTTGCAGACCTGAAGTCATTCTTGGAAAATTTGGAAGTTTCAACCCTCTGGACCAGAGGGCAGCCAATAAATAGAACAACCTGAGATGCAATTATCCTGGGCATGGAGGGTGTTGCTTAGGTGTTACCCACAGTCTATGCTCTCCTCCCGGTTAGGAGACCAAAGGGTGCACCCCTGTGAGAGGACATCATCAGCCAAGGGTCACTCTTCATCCTCACAAGCCCTGTGCATTGCAGAACTGAAAATATTCTTTGTTGTGGCTTATAGTGCTGGGTGGAGAACCGAGGGCTCTCATTTCTTAGGTGAAAACCAGTAAATACACTAGCAATGTTTCCTCTGCTGTTATACAGCCATTCAACCTTCACCTCCATTTTTTTCTTCTCATGTTTCACTGACGGGGTATAATGAGTCAGTGTTGATCCTGGAAGTTTTCCAGAGCTGGTGTTGTGCTCTAGGTCAGGATATTCAGGCCTGAACCAGTGTGTGTTTGGAAATCAGTAGCTGCAAGGAGCAGGGCTCAGGCAGAGCAGCGCAGCTCGGCACCGGGGATGGTGCTGGCCGGGGCAGCAGCTGCTTTGTGGGGGGTTCCCAGAGGCCACGTCCTGGTGTCTGCTGAGGGACCACCTCTCTCCATGGCTGGCGGCAAAGGGAGCAGCAAGGAGGAGGGTTGCACCACAGCCTGGCCCCAGCTCCCAGTGTTGTATCAGAAGCAGCCTATGTGTGGGAAGCATGGTGGTGTACCCATACAGAGCTGGGTGATGTGCAAACACTGGAGTCAGGTGATGTTCAGGGTTATTCTCTGCAGCTCCAGAAGGAGAGATGGCTTCGAAATCAGACCTTTCACAAGTGCTGGCCTGACCCCCCCACAGCTGGCAGGTCCCTCCCCTCAAAGCTGCTCAGGAGCTCCTGGCTCAGCCAGCATGTGGTGGTGACACAACAGCAGGGTATGAAACAGCCCACTCCATTCCCAGCTAGCCACGAAATGCCAGTTTTTCATCTGATCACTTCTCTAAATTGCAGGAGAGAGGTCATGTCCTGGGGCTAGATGCTCCTGCTTGCTGCAGGTCCCCCATCTCCACCCGCGGGCAGTGGCCAGTGCTCAGGATCTCGGTAGAACGTGACTCTGTCCCCCAGGGTTGCTTGGGGTCCCACCCTCACAGGTCCCACCCCTGGCACAGATTCAGCTCCTCCAAGTCCTGCCTGGACGAAGGACAATGTGCTTTTCCATCTGTTTTTTCACTGACAGCCTCAAAAAGTTAGTGATTTGCATCAACAGCTGTCTTGAATTACACTGTCTTTGGAAAACGTGATTGTTTGGCTTTTTCATTCCAGAGATATGAGAAAAGACCATGTTTTAGCTGAGGAGTTGGAAAAAGTTAAGCTTGGAAGCCTTTTGCCATCAAGTCTGAGCAAAGAACTTGAAAAGAAATACCTTGACAGTGAAGAGGTGAGAATTTGTTCAGTCCCTCCTCTTCCCTTTACTGCTCCCTCAGAGGAGCTCTGACTTGTCCTGCACGCACACGTCTCACCCGTGAGCCACACACCCTTCCAGAGAGAAGCAAAAGCAAGAAAGCTTTTGTTTGGTATTGGGGAACAGGTCAGCTTTCTGCTAGATGGGACTTGCAGAGCAAACTTCTGCTTAGCCCTGAGAGCCATCAGAAAAGAACTGCTCTGTCCTTGCAAACCTTCTGGTAGGAAGGTGGGGAAAAATCTGACAACAAATTATTATGGGTAACTTTCCAGTTGTCTGTCAAATCCCCCGGGGGCTTTATGCTTCCTCTCGCAGCTGATGGATTCAGAATTCCTTGTGGTCTTTGCAGTGGTGCCAGACCTCGGGTGAGCACAGAGCATGCAGGTCTGCTCTTTAAAAACCTTTCTTTGATGGAGAATTGCCTGTTCTTTAGAAGATAACAGTTGTTCTGTTTTTTCGATCATTCTTCCCTTAATGGAAACAAGAAGCAGGTTTTACAGTACTCTCATAGCTTAGTGCTTTTGGCATTTTAGGCTGGAATTCCCGGAAAATGAGAAGACAAGTTCCAGGTTTAGCTGTAGCCCGTGATGGTTTGCATATGCGAGAAGTGGGTGTGAGGGCTGCAAAGCACATGGACAAGGCGCTTGGAGATCAGAACGATATGCCAGCCACCGCACAGACCATTTCCAAAGCCTTGCTGCACAATGTGCACGCAAGAGGGATCAGAGCAGAGAAAACCTGGGAATGTTTTGTTTCACTCTCCAGCACTCGTAAGACGTCAGAAGGGCTCATGAAAAAGGATTGCAAAACCAGGGCCAGAGGGTAGCACTGAGTGTGACACACAGGCAATGCGTGGCTGGGGGAGTTTGGGCTCTGGCACGTGTAGCTGCCGGCAACCCTCCTACCCACCGCCCACCGCCCCCCTCCCCTGCCCTCCAGGTCACCACTGATGCGGCGGGGTGGTGGGCAGGGATGTAGATCTTGGTCTTTGTTTCTACCCTGAAATATTCAATGGGTGCATGTCATAAGGGGGTTGTCCTTGCTGCTGTGAGCTGGTGGCTAAGGCGTCTCACAACAAAGAGCCTTTATTTCTCAGCCAGGGCCGAGGAAGAAGTCTGCTGAGCCAGACAAATGGTGGGTGGGCGAGTAAAACCTGCATAAAGCGGGAGCTGCTACATCCACTTTGTGGTAAATGCTGTTGTTCTTCCTTCCCTAAAGGCTGCTGTCAAAAATTCGCTGAGCAAATGTTTAGATAAAGAAATCCAAAGATGGAAAGAAGACAAAGAACCAGAGAAACTGAATGGGCACTTTCAGAGCGAACTACTAGCAATATTTGTTATCCAGGTAATACACATATATATTATTAAAAATGAACAATTGCATCCTGCACATATTTAGGATTTGAGACCAACTATGGTCAATGCAGGAGAGCAAAAGGCCAAGTCGCTTGTGTGGGGCGGTGGTACAGGGGAGCCCAAACCCATGGTCTGGCTGTGCTGGAGACAGACTCCTCTATTAGCAAAGCAAGCAGGGAAGCTGCCTTCGTTTCTCCCTGTGCAGTCTCTTCTGCACCCCCAGCTGATGCCACGCCATTAGGCGCTGGGTAATGTAACAGCAGAGAGATGAGAGACAGGTTTAGCCAAGCAAGGATGCAGCGCAGTGCTGTTGCCCTGCTTGCTCCCGGGGAGGCTGTCACGAGCAGAGCTGCTGTGAGTGCTCATGCCCTTTCCCCACACTCAACACTCTCCCTCCTCTGGCTGCGGAGGATTAGTAGAGTTTATTTTTAAAAAAATAAACCTTTCACACATTGAGGTTAAGGAAAAAAAAACAAGTGTCACTTTCCCTACTTTCTCAGCTATTTTATAACCTTCTCTAATGCTGCTTTCTTCTTCACCTCTCTCCCCATTTGAAAATGGAGTTCAAAGTTGGCTTGAACGCACCAAATAAGTGTAGCTGCTCTGCACAGTCCCTGGCTCGGTCGCAGCGGGGGATGCAGGAGAGCCAGGCGCGCTTACTGGCATTACAGATCTCTAGCCTTTTTAACCAGTGCACCTGGCCTTTTTGGAGCAGGCGGCATTGAAAATTGGTTTTGTTTGTTAGAGTGTCTACAGCGGCCAGAAGCGAGCCAAAGACATCAGTGTGGCAGTGGGCGAGGAGCTGTCGCATCGCCTGTCGAAGGAGCTGCCTGCCTTCCTGAAAAGGTGCGGTAAGGCAGCGTCGGGCAGCAGGGCTGCAGAGCCGCCCGGGGCGCACACTCATCTGCCTCTCTTCTTCCCATCTCCCCTCCAGCTACAAGGACGCTTTTGAAGACTTTAAGGAGAAAAGCAAGAAGCACAGATACTACAAGCCTATACTGATTGCAAACATTAACAACTGCTGGAATTTTAGGTAAGGGTCCGAAAGAGAAGGCTTTGCTCCTTCCTCTGCAGGCTATGGATAATGGTGTGATAGAGGGGAGGTGCTCCAGAGTGGGCAGAGGAGGGTCCATCTGCCTGCAGAGGAAGGTTTGGAGACCTCTGACTTTCTCCCGCTCTCTCTTTTGAGTACAGATTGTTCTGACCTTGCTGATTATTTCCTTGCAGAGACTACGCAGAGAAAAACATGGCAGAAAAGGACGACAATAAAGCCAGTATCCTCAGCACTCTCAGCGACATTGAAAACAGCGGCTTTGACGTGCTGCTTCAACAGCTGTTTGCCCAGCTGAAGGTACCGTATCCACGCCCCACACCCTCCTGCCCCATGGCTCAGCCTGTGCCGCTGCCAGGCATGTTCTCCTGTGGTCGGTTGCCCAAATCTCTTATTCAAATGCAGCAAAAATCAGAAGGGCTCTGGGCCAGGTCACCTCTCGGCATCAGTCCTAACTCGCATTGCTGCCAGAAAACTTAGACTCACCTCTCCTTGCGCTGGTCCTCAAGCCTCAGTGCAAAACGGGTGCAGCTACATAGGCACGACTGTGCAGACGCACACAAAACATGCTGATCACACCTAAGCTAACTGCTGCAGGAAGGAGAGTCTCAGCCTGCAAGGGTTCACACTTCAAACTGTAGGAAGCAATCACAAATTACACAAACTGTAATTGTGCATCTTTTGGCTTCTTCATAAAGGTGACCTGAAAGGCACTTTTAGTTTCTTTCTTTTTTTTTTTTCCTTTTTTTTTTTTCAATATATGACACAAGCTCTTTAAGTTAAGCAGGTGTGGTGGAGGAGAAGGCATAGGAGTCAGGAACGTTCAGCCACAATCTCTCCTGATTTCTCTGTAGGGCCTTTTGGAAGGCGTAACAGAGCAGGGGTGCTTTTTTATTTTCATATTGGTTTACTATAGCCAAGAAAAATTGTCATTGAAAACGTTTCATAATAATTCATTTTATCCCCTGGCAGTTCCATAATTCTCTAATCAAACAAAATGGTGTGGGCAAACCATTTAAAATGTGGAAATAAAAAAAAACATCTCCAATATGAGCCTTTCAAGCCCTCAGTCGTCTTCATCACGAGGAACCAAGCAGGGGACACAAACCCAATGCAGCCTCCTCTTCCCCTGTCCCTGTAAGTCATCGTCACACGTCCCTGCACACCACTGTGCAGGACTGCACGCCATGCTGTTGCTATGTAGGATACTGTACGTATAGAAATGCTAAATATACATGTGCATAGAATTTGTTTTGAGGGAACTAAGCAGATTTTCCTTTTTTCAGCCAATTTATAAGAAGTTTACTGAAAATAAGTGGGACTCCAGCAATGAAATTATGAACGAGATCATTAAAACCACCAGCAAACATATTTCAGACTTCCAGACCCTAAAGGACCCTTTCTACCACGTAAGTCCAAGAGAAATATTGGAGAGAGTCTGGGATGCTGAGGCTGCACTTTCAGCTCTGATCCTCTGCAGCTCAAGTTGCCTTGACCCACATTAAGTTGGTGAGCTGGCCTGTTATCGGAGAACCCTCTCGGGCAGGATTTCCATCAGCATGTAGGTTTATCTAGATTAGCCATATAAATCTTACTCATCTCCAACAGCAGCAGACCTCTGTAGCTCTACTGCAGTGTTTGCAGATAAAACTACCCTTGCTGTAGAGAAAGTGCTTTAGGGACCACCCAAAATATGGCTCTATTAATGTATGGGTTTGGTTTAGCAACCTGGAAACACAAATGCAATTGCATGGTTCTGTCTCATGGCTCCTTTGATTGCCCTAAGGACTGGAGGAGATGGGTGTAGCTGGGACGAATCCCAGATAGCTGAGCCACAGCCACATCTTCAGTGGTACTGGAGTATATATGAAACATCACCATATAAAAAAAAACCAACAACTTTGATGTCCTGCCTTTGTCTTTTTAGTAGCTGAAACAAAATTATGATGTTTTGTATATTAGAGGAACAGGAGGAGCAGCATGAATTCCTGTTTTTCTAGAATAGTGTTACTTCTCTAACACATGGAGATCTTTTCTATGCTTTAAACTCTTCCCAGAAGGAAACAGCATTTGGAAATTCCCACACTTCATTAGTTTGAGTACAAAGAAATTCTTGGCATCTAGGATGTCGCATAACTAGTCATGGGGAGGTTGGCAACCAGTGCCGCTCCTGACGTGTGATCAGCAGCAGGCATTTGGTGGGGCATGTCTTACAGCACCCAAGGCGTTTTTGTCCTACATCCACACACATGGTTTGTTTTGTCTCCGAGCAAAAGACAGATGGATGATCCTCCCTCTCCTTCCCAACAGGCTATTGTTGAGAAGATCCACGCCCGTTTGGTTAAAGAGTACATCGTAAGGCTGCTGAAGAGGAAAGTCAGCCTGAAAACTCCAGCACAACAGCAAAACCTGGCCCAACACATCTCCAAGAACGCTGCCGACCTGGAAGCCTTCTGCACCAGCAATGTACGTGAGTGCTCGCCATGAACACAACAGCACGGGGCATGGGCACACTGAAAAACAGGGAAATAAATTTTCTGGGGTTTCTAGTTAGCCTTTCCAACTTCACTTAATTTCCTGGAAAGCAGGACCTTAGGTAGAAAGAAGTCTCCAAATGCCTGTGGGCAGGAAGGCTCCCCTGCCACCAGCCTGCCCCTTCCCGGATGGAGAGCCATGATTTCATCCTCCTGGTTCTGTAGGCAGTGGTTTGTCAGAAGATTTAGCTAATCTCTGCTTTCAGTACAACTTGTGTGAAGTCCTGGGTTTTAACTCTTCCCCTGCGCCCTTGATTTCCCTCACTGCTGCTCTTAGGTCAGGCAGGGGCTGGAACGGGCAGTGTGGGTTATCTGGTACACAAGAGTTTCCTCCACGAGAGGCATGGCTGAAACACCCCTCTCTGGGCTCTGAGATCACCTCCCGCCTTCCATGCGTCTAAACTTGCCTGCAAAAAAGCTGAAAGCCAAGCCAAACCCCATCCTCTGCCACCCCATGCTCGTTTGGCTGGAGAAGGACCAAGCATGAGCTTCACACAGCATGGGCAGGAGGCCAGGTAGCTGGCACCTCGGGATATCCAGTGGCCAGAAAACAGGTCCTGTCAAGGCTTTTACCTGAGTGGGAAATGCCTGGAGATGCTAAAGGCAGGGTTGTGTGCAGAGCTGGGGGAGAGCAGCACGTGGCAGGGTGTTACCTGGCCCATCAGACCTCGCACACATGCTGGGCAACGTAGAAACCCAAGGAAGGGAAAACATGATGAGAGAGAAGAGGAGAGAGAGTCTGTCAAGGTGGATGTGGAAACCTCAGTCTTATGGCAAACACTACATCACTTGTGTAATAGGATTAAAAACCAGCACAAAGCTAATCCAGTTTCTCCAAGGCTGGCTCAGGCAGCTAGAAACATCACCGAAAACAATGAGGCACCTAAAATCGCTGCCGTGTCCTTCCCCCTTGCCAGGAAACAGCCTCAGGAGCTGACTCATCTGCACCCACCGTGAAACACAGCTCCTGGGCTGAGCGGAGGATTGCACCCCCACGGTGCCCTGCTGACCACTTTCTTTTCCGGCAGGGGTCTCAAGCCACGTGGCTGAATTCGGCGCTCCCCAAACTGGCTGAAATAATTCGACTTCAGGATTTAGGTGCTATTAAAATTGAAGTTGCAACACTTGCCACGACATACCCAGATATCCGGTAAGAGGTGCTGAAACAGGTTTCCTAATACTCATGTGGAATTTGAATTGAGCCAGGAAACAGTCAAATATGAGTGTAGGTGAGGTTCATATAGCCTGGGTCTATGGGTGGGGGCTGCCTGCCTGGCTGTGGCAATCCCAGTGCTATCTGACAACAAAATAAACTATTAAAAAAAGCCTATTTATATATTGCAAATTCTGGCTTGATTTTCTCCTTTACCTTGGAGATTGCCTACCCCACCCCAGACCTCACGGGATGGTGCTGGGTCCCATGTAGGAGTGCCAGATGCTGAGCTGGCATCCACCAGGGACCTCAGTGTCTGCTGCAGGGTGGGGATTGCATCCTGGTGCAAGACACGCAGCACCCCGAGGTCTGCGGGAGGAGATAACACCTGCCCATTTCTCTTCCGCAGCAAAAGGCACCTGGAAGCATTCCTGCACATCAAAGCCAATTTGTCACGCAGCGAACTCAAAAGCATCCTGGGCTACTTGGCAGACACCACGGCATCCACGCTGCCCGGGGCCCCGCTCTTCTCCAACATAAATGTGTCCTAGGCCAAGGCACCCCTTGGCACTCCCTTGTGCTGAACTGTTGGCTAAGCCAGGGATGGAGACCGTCCCCTGGAGTCATGTACAGTGCACACTACAGCCTTTTCCTACACAAAGTACTTTGTCCTAGTCTGGTGATCAGCATCTCAATGGGAATCACCGTCCTCTGTGCAGGGCTGGGAGGAGGGTCACTATAGGAGCAGCAGTGCCCGCAAGGACCAGGACTGCTCCTTGTACCAGTCTTGGACTACCCCCAAGGTCTCCTTGGTGCCACCACGTTCTCTGCCTGAACACTGCCCTGGTGCTCTGACCTCCGTCTACCTCACAGGGTGCTGCGAAGGCCATGTCGCTGATTGCCCAACCAGCCCAGACTGAGCAGACACCTCCTATATAGCTTTTTACCTTCTAAGGAAATGGAAGCAGAAACTGAAGCCAAAATTTAGAGGTGTTGGAAAAGTCCTGTGCAAGCATGCTTGCATCCCATCTGCCCTCCCCTAAGCTGAGCAGGGGTGGCTGCTCTAGGCTGATGGAAGAGGCCCGAGGTGCTGGGTTGGGAGGAGCTGTTGCGCAGCCGTGGCAGGGCTCCTGCTGTCCGCTTGTGCTGCAGCACCCCAGACCCGGGGCTCAGCATGGCCCCGGCTGCGCACTCTGCCCCACGCAGCAGCATTGCCCAAGGACGTCGAGGTTTCCAAGCCAGCCCGCAGCAGCAGCCCAGCTAGGGCAGCGTGTGCGTCCTTCACCTCCATGAGGTGGGAGCTCCCGACGCCCCTGGCAGCCAACAGCCCTCTCCAGTGACCCTACCCAGTGCACCGCACTGGGGTGGCACCCTGCTAACAGAGGGTTAGGAGCAAGCTGCCTATTGCAATGGATCGTGCGGGCTAAGCCCCAGCACCTAGTAAAGCACTTTGGATATTACTTAGGCCTTCCTTACTGAGGAAAGGACTTTTCCAGACTCCGTTAACATCACAGGCTTTGAATGGGTGGTAGAACCGGTCTCAAATGCCGTTAAAACGTATTGAGCACCCTGTGTGCGTCACTGTTTCCTTGCTCGCTCTTTGCCCTCTTGCTGTGAGGTAGATATGATGTGAAAACACAAATGGGTCTGTTACGAAACTGTTTTGGTTTTACAGCCCAGTTTTTTGGGAAGCAAATCACTTGCCAAAACAACAACGTGTTTAGTTGAAGACCTTTCCCTTCTGTTTTTCTCTATTTCAACTTTTCTATCAGTCTGTAGAAAGTCGATCCAGAAGGAAGACAAGTAATGACTGTGCAAACCATATAACGTATTTATATGCATATGCAGTATACCACTGGTGTATTTTTGCATCCAATTTTATTTTTTCTCAGTTAGAGATATTCATTTGCAATGTTTATATTTAAACAGTATTCAAATATGCTAGAAAAGTGACTCATTTATTCTGTCTCTGGCTGTTGTTTACTGTGTTGCCACATGTAGTCCTATGTCCTATGTACTCCTTCCAAGGGCCAACTCTTCCACTACTCCCAGCCTGCTCTGGTCAGTGCCATCCACTGGTTCCAGGGAGGGTCTTGCTGGACTACAGACAAGCTGGAAAAGCAGAGGCACCTTCTGTCTGCACTCACTGTGTATGGGTTTCATAGCCCGGCTTTCCTTGCTCTCTGGAGCAAGGACTGCCATGTGCACTGTGTTTATGGTATCTGGTATAACAAGGTCCAGAACGTCAGCCTCTTAAGCACTACCACAGTCTGAATGTTTAATAAAAACATAAGTATTTGGCATACATCTATCTCATCCTTACTGCTCTGGCATCCCCCTTCCTCCACCTCTGTTGTCTCCTGCTGGTCATACAAGCCTTTAGGAGACGCATCCCACCAGAACGTGGCCCCAGCTGGCCCCTTCCTACCCTCCTCACAGTTGCTGTTAACCCTGTGAGATGGACACCAAGTGTCCCGGGCTGCTCACCAGCAGTGGCCAGTGGTGCATGCCAGGAGGAGGAGTCCTCTGCCAACAGGTTATGTGGCAAAATTTTACCCTGGGTGAAACACAGCCTGCTGCCTGGCCACGGGTAGCACAACTGCTCTCTCCTTCCATAAGCGCTGTCGCACTTGCACAAAACTCATATATACATACACACACACACATACTTCTGACAGTGCCAAGCACTCATGACAACAGTCATGCTGTGGAAATGTGCAACATTTTCTTTCCCAATTAGTGAAAGGTCATTTTATTGCTCTAAATAACTGCATTTTGATTTAGAGATCTGTTAGGGGCCTACAGAAATGTATCATACAAGTGATTGCACCAATCTTTTAAAAAAAAAAAAGATTCCAGCTAAGTAAGTGCTGGAAGTAAAATAATGTATCTATTTATACATCATCATTAGGATGGGTAGGAGAAAATGGTTTTCATACATGTTTCATAAGCCATATGGAACTGCATTGTGCAATTCTCTTCATCCTGCTATAAAACCCCAGCTTTCAGCTCTAATGAGCCCAGGAAACTAATTTATTTATCTTCCTGTATGACTCAACATTTGCAATGACATTTATTTGTATATGGCATATTACACATAGCCAGGTACTTTCAGGAGGTTGCACAAATGTCTTCTGGTAAGTGTTAGATGGATACTGATAAATAGCACTCCTATAACTACATGAAATTTTCTGAGATCAGTGTAACTGGATTTTCTTTATCACGCAACCTCTGCTGATGCCTGCCCCTCCTTGGAGGCAGAGCAGGTAGCCAATATGAAAAAAATAAAATCCGCTTTACAAAACAGTTAAGAAAGCTGGCTCCTGGGCAGAGCTGCTGTGGCATTGCCAGCTCTCCCAGTCAGTTGTCATCCATGCCACCAGGACATCAGCCTGCAACCGCCACTGCACTGGACATGGACTGAGCTCACACATGCACGCACGCTCCTGGCTTGGCTCCCTACCTATCCATCCCACCAGGCACTTCCATCATCTGGAAGAAAACTTGCAATTTGCAGCACAAAAGATGCAGGGACACAAACCACAGAATACCAGAGGGTGGACTGAGGCATTACTGCCTCTTCTGCTCCTGCATGCAAAGTCCCCAGCAGCACCTGGGGAACCTCTACCCTTGCTACAGGGGAAGCCAAAACCAGCCAGAGAGCTCCTGGACTCCTCCCAAGTGTAAGCATGATGTCAAAAAGCAGAAACCATCTGTTAAAGCCTGCTGAGAAACTTCGGGGTCTGCAGACCTAGAAATGAAGTGTTAAGCATCCAGAACACCTGGAATTCTTCCCCTTTGAGGCTGGATCTTCTCACCAGGATCCCCTGAGAGATGACAGCACTGGATTAAAGGCCATAGGATTTATTGATGTGCTGATTTTAAGAGAAACACACTAGACCACAGTGCTTTGGTAATTGGGCCTTTCCAAATTCAGCCCCCATCTCCAGGTGAGCAGTCCTGGCTTCACTGACACGCACAGGTGACACAGTTCCTCACCTACTCACCCATGTAAAGTGGGAAGAGTACGTGCAATTACATATTCACAAAGAGTGTGGCAGCAATTTGCTGACCTCCATTTGCAAATCTTTTCTTTAATTTCACTGGTATGAACTTTATTAGGAGAAAACCTGGAAACCCCAATCCAGCGGGAAAAGATCGTGAAGCCTGGCAATGCATGGAGCATCCCAAAGGAAAGGTGCACCAGCACTGAGTGGGGATGGCAGAGCTTCCTTCCTCAGGGGAATTGGGGCACACAAGTGGTGGGTCCTGCATCATTCAGCATGCTTTCACATGCTGCCCCATCACCTGCCTCCACTTCACACAACTTGAGTCAAAAGCTGGTGCTGGGGACCAAATGGGCACGAGTCAGCATCACTGAGAGTTGGGGAGGAAGGATATTTCAGGAACGGGCTAGAGGCTCGTAAACTTGGGTGTGACACTAGCAAAATCACGCTTTGCGTGCTGTAGGTTGAAACCCATAAGAGTAATTGCTGCCTTCCTGCATGACTTAAAAAGAGGATGTGGCCACACCACCCACACTGATATCGTTGAAATGCAAAATAGTTCTTCTCTAGCCACAATAATAGAGTTGGCAGCTAATGTTGGGGGATTTCAAAAATTCCTCATCAGTGCAGCAACCACAAATTTCCCCCTTAGCAAAGGTGCAATTCCACACTGCTGGGGCAGGAGGTGAATCTCACCTGCTGGGGGTCAACCAGAGGAAATGCAATGGGGCAGATGCACACATCAGGCTGTTCAGGTCCACGTTACTGGAGGTATGTTAATTGTGGTTTTTTAAGCAATATAAAGTTTTTAAGGTTATAGTGAAGTGAATGTTTGCACCTGCTGGACATCATTTCTCCTTGCTACCCAGGGCTTTCTCTAGAAATCAGGTTAAAAAAAATCCTTTGAACTGACCAGCTTGGAAGCTTCCCTACAGACCTGTCTTTCATGTCTTCTCTGGGTCTTGTCCCATGAGAGGTTTTCAGTTGCTTCTTTCACCTCTCCACGAGTGTTACATATTCACCCCAGCTCCCCTACCAACACTACCTAGTAGTGCCCTTGGACCATGTTCTCCTGATCCTCCCACCCTTCATTCAGCCAACGGGACACACCAGGGCACACCATGTACCAGCACCCAGAAAGACCATCATTTGAGGATGAGGAATTCTTTGCTGTTTATCTAAGTAATTTTCATCCAAATAGGGCAGAGCACTTGAGCTGTAATAGCTCTCCTAACGGACTAATAAAGGAGGAAAACTTGCTATTTAGCAGAAAAGCTGAGCTCTCAAAAGTACTCATTAATGTTGGAACAGCTGCAATGGGGAGAGATTCGCTCTGAAAGGGAGGAGACTATAACAAACTCTTGGGTAGAACAATATTGGTCCTGGAGTCTTCAAGAGCTTTTGAGCCCTATCCTAAAGGCTGGAGCCCTATCCCAAAGGCTGGAAGCCAACCCCCAAGTCCCACTGGCAAAAGCAGTGCAGCCTGAGAGCTGAAGCAAGTGTACAGCTTCAAGAAAATATCAGGATAAAGTTAACAGTGCTACGCCCTAGTTAACAGAGGGCTGGTTCTGCTCTTTCAGTTTCATTGCAGACCCCTCTACCCTACACCCGGGCTACAAGAAGTGGTGACAGCCATCTGAGCTGTGGGGCAGGGAATGCCATCGTCATGCTCCTGCACAGCAGACCCCTTGTCTTTGGCAAGGTCCCAACCTCAACCTCACACGTTGTGACACAGCTCCTTCGCCATCTGCATGGGGCTATATAGACCCAAAAAGGTTCATTGCAGCTATCCACTCCCTCTAACACATGGGGAGTGACAGAGGTATTTCCAACGGCCTAAGAGAGGCATCGGACCCAGCAGGATTCTGGCAGCCATGACAAGCTTTTGTGCAGACACTCGTGGACCACACTGGCCTTCAGGTCCCTTGTTCAGCAAGCAGGTGTGAAGGGAATGTTATCTGCAGAGGCCACACTTCATTCAGAGGTGTCACTGCTGTCCTGCATGGGCATGGGCGACTTGCAGAAAGCAGCTCTGAGCAGGCTCGTGTCCCTTCCCCAGGATGCCTCAGGGACATCCATTTCCACCTCCCAGGGATCACAGGGCTTGGAGTAACTCAAGAGAGGCAGATAGGACCCACAGACCAGTCCTGTGATCTCACGGTGCAAAGGGACCCGTAAGAGTCACTGAAACAGGGGGGCAAACTGAACCAGGGTAACTCTTGCACATGCTGGGGCGGCTAGACCTGCTCCTGGAGGAACCTTGGCAGCTTGCAAACATCTCACAGGTGGCACTGTTAATCCCAGAGTGGGCAAAACACAGTGTGAGCAGTAATTCAGATAACCTTTGCTGGGTATCAGTAAGAGAAACATAGGAGGTGCCCTAGAGAAACAGGTCTGCAGAAGTAGAGACTGAGAAGATGGGAGAGCAGCCTTCAAGTACCTGCCATGCCTCTGGATGTGCTCAAAAGTCTTTTGTTAGTCATTGTTTAACTGTCCAGCTCAGCATCCCCTTCTGATCCATTGTAATATCACAAAGACTAAAGTATTACTGTGGAATGCGTGAACTGCTCAAGCTCCCCTTTTTGTTTGATTTGATTTCTCTACAAAGCCTCTCTCAAGGAGCTCGGATTGCTTTTACTTGGGGAACATTTTGTCAGATCAGCACGTACAGCATGAAATCAATAGCAGCTTTTGAAGAAAGACCAAATTCATCTGTCGTCCAGAACAACTTATTAAGCCAACTTTTCTTGGGTAGAAACCACAGTTAAGAAAAGGAAAAGGTTCCACCTTCCTTCCACCTACCTTAAAACCTCACCCTCTATGTCCTCTGTGGGTGAGAGGAAAAAGCCCATCTCTCCATGTAACGTTATTTCTCTACAAAAACCTATTTCTGTACAAGATACTACTATTTCTATCCAGGTATCATGTTCTTCTTTCCAGTCTAAGTTCCTACTATCTCATACGAACAACTCTATACCACAAGCTTCAGTTTATTATTCAAAATTATACTAATTGCCCATTTTCATACATTCCAATATAGCTTGACTTGAAAAACAAATTTCTGCTTTTGGTAATGCATAAGCAATGCTTCCATATTAATGTACAATTATCATTAAGAGAATCAACACACAGCAGATTTCTGCAATCTGTTTACCTCTCCCTATACGCAGAAAAAAATTCTTCATGGGGTATTTTCAAGACGGAAATGGAGGCAATCAAATCTGTAAGTTTTTGAGAGCTGATAACTGGTGTTGTAATGGATACTTAGATCATTTCTTACTCTAAGACTCCTGCATCACACATGTACACAGCGCCCCCACAGAGATGCTACTGCCATAATGACGGCTTTTCTTACAGACACTCTGTATCAAACCTTTCGCCCAGTTTCAGCCCTTCAAAGAACACATTTTTCTGGAAATTCAACATTTTTCTTTGCAGAAAGTGCCCAAATCAGGGCGTTTTGTCTAGCAAACTCGAACTGTGAAGTCTGGGACCTGACAGCTGATTTGCTGATGTGCAAAACCCCCTTCCTCTTCCCACGCTCCACCACAGCGTGTACTTAGACAAGTCCCAGCATGGGTTTTGGTCGTTATTCCTTCTGATAACTTTTTCTTCAAAGAAAACATCAGAAAATTCAGGACATGCAAGTTCACAATGTTGTAGAAGCTTTGACATATTATGAAAGAAATACAAATAATGTGCAGAGGACTTCCCTGTCTTCTCCAGGTTTGTGAGCCATCAAGAACCTCAGTGTTTCAGTCATGCAATTCCCACCTAATGTACAAAATAATTTAATAACCAGAAAACATGTTACGATCTTACAACCTTACCTCTACTCCCAGTATTCAGGACTGACAAGTCAGGAATCCTGAAATGCCAAAGCTTTTGGTAGACAGAGACAGATATAGGCAGGGTATGCCCAAAAGGACAAGGGTGGGCATCAGCCCCCAGAAGCTGATGTGACTGGTCTCAGGAGCCAGTAATGAGCTACCTCATTGTCCTGTTTATGTGTTTCACCTGCATGTCATCAGGGCAGCCTGTGAAGTCTGGTGAAGGAGATGTTCCTCTCTAGATCTGAGAGGTCACCCAGGAGCCAGGGGCAGTATCACCTCTCCCGGCAGCAAAGGTTTGTTGGACAGCTGCTGATGGAGCCAAATCCCTGCCTACGTGTGTAACAATGGGAAACAACCATTGCTGTAATCACATGGTTGTCTGCCTTCTGGATAAGGAGGGAACAGGGGGAGTTCCCAGGAGGAAGGTGACACCTGCCTGGATGTCCTGGGATGATGTCAGAGGACAGTTGTGCTGTGGAAGGGGAGGGTGACCCAGCACCAGGAAAGGGGACCCAGAGCTGGTCTCTGAGCAAAGCTCTTTAAATACCGGCTCTGGCAGAGGCTGCCAACAGGCACAAGCCTGAGCACGGTAGCAGGAAGAGGCAGGGAGCCTTGCTGGGGTAGCATTAGTGCAGGCGGTAACACCTGCATCTTTCATGTCTTCATTTGCAGCTCTCATGAGCACGTGCAATGGTGTTCTGAGGTGGAAGAGCTAATTATGAACACCTGGCTGTGATTGTGCTCTTATTTTAACCTGGCTTCATTGACTGCAGTGTGAGGTGACTGGGTAGCAATAGGTTATCCTGATACACTATGACATTCCTCTTCCAAAGAGGAGAAAATAAAAATCATAATTAGGGGCTGAAGTACCATAATACGGTGCCCCAGCTCCCCCAAATAGTTCTAGGCACAGGCATGACATGTGAAGGTAGCAAAGGCATCTTCTGGGGGCCCTCTGGTACACAGCATGAGCTGGGGACAAGTGCCTGGACATGGGCAGAGCCATGGGAGGGATGTCACAGCTGTGACTGAAAGCCGGAGAGACAGTCTCCAAGGTCAGATGATGACCAGTTTAGGACATGTGGTTCTATATTTGGCAGTGATGCAACTAGCTAGCAGCAAATACTCATTTTCCATTGATCTGTAGGCAGGGCAACAGTCACCAAAGGTAACATGAGCACTGTCAGTGGCAGATGATATATTTTCGAGGTTCAGACCATCTGATTCGCCTGTGTTTCCATATGGTCAACAGTTCTTAATGCAGTTTCACTTCTCTTGGTGAAAAAAAAATATGTGAGAACAGGTTATTTCCCTCCCACTAGATAGTACCAAACATGCCAAGAAATGGTGTGGTATTTCCACAACCTGAGGCAGAGGTTTGCTTTTCCAGCCAGGATTTCTTTGTCAATCTGCAAAGCTTCAGTGCTGTCAGCCACAGCTATGCTGTGTACAGGAGTCAGTCTGAGACCAAAATGCTTTTGAGGGTGAAGTTTCAGGCAGTAATGTGTGCCAAGCCAAAAGTTAGCTAAAAAGCCAGAGGAACCTGGAGGAGGGAGCACCCTACCCTGTGATCTGCTGCCCCTCAGCTGCAGGAGCATGGCCCTGCAGATACACCTTCGCCAGTCTGTGAGCCACCAGTCCCACAAACAGCATCTTCTAAACTCAACCCTGCTTTCAGCCACAGCATCCAGAACACAGAGGCCCTTCCTGAGCTGCTTGGCCAGAGCTCTTTCCTAGCCTCGATTTTAGCTGCCATCTGCCCAGATCAAGGCATTTTCTTTATGAGAGTGTGTTGCTCAGCACGTGTCTGCTCTCCCATCGTTGTCTGTCCTTCATCCAGCTGAACTCAAGTAACACCATTAATAAAGGTCATCAAACACCACTTAACATCTCTTATAGCCAGACCAAAATGTCTAAACGTTGCACATTATGCAGATCAGTTGAGGGGGGAGCAGGAAGGAGGGGGAGATGATGGCAGAACACAAGAGCGTTCACATGCATTGCACAACCCTGGAGCCATGGGACAGAGTTGCCCCTGACTCACACCAAGCCAGAAATATGCGGAGCTGTGCCTGCTGGCGCCCTGAGGGTGCCGCTCCCTGTGGCCATCGATCCTGCTCCGGCAGCTCTGCTGGCCACCAGGCATGTGTAGCACCAGCTGGTGGAGTGGTGATCAGCCACCTCCATCCCCATTTAGCCCTGATGGGTGCTGTTATCTCACTTACCTCTGACAACAACCCACCTAAGCCGGGAGGGAAAGGAAACCTAGGGATGAGCAGTGTTTGTGCAGCATGGGGAGCTGGCCATGGGGGAGCTCAGAGTGCATCCTGCTGAGGTCTGGGGCGAAGATGCACGGGTTTGCTGCAAGAAGCAGCAGTGTGCACCGAGCTGCTTCCAGAAGCCAGGTGTCAGGGATGCTGTGTCAGACTCAGAGGGGACCTGGTAGGTCTGGAAAGCAGATTGGTCTTTCTCACTTATCGTTATTCATCAGTAGCGTGTGAAGTTTTGAAGTCCCTGATGCAGCTGCTCAGCTGTGAAGGGGAGGAAACCGCTGCAGCCTTAGCCTAGGTAGTAATCGCACCTTTGGCTAAAAACTGCTCCTCCCAAGAGCTACCTAGAGAGATCATCGTGGACAAACAGAGCACAGAGGTGTGCAGGGAGCCCATGGTGTCTGAGCATCCACCAGACCAGCAGCTGGGCAAGTGCGGTCCTCAGCCTCCCTCCAGCCTCCACCATGGGACCGTGGGCGTTGTGTTTACCCTGCGCAGAAGCAAGACAGATGGCAATTTCATCAGCTCAGGAATGCACATGCCCTGCGAGTCCTCAGTCTCATGTTTCCTCTGCCCTCTGCTCTCTCACTTTTCTCTCCTGTACAACACACGCTTTAGCCTGTAGCTCTTTGGGGAAGATGCTATCGTGTGCGAGGCTGGCTTGGTGCCTAGCCAAACCCACTTTTCAAATATAAGTGGAGCTGTCAAATGTCTCCGGCAGAGCAGTATGCACAGATTTCACTGTGCCCCAGTCCAGCTGACACAGCCACAATGTGTGTCCACCAGGTCAGCCCACATGAAGAAAAAAATGAGGATATCAGGCATTATTTTTACTGGCTTTCCTCCAAGCAGTTGAATTGTGTTTGCTTCGCTTGGGTTTGTTTGCTTTAATTTATCCCTTACTACAGGAAAGCATTGGCAAGCAAACTTTGAGCAATCTCCAGTCTCATTAACAATGGCTGGGAGAAATCAATCCCAAACAGCCTGCATAGTTCAGTCAAAAACCTGCAAGCTGAGTTAATATAATACAGTCCATATTGCTACACCTCTACTTAGCTTCAACCACACAAGTGATTTTGAGTCATTTTTTTCTTCATAGATCTGAGCATATAGATAAGCTGGACATGACTGGCCTTAACAGCTTTTGCTACAGCATGCTGACTGCTTTATATGTCCAGTGCAAAGCACTTGCCTGCTACCACTGAAACATACTTCACAATGTAAATGGAATCAAGCCAAGCCAAAAAATTCTTCAAGAAGTGGACTACACTTTTTTTCAGACCAGATGCATAGCAATAGCCCTGCAGAAACCACATTATGCTCTGACTGGTTCAAACAACACTGCTGTTTCACTGGGGGAAGAGGTATTTGACCTAGTTCCTCCTTGGAACATCCATCTATTTAGATGGCCCCTTGTGCCTAGAATCACGGCTCAGTGCCGAGTATTTATTCTCTCTGTGCACCAGGGAAAAGAGCTGTGCTGTATTTTACAGATCAGGAGATGCAACACAGATGTGACCAGCCCTTGGACACGTTTCTTGTCCATATAGCAAGACACAGACTTGATCCCAGGCCCAAAGGACCCTGTGCACTCTTTGGCCACCAGACCAGCTCAGATTTTCTGTCAAGCTAAGGCAGTGAGTTTGGAAATGGAGAAGAATCTCCTGCTATCCTGCCTTCTGACATCTGTTATACAGTACTTAGGGCACTGCAACGCAAAAGATGCCAGCAAGCAGATGCAAGCTGTGGCTCGGGAAGTCCCTGTGTTGCATGCTGCTGCGGGCTAGACGTGGCAGAGAGCATTGCTGCAGGCATGCCTGGGTCTCACATTCCTTCCCTGGACATCACTAATGTCTTTTTTCTCTTTGCAGTGGCAGTTTGCTTTTTTCTTTAACTGTTGCAAAACTTATGTGGCAAGGATAGCAGTGTGCATGAGAACTGGACACCTTATGAATAGGATAAACCAGTTTAATCACACACTACATGGATGGTTTCATTTGTATTGGACCATAGTCATTCCAGGACTTCAATCAGACGATGCTGTTACCACATATTGCCACTGTCCCTGTTCATCTGCTGTCCTCCCAGCACCTCTATCATCATCTGTGACAAGATGCACGATGGAATCTGTGTGCATAATGGAGAGTCAACCTGAAAGAGCCGTTCCTGCTCCAGTGTGGTCAACCACCCCACCGCCCTTGCAGGACCTAGATATACTTTCATCCTGCACTTGCTCCCCTACATCCCCCTGCTGCATGCCTGAGGCCTCCCAAAGAGCCAGTCCTCACCCTTAAAAACAGTCATATCCAAGGAATAACTGAAATGATGGACACAGGAATAAGAGACTGCGTAAAGGTCTTTCAATATCTTGTTATCGCAACAAGCCCGAGCCCGTAGGTCTGCCACAACAGCTGCCTTCCCCCGTACTTCCCCTGCGCCGCTGGCACCGACTGCTCGGCGGATAACCCTGAGGTTCCCTGTTTGTCGCCTCGACTCAATTCACTTTTTCCACTTCTTCTTTTTGTAAAAGTCTCTGACTGTGGGAAACCTCGGCTGCTCCGAGGGATCAGAATGTGAGCTTGTTAATATTAGCCTTGAACAGATACCCGTGTATCCTTGAAGAGTCTGGGAAAGTCCTGAGAAGAG
>JAVJGI010000063.1:36103251-36127676 GCA_035590275.1 Ibycter americanus | reverse complement strand
AGCTTCGGCGGCAGGAGGGGTCAGTCAGGCCTCGCTGCGCGAGGGAAGGGGTAAACGTTCGGAGGCTGTGGGCAGGTGGGGGTCGGTCTCTTCCCCCAGACGGCAAGTGCTGGGACAAGACGACGTGGCCTCAAGTTGTGCCGGGGGAGGTTTACGTTGGATACTGGCAAAATTTCTTCACCGCAAGGGTGGCCAAGCACGGGCACAGGCTGCCCGGGGAGGTGGTGGGCTCGCCATCCCTGGAGGTGTTTGAAAAATGCGCAGAAGCGGTGCCTAGCGGCATGGTTTAGCGATGGACTTGGCAGTGCTGGGTTAACGGTTGGACTTCATCTCAAAGTTTTTATCCAGCCTGAGTGATTCTGAGGTGACCACACGCAGGGCTGTGCCTGGGGTCTGCCCTGAGAGCAGGCAGCAGAGAGCAGCCCCCCTGCCAGGGGACCTGCTGGCACAGGGCTCAGGGGTAACGCCAGACCTCATTAACAGCTGCAACGAGTTACAGGGGAGGGGATGCTGCCGCCCCCCCCAGCCCAGGGCTGCACCTCGGCAGGCAGATGCCTCTCTCTTCGCAATTTCCTCTGTGCTGCTGCTCCACAGGAGAACTGGCAAAGCCCATCACCAATGTGTCCCGGCAGCCAGCCCGGGGCCACATCCCAGGCACCTGGGCAACATGCAAAAGAGGGTTTATCATGAAAGGTCATGAAACGTGATTACAACAAGGCCCCTGAGGCCATCACCATGTGGATTATTGGCTGAGTCAGCCCCAGCGGGGGGCTCTGCATCACCAGTGCCCACTCAGGGGGCACACACTGTCAGGGATGTCCAGCTACCCCGGCAGCAACTGCCCGAGTCATCTCTCAAGACAGGCAGGTCACAGCACAGAGAAGAAGGGTCAGTGCTTTCCCTTTCCCTGCCATGCACAGGCTGTGTCCTGCCCATTGCAGCAGGTCCTTTAGCTTCGTGCCCAGGCACCATCACCACTGCCTGCCACAGCAGCACCAGGGGCAGGCAGCAGCCCCCAACCTCCCCAGCTCCACTGACAGAATCACAGAACGGTCAGGGTTGGAAGGGACCTCTGGAGATCATCTAGTCCAATCCCCTGCTAAAATAGGTTCTCCTAGAGCAGGCTGCACAGAGTCACATCCAGGCAGGTTTTGAATGCCTCCAGAGAAGGAGACTCCACAACTCCTCTGGGCAGCTGGCAGGCCAGCCCCACACCAGCCCCTGGCTGCCCTGGCCGAACCGCCCTGCCTGGAGCTGCAGCAGGGAGACCCACAGGTGTGAGGAGCAGCTCCGACCTGAGGGGATGAGGGTGCCCTTGGTGCCCGCAGCCCAGAGCTGCACAGACAGGTGCTGCCACGCACACCAGGACACTCCTGGTATGTTGTCACCCATGCAGCAAGGGTGCGAGGCCACTGACATGTGGCAGGATTGCCAAATTCAGTCTTGTGCAGTGCCAAAGCTTCTTCCACGCTGAC
The DNA here is from genome assembly GCA_035590275.1 of Ibycter americanus. Taxonomy (NCBI): domain Eukaryota; kingdom Metazoa; phylum Chordata; class Aves; order Falconiformes; family Falconidae; genus Ibycter; species Ibycter americanus. The sequence goes on along the minus strand of JAVJGI010000063.1, from coordinate 36,126,201 downwards.
CTTTACACGGGTGCTTCACGCCAGAGAGAGCACGGCCCTTAGCCTGCACACAGAAGTGCTCTCCCCCTTCTGCAGAGCTTTTAACAAACAGCTCGTGTTTAGTGGCTACCCCAGCTCCTTTCTGGGCTGCAGCACCTCAGCGTCGGCTCATCCTTCCCCCTGCCAGACCCAGCTCTCCCTCCCAAGTTTAGTTCATGCTGGATGAGACCCCAGCAGACATAGAATGATAGAATCGTAGAATAATTTAGGTTGGAAAAGACCCTTAAGATCATTGAGTCCAACTGTAAACCTAACGCTGCCAAGTCCACCACCAAACCATGTCCCTGTGCTCCATGTCATGCGCGAAATGGGCCATGGACCACGTGGCAGCACCAGCAGGAGCCACAGCTGGTGTCTGGGAATGGAGATTCAGGTCTTTCTCAGCACTGGACAGTCTAGAGGGGAATAAAATGACATCATTCAGCGTAGCGCTTTGTATTAAGCACAGAAGACCAGTGTAGAGAAGTCTGGAGGGTATAATCCAGTGAAGGAAAAATCCTGATACTCATCTGTGAACCAAATTTGCTTTAGATTTTTTTCCAAAACCCTGCAAGCATATATGACATAACAAACCACTCCAGACAGTCTGCTCTTGTAAAAGTCCTTGCAAATACTTTGTCCCAGCCCTGAAACACAGGGGGTTTCCCAGCAGCTGTTTTAAACCCAGCCGATTTATTTCAGCTGCTGGCAGACTGGCACCCCTTTGGAGAGCAGCCCCTCTGGGCAGTGCGCAGTGGCCCCCGCAGAGGCTGGGTGAGCCAGGGTGGGCAGGCACAGCGGCTGTCAGCTAGAGCTCAGAGAGAGGTAACTGCCCCTCTGTGCTTTTATGGGTGTGTTTATATGTGTGCCTATATCTGTGCAGATAAAAGTGCTGCTGTGGAGAGAGAAAGGGAGAGGCAAACCCATGCAGAACTATTTATTTCTGCTGTTCATTTGCTGTCACAGAAGTGGAGCTGACCTCTAGAGCCAACATGATGGAGGTGGTGGAGAGGCATCCAGGGGTGAGGGCAGAAACCTGTCCTCTGGTGCCAATATGGCCTTAGGTCAGATTAAGCCAACTAAAACCTTACCCTAAAGCCCTTCACTGCAGCAGGAACTCCGACTGCTGTGGAGAGGGAAGAAATCAGTTCCTCGGGTCCTGGCTCTCAGCCTCTCCGTGCACTCACACGCTCCTGCTGTTTTTATAAAGCGCAGGACACATCCTGACAATTCTGCTCATCACTTTATTTCGCCATCTTCCCACAAAACTGCCTGTTACTTTGCTGGCAGAAATATCTACATGCTCTGTGCATCCTACTTTACACCAGAATTCCCAGCACCCCAGTAAGGGGCCACTCACAGCCCACACAAGTGATATGCCACGCAGGCGTATACGCCTGTAATACCCTATCATAATAATACAAATAATAAATATAAAAGAGCCAGGGCCTTTTCCGTGCCCCAGTGCCACTAGATGGCACCAGGTGTGTACCCTTCCCAGCCCGGGCTGCTCCCAGGGCCACGGGGGCGGGGGGGGACACTGGGGGGACCCAGCCCAGCCCTCCGGCCAGAGCAAGAGGCTTCAGCACATGCTGGTGCTGCCTCCTTCCCGCGCGAAGCATGGGGTGCTGGGGTAAAGGCTGACATTGAAGCCTTAAAATGAAGCCTTCAGCCATGTGCTGGGGTGTTTCCCCGTGGGGAAATTACCTGCGGTGGCTTTTGTGGTGCCACCGATCCTGCACATGCATCCATCCCACCCATGGGTCGAGCATCGCGCCCAGGTGGGTGCTGGCAGAGCCTGAGCCTGGAGAGCCTCAAAAGTGGGTGCAAATTATTCCGGTTAATATAGGGATCAATGTACTAGTTTCCCAGCATTGACAGGCTCCTCTTGTGAGAGGGGAGGAAAGGGAATAAAACACAATTTACTGTATAATTTCACAATCCACTAGTGGCTTGCCTTCTCTGAGGTCTCACAGTTTTAGGGATGATTCTCCTCGTGCACATTTGCTATCCAACACAGCTCAGCATGTCCGAAACACTCAGCATTACCTGTTTTTTCACCGTTGAGCCCTCCATTCACTGTCACACATCCTTGGCAAATCCACCAAATAGATCAGGGAAGCACAGCTGGCACCTCAGCAAATGTCAGGTCTTTCCTCAGACCTTGCAGCATAATTAAGGAGCATCTGTTTTCCACTATCTTCAGCATCGAGCACTGAAGGTGACTGAAGGTGACCCTTGAAGATGGGAGCTCAAATAACAGGGATGACTGGCGAGGCTGTGCCGCACACACCGCTTCAAAAAGGCCAGCCAAACCCTGGCCCGGAGCACCGTGGGGGACATGGGTGACAAATCATTGCTCACCACACAAACCGTCGGCCTGGTGCAGAGCCAGAGAGGTGATGGACAGAGAGCAGCTTCCAAAAAAGCCAGGGCATCAAACCAGCAGGAGCGGTGTGTCACTCCTCGCTGCCCACGTCCCCCAAGCTGGCACGTCCGGGTCGTGAGTGAGCATGGCAGTGGCATGACCCTGGCACGAAGGGGATCCCAGTGAACCTTGGGTGCAGAGGGAGTGGGAAAGGGTCTTTGTGCAGGGACCATCTAGGTGCTGAGCTCCGAGCAGTCCTGTCCTGTGCATGGCAATGATACCACTGGACACGAGGGCAAGTGGGAGATGCTCAGTAAGGGTCCATGTCCATGGTGGCCCTGGCAGGCTGATGGCAATGGCAGTGCTGCCCCTGCCCACATCCCGAGGCCACAAGATAAATCCTGCAGAAGGATCCTGAGTGTGACCCTGCTTCCCAGCCCTCCACAGAGAGCAGCACAAATCCCACGCAAGCGCTTTAACCCCAGCCTAGGGTGAAGGCTAGAGAGGAGGAGGCTGGATCACTCGGGAAGGTCAGGGCACACAGCAGCATGGGTTAAAATCCCCCCAAATAAGGGAAATGCCTCATCCTCCTTCCCCACAGCCTCCCTCCCTTCCTTGATCACCCCAGATAGCCCCTGGAGTGACCCAGCATCCCCCCTCTGCCACCTCCCCTCCCGGGGAGCCACTGGGAGCCTCCCCACACACCATCTGCTCTCCCCAGGTGACTTGTGGGTGGCCGAGGACAACCCGCCCACACCATCTGTCTCCACGCCAGGTGGCCTCTCCCCATCACCCCCCCATGCCCACCCCAGCCAACATCCCTGAGCCCTCCGGCTCTGGAAAACCTCACATGTGCTGCCAGCACTAAACCTCATGGACAAATTCAAGTCTTTATTTGCCCTCTCCAAGACTGGATGCTACACATAGGGTGCAGAAACTCGCCGCTACAAAACTTCATTGGAAGCGGTGCTCCCCTGCACAGGCAGAGAGCAGAAGGTGCTGCCCAGCCCCTGCCCACACTGCAAAAACAGGCACAGGGCAGCCGTGATGGTGCGGGGCTTGTCCTCAGCCATCTCATCCAGAGGGTCAGTAGTGGCAAGCCCACCCTCCCCCACGGCTGCCAGCCACTGCCTGCAAGCAGAACATACCCTCACCTTACTGCGAATGTCAAATGGCAGACGTACATAGGCATCGACATGTACATGGCAGGAGCCATCCGCATGCTGTGGGATTATTTTTAGCCTGACTGTGATCGAAATGTCAGAGGAGTTTTTATTTATTTTCTCTGGAAGGCTCATTGCTTGAAATACCCATCGGCAGAGGCTGACCTGACCCTGCTGTCACAGGCAGGTCCGTCATCCCTTCCTGCCCTTGAAAATAATGTGCAATTAGGCAGGAGAGGAGGGTGACGGGCCCAGCGTGCCCAGCAGGGCTGGAACCATTCAAAGGGCAGGTGTCCACCCAGCCCCACAGCCTGACCCACAACCATCTGGCCAAGCTGCAGCTCCCCCAGCTCCCACAACATCCCCACATCCCGGGAAAGGTCTCACCGAAGCTGCAACAAACAGCTATAAAATGCAAGAGATGCAGGAGCTGGGCCTTTGAAGCAGACACGCAGGCAGGAAGGGCAGGCAAGCCATGGGATGCTCTCACTGCCCTTTAATGATGTAAGGGAGGGAGCGTAATGATGCCGAGCTCTCCTGATGCCCCAAAAGCTCACAATGGACTCTCCCTGGCGATGGAGCAGCCTGCTGCTTTCCTCTTCTCTGCCACTTGCCACACGCTCAGCACTATGCCAGGAACAAAGCTCATGACAATTATAAACCTGCCCCAACTCCTGTCAAGCTCACAGGACCCTGCCTGCATGAAGGGCTCTGGGTAGACAAGCCGCCCCTGGGCTGGGACCCCCGCATCCCTGGGGTGATAGCACAGCACTGCAGAGCACCGCAGCACCCACCCGAGTCTGCGCCTTCCCAGGGCCTGACATCTCCCCTGCCTCCTGCACTGACGGATTTTGCACAAATTTGCCCCTTTTCTTGTTAGGGAAGCAGATCTGAGGGGGGATGGCTGCTCAGAAAAGCACTGGTATGTCTGAGGTAGCAGAGCTTTTTTGCTTGTTTACACGGCCAGAGAGGAGCTGTAATGGCCTATCTTAACACAATAGCAAAGGAGGGCCTTGAACCAAATCCAGCTTGGAGGTTGTGACCAGTCCATAGATAACTGGGAAGAAAAGTCAGTGTTTTCCCTGCGGAACTACCTATTTACATCTGAAAACAGCACAGACCTTGCCCAGAGGCTGGGACAAACAGCTCCTTTCACTGCCTGCTTCCCATGAGGCTTTCCCCTCCCTCTCCAAGAGGAAATTTCCAGTAACTGAGGTATAAAAATGAATGCAAGACTCTGCTCCAGAGCCAGCTGTAAAACTCATATGCAAAGAGTCCCCACCCCACAGCCGGCGCCACAGCAGGCTGCCCCCAAAGCAGGTCACAGCCTTCATTTGTGGGGAATGAGGAAAGAGGCAGCTCTGCCTGCACCCCTCCTGGAGCTGGTCAGGCTTCAGGGGGGTGGATCCAGGTGCCCAAACCTGCAGGCACCACCAGCACCACAGGCTAGGCAGGATTCCCTAATGGAGGGTCCTGGGTCCCTGGGGGAAGTTGTGGTGTCATGTCATCTGCTAGGACACCGTGTGGCACAGCAGTCCCCAGTTTCATGTAAGATTGCATGAAACAAGGGATGGAAACAGAGAGAAATTTGGCAATGAGGAACCTTCCTCCTCCTCCTCCCCCCCACACCACCATGCCACATCCTGGGAATAACCACTGGGACTCAGCTAAGTGGCAATCTCTAGGAAATTTTGAAGGAATGTCTTTCTGCCATATCCCATTCATCTTCTGCTTGGACTTTGCATAGACGATTAGGATTTGGGCCACATGGTTCTCCTGCAAAAGTGCAGGAATTGTGTCTTCCATAGGTGCCAGGCTTCCCCGTTGATCCAGCTGCAAGGGTCCCTGAAGCTTTCGGCGATCTGTGATTGCAGATGCTGCCACGTGGGAGCGAGACCTCATGTTTCTCACAGCAGACCTGAGGGGAAAGCAAGAAAAAAGCTGGGTAATTAAACAGCACTCATCAGAACACGTGCAACAGTCAAACAGCAAAAACATCGCTCCTATGGCCAGGCTCTTGCACAAAGCTGTATCAACATTTACCTGCTGAAAATCTCCAGTTCCTGGGCTACTCTGGCTAATACAATCCATGGACTCACAGCTGTGGGCAGCATCCCTGATGCTTCCTGCCTACTCCAGCCAAACCTGCTCACTCCTCTTACCAGAGGTCATTTCATGCTAACACCAAACAACCAAAGATAACTCTTTTCCAAAGCTCTCCTACTTCCTCATACAGAAGGGACAAACATGTGCAACTGTTGTGTTCCTGGCTGGGAGAAAGCAGATGATTCCCAACGCACCTGCAGGTCACACCCCAGAGCGTGGCAGCAAAATCCAGGGCTGGGATGGAAGGAGGAAGGTGACCTTCCTTTCAGCACATCCCATAACTGATTTCACCATTACTGCTACCCCTGAGCTTGGGTGAGGCTACCAACCTGTGCTGCAGACATGCTTCCACCGCCCTGCAGGCTCAGCCAGGTCTCCTGGGGTTTGGGAGCCTATTTACCCAAGGGATTTCAGCAAATAGGAGATTAAGCGACTTATGGTGTTTTAAAAACATGTTCCTGAATATCTCTTCTAAAGCAAAGGTGATCCCATGGGTAATTCCTTTAGAAGAGGATATAAAAGTGCGTGGCTGATAGCCAGTTCATTATATCAGAATCGGTTTTCATTAGGAAGGGAAAACTTGTGTGCTTATTAATTGTTTCTCTAATTGCTTTCCCTCCCTGCTACCAGGGTAGCCTGCTGTCTGCTTGTGCCTTGAGGCCCCAGGTCAGAACCCTGCGTAACTCATCCCGGATCTGCTAACATGGGGAGCTATAAATAAACGGTGACACTGGAGAGCAGAGGAGGAGGTGGAAAGGGACTGTGCTTCTCAACCTGAGATACTCGGTCCAGTCAGCTTATCCAACAGAAGGTGACTGGTGACAATCTGTAAATATTAACTGAGGGGGACTGTTTCTGATAGCCAAGGGCTCTGGCTTGGCAAAGATAAAACAAAATTCTCTGGTTCTGAGCTGGAGCTGGATAAATATGGATGAAAAAGAAGTTGCAGGTTATTTAAAGTGAAGCAAACAGCTGCATGTTCTCCACTGAGAAGTACTTTTAAACCATGAGGACCTGTTTAGTTTTAAGATCTGCTGCAGCTTACCCACCTCACCCCCATACACACACAAAAAAAATGCCCAATTCGTGACTACAAAGGAATCCCTTGGGAAACTGAAAGGAGATTGCAAGTGTTCCAGATGAGCCCTGTCAATTCACAGCAGGGGATTTATGACCTTACAGTGACAGTCATCCCCCTGACTTCTATCCCTCCTCCCTTCTGCCACCGGCTGCTGCTGCCAGCACGGAGGGGGCACAGTCACCTCTGGTGCTCCCAGCGGGGCACAGTCACCTGAATGGACCAAGCCCGGGTTAATTAACACAGCTCTCATGGAGGCGGCAGCAGCGGGGCTCACACATCCCTCCCCTCGGCACCAGGGAAGCGGGGGGACCACAGAGGAGAAAATCCCTCAGCATGCCCTGCCAGGAGGCAGCAGCGCTTGCCTGGGAGACCCTGCCCGTGCACACACGGTAAGAGCTGGGAGGGAGGGGATGCTGCGGAGAGTCCTTGCTGCAGGGACACACAGATGGGAGAGAAGGACGGGGAGGAAGAGCCCTGTGTCCTCTTTTATCCCTGCTGTAACCTGAATCACACATCTAAGCATTCGGCACCCTGCACTGCCTACAACATGATGCTTCATGACATGGAAATTTGCAGGCAGAGAGAGTGAAGTAGAATCTGCATATGCAGCAACGAGGACCTCAGGAAGGTGATGCTACAGCCATAGTCGTTCCACCTCCCTGTAAGCAGGAATGCCTATGCCTGTGCAGGTACACGTGTTACACACAAGCATGCTCACACAGACACACACCTACCTTTGCTAACAGCAGAGGCAGCCACAGAGTCCATATTTTCTAGGTTGTACTTCTATATCTGCAAAAAGCAAGTTTGCTTCTGTTTCTGATTCCCTGGAATTATCATGAAATGCCTTCAAGAGAGCAGCTCTATCTTCTCGGCTCAGCGAGTCTTTGATGTCCAGCACTGCACTCAGATGTTCCTTCCTTTCCAAAAGGATAAGAGGGCAGGTCAGTGAAAGAGCCAATGAAAAAAGCTTGCTTCCTAGAGCTCAGTTTTGCTGGACCAGACCAAAAATTGGAAACTGCTGAGCTGCTTTTTGATACCCTCTGGCCACCTAACAAGGAGGTGGCTGTATGACAAGGGCTGTGGGATATGACTGAGCTCATGGGTCCCAAGCCCAGCACACACAGCATCCCTGTGAAATTGTGGAAATCTTCACCTCAGGTTTTTCCTAGAAAAAAATCTGTATCTGCCACACTAAATTTTTGGTAACTCTGTATCTGACCATTTGGAAGCATTTTTGACATCTTTTCTCCCATCAGTGGAGCTGTTTACTGTTCATCTGGAAAGCTATAGGATTTTTCTTCTACATAGCATTGATTCACTGAGCGGGGCCACACCATATTAGTCTGATTAACAAAAAGGGCAAATGTACCCAAGCCAAACAGTTTTAAACATAGGGGAATCTGCTGAAATCAAGAACAGTGCATCTACTCACACCAGGATAACCTCCTCTGAGATCTGGATCAAAATAATATTCTTCTGAGTACTTCCTATGCCCACTTCCTATACTATACATATCTATATAAATACATAGTTGTTTTTATATATATTACTATTTATGTATGTGTGTATATATATAGTAAAAGAATAAGAATTGCTATGCTGTATCAGATAAGCAGCTTTTTAGCTCAATAGAATCTTCAATAGTAGTAAGAGCTTAGGAAAATAATATAGAAACCAGACAAAGTATAACATGATCTCCCTTTGTCTGTCTTGGCTTTTTGCTTCTGGCAGTCTGCAGTTTAGGGACTTCCTTCGCTGGGGGATACAGCATGACTGTCATGTTGAATAGGCACTGAAATAATTATCTACCACAAATTGTCTGCTCCCCATTTGAAGCTATTCACACTTTTGGCTTTCACAGCATCCTGTGACAGAGCGCTCTACACTGTAATCGTGTTAACTTGGAAAAATACAGTCAGTAGCACAAGACATCAGAACAAAAGATAGATGTAATAAACCACCGACTTTGGAACACATGCAGTTAGTAAAGATCTCACCTTCCTAATAAAAGCTGGGTTTCATTTCTGTTAACAGTTTCTTGTGAGAAATGGAAGTGTATATTCTTGCTGAATACACCTAGAATTTTGTGGAAGTAGTTATACCCACAAAAGGATTGATGAAGTGTTAAATCCAAAAGCCAAGTGCTTGCGAGTTATGAAATGCCTGAGTTAAGGATGTTCTTGAAACCTACATTTGGCACACGTGTGCCTGTAAATTGTCCACTCAGGTATTTTTCCACAGCATTCCTGCTTTGTTGACAGCCATTTCATCCATCCTTCACCTTTACGGATGGACATCTCAACTCCACTGGTTAACATCTGGCAAAGTTATAAACCATATTAATCAACATCTGCAAATAGGCAGCACCGAGTGCATTCAAAGGTAAACACTGTGCCTTGCCCAGCACACTGCAAAAAGTACCACAGGACTAATATTGCTGTAGGTCTTCTGGTGGCAAGTAATCATGTGAAAAACAACAGAAGTCAAACCAATAGAAGACCCTACCTTAGATCAGGAAATTCTTTGAGAATGGGCAGAAGGGCTATTTTCATCCCCTCAGCATCAGAAGTTTGAATAAGTTCTAAAATTGGTTTTATAGGATCCTTGAGGGGACCAGCTGTTGGACCCTGGGGAGAGAAGCAAAGGTATGTTCAGGGCAAGGGAAGCGGCACACAGCGTAAATTGCCCAGCTGGACTCGTATCAGACCGGAGATCTCACTGCATGGGTCAGGAGCTTTGCAGGACTGTCTGTGCATGTATGGAAGCCTGTTTTCCCTCCAGGGTAGGAGAAAATAAACTGGGGTGTGGCCACAGCCTGCTTCCAGGGCAGCTGGGTGACTACTTTCAGCAGCAGGCAGACTCCCCTCCTGCATTGCCTTTGGCAAAGTGGGCAAATGCACCTCATTTTTCCCTACATGGGCTGTCCTCTCAAGGCCATTGGAAGCCTTCGGCGAGTGGTTTACTTCCAGAGGTAAGCACAGCCCTGTAGCTGTGTGAAAACAAGCTCTGTTGGTCAGACACAATGACATTTCTGCGGCCCTGGAACAAGCCCAGGGACAGAAAAGTGATCCTGGTGAGAGGGAGAGGGGACACAGATCCTCTAGCAGCAAAACAGAAAAAATCGGAAGCAGGGCTGGACACTGTAAAGGATATGGCATGGCTGGTAGATGCTGCATATGGTCAGCTCCCTCAAAACTGGAGCACACAGAAGAAGAAAACCACATGAAGAAACACGCAGCATTTTTAGCAAAGCCGGAGGAAGCAGAATGCGGATGAATTGCCAGGAGACAGCTTCAGGTCTTGCTCACATTTTTCATTGGTGCAGTAATGCAATGAAATTGCTTCCCTGAATTATTGATGCCATCACGTCAACAGAGACTCAGTGACAAAGCAAACCTGGAGAACAGGCTGCCAAACTGGGGCAGGAAAAACCCAGGTTGCCCTGATCTCCACGGGGCATTAGAAACAGCAGGCTGCATTCTCAGTGCAGCTCACCTCCGCATTGAACATAAATTAAAAATAATAGTAATATTTGAAGACAGCCTTTTCTCTCTTTCTCTGCACTGCAGACACACAGCATGTCTAACTCTGCACAGTGCACAAGCTGTGCTCAGCTCCTAAGTCACCTATACGGTACAGCTTCACACTTGGCAAGCTCACTATTACAAAATGCTAATTAATTCAAAGGTGTCAGATTTAGTTAAGTGCTATATAGACAGGCAAGGTCAGAGGTAAACAGCCCTGCAATCCAAAAGGCCAAAGAAGAGGTGGTGATCAGCAGTGCTTAAGTGCCTTTTACATGTACTGCTTTTAGGGGAGAAGCAAGGTATTTCCTAATGTGTTTTGAGGATGGAGGGGAAGGAAGAGCCTGAGGAGAGGGCAGAGAAGGGCAGAGAGCAGGTGTAGCCTGTGCAGCAACTGCACGATAAATTCAGTCTTCAGCAGAGTACATATTTTGCATGCATAACCATGTACCTCATTTGACTGAGGATCAGGCTGCCCCCTGCAAATTGCTTATGCATTTCCTCCCTGGGGTTTTCCGTGCTCCCACATCAAGTAAGAAAGCGAACAGACTGGGGATGCAAGGGAAACAGTGCTAACTAGATGCAGACTTTTTTCACCCGAGCTGAATGTAGGGTTTTAGTAGATAATTAGATTTCCTGTATCTCCTTTACACTATAAAACTAGCTTGCACATTACAACCAAAGCTGCTGCTGAGCACAGCATTACTGGTAAGCTTAAGAGTTAAGATTAGAGGATCCTCCTGCTATTCCCAAGGGCTCAATTGCTCCAAGCATTGACTCATCTGTGATTGATCACTCCAGGAGAGGTGCATCTTCAACTAAAGGCACCCGCAGCTTCCAGCATGAAACTAATGCATTACTTGTAATGGGTCTGAGAGCTTTTTAGAGGAGCCTACAGAAGGCCATTTTGATTTTATTTTAATTTTTGGACAAAGTAAGAACTGCTGACAAATGACTTGCAGGGGGACTCCTCTGGGAAAAAATAGACTTCCAGTCCCTAACACTTAAATTCACAAGTTGTGAGAATGACTCAGCACTTGTGAAATTGTATAAACCAGTAAAGCTGAGGTGATATCTGAGTTCTGTTACCCAACCGGCTTTGCAACCATCAATGTGGTGCTCAGTCCACCTTCTTACAAAGTGCTATGCGCGGGCACTCTCAGCCTGCATTTGCAGAAGAGCTGTGCCAGGGGACACTGCATGGCAGTGATTCTCTGGCTGCAGCAGCTGCAGGAGGGGATGCTGCTGGCATTGCAGTCCTTGCCCTTGGGTAATCAAGGGACCCATGTGACAGCCTGGTGGCATCTGCAGATGCCCTGTGCAGCAGTGCCAATTACACCAGATTATAAATTAAGCGGAGAGGCTTTTTTAAGCTTCTGAAGTTGCTTCTGCAAATCAGACCTAGCATTTTCCCCACAAGTTTTTTTTTTGAAGGTGTGGCTCTGCTTTTACACCCAATCTATCCCTTCAGCAATGCATCTTTACCTCCTAATGGGGTGAGGTGTCCACCCCTGCAGGAAGAGTCACTCCTCCCTGCAACCGTCACCAACCACAACAGCATCAACATGTTTCCGCCTGTGAGGAAATGCTGCAGCACAGGGATATGGCTCACGCAGCCATCAGCCCAGCTCCGAGGGACTGGGAAGGGCCTGCGGGGAGGGAAGAGGCTGGGTGGAGGGGTAACACACATACCCCATGTTCAGGGAGAAGCAGCTATACAGGGCAATCCACTGCAAAGGTGAAAATGTGGAACAGCTGATTTGGTCCACCACTCCAGAGGCTCAAGGGAAAGCACTGGCGGAACGCAGCTGTCCCTCACCTGCACCCCCATGCCATGTACCAAAGGCTTGCCTGGGGGAGCTGACAGCTTTGGAGCTGTCTCACCAGCTCAGAGGAGCGCGCCTCATTCTTATTTCAGTGGCAGGAGTGTGAAACTTGCCTCCTCTGGTCACACATTTCAAAACTAAAAACCAACAGCTTCTGGCAGATCAGAAGGCCGTCAGCGCATCTGATTGTCATTTCTATGAAGCTGGATACCACCATGGTAAGACCTCTTAAGCTTTTCTGTTTCTTTCAGAGCCTGTTCCTCTGCTGGTACTGTTCTTGATGATGGAGAGCAAAACTGTAACCATACCAAAGACTTACTAAACACTCTTCAAAGACGGTTTGCAGCATCCTATGGTCTTCTTCTATCTTGCTGGCAATCCTCCTTCTCTGCACAGAGGATGCTTTCCTGGAAGTGGTCAGGAGGGCCTGCACATATTCTGTAATAACGATGGTGTTGGCAGCCTTGACGAGGGCCTGTTCCAGAGCAAAGATGCCCAGATTAACATCCCTGTACCAGGCAAGGACCAGACTATACCTGCAGGACTCTGACCAGCATAGACAATGGCTATAGGATCCATGCAGATGGCTGTCCCATTTCTTTTGCTTAAGTATCCCTTTAAAATGCCTGATCTAGCACATAGAGTACCTCCAAGCTGTATGTGGATGACATAAACATTGATGATAAGCGTGGAGACATCCAACCAAAAGCCATGGGACCAGTTAGCTGAGCCAGAGGTCACTCACACTCCAGCGCAGCAGTGACACTTGGCTTAGCTAACAAACACGTCACTTGGGAACAGCTTGGACTACAAAGCCACATCCATCCTCCCTGGAACACCCCCACTAGACATATGCCAGAGCCAGACCCTTGGGCACACAGTTGTGGCTGGGCACCGAGAAGTCACCTGGGCATCTCTGAGCCACCCACTACCTGCTGAGAAACCCCTAGTGCTGAGACCGTGCCGTGCGAAAGGCAGAGCGAGCGTTTCTAAGGGGAGATGGGCCGCTGCACAGAAACCACATTTCATTAGCAATTGAAATCAGAGCAGTTTTAGGTTGCAGCCCAAAGGAACAGGAAATCCCCAGCCCTGTCCAAAATAGACAAAGCAAGAGGCAGACAGTTCTGGCACAGCGCTCCACCACTGAGCTGCTGCTTGCCCCAGCACTAATATGACATAATGTCCAGTGACAGGCTCTGAACAACATCAGAATCGCTCCTAATTTTTTCTGTTCCATTACTTTTTTCCACATTTCAGAATGTTAATTAAAATCAGTACTGACAAAAAGGCTGCAGACCTGGGAGTCCAGTGCTTCAAGGGACATGTGTGGCACAGGTAGCAACAGCAAATTCAACCTGCATGCAAAAGAGGGTACCCCAGGTACCAATCTCATTGCCAAAGAGGCAGACTCAAGGGTGTTGTGAGACCCTAGACAAATTGTTTAGGCTACTGTAAAGGTGAAAAAAATTAGGTACTCTGTGAGGTTGTTCTTTGACAACCCTCTGCCTGACAGACTATATCCTTTGGGGATCTGGACCTTTCACCTCTCCATCCATGTGACCACTCTCCATCAGAGGGATAAATATTCCTTACAACTAAGGCTGAAGCACATTAGAGACTGAGAAGATTTCCAGTATAATGGTATTGGGGCAATGGTAGGATCAGATAGCCCAGTGCTCCCCCTCTTTATGTGGGAGGTACATTCAGTTTCCACATTCCTCCACTCGTTGATTTCTCTGCTGAGATTACAGAAAGGTCCTAGCTGTCACAGTGAAGAAGATGTCCAGCTCTGTTGGAGAGAGGAACTGGACTGAGACCGCTAGATCTTTACAAGCCCTTTTAACAACAGACAAAATCGTAGTTTGGATTAATGTTCAAATACTGTGCCATCCAGAGGTTCAAGGACTAGTTTTAGTGATTTCCTGTTCTTACTTTCTTACTTATTTCTTACCTCATACGTGTCTGTTTTTTTCTTTCCAAATGTCAGAAAGCTTTGCTTTAAGGATTCAAGGATGTGGTCAAAACCACTGTCACACTTTTTGAAGTGCTCCTTCAGTGCTCCCTGAGGAAAAGGGACAGACGGAGTCAAAGGGTGCGTACGTAGAGACACCACACAGACAACAGACATGTATTATTGTGCTTTTGCTCTTTCTGCTCTCAGAAAGAGACTGCTCCATGAGCTGCAGCATCCTGCGCCTTCATTTCAAAGAAAAGCAAAGCACGGAAGAAAAACAATTCAAACTCATGAGGGATGTATCAAGTTCTTAAGACCAAACCTGAAAGACCAACACCTATGAAAAATGGGTGGCAATAGCTCTAATCCAAGGACTATGTAAAACATGCCCCTATGGATGGGGAGTGGAGAAAGAGTGAGCTGTTCTGCACCCTTCCGCTCTGGCATCCTGCTCCCAATGTGGCCGTTGCCTCTTACTCGATGGAAAAGTATAAGGCAAGGGATAAACTCTGTCTTTCATGATTCGAAGCCAGTGTCGACACAGCCAGAGAAGGACTGAAAATCTGAGCCCTTGGTCTCTTGTTTCTCCCCAAGGTTGTCTGCACTCCCTTGTCAGAAACACCCCCAGCTCCCATCTCAATGTGTGGACCCATGGGACAGGCTGGCAAGGAGCTCTGGAGACCAAAACTGCACAGTGTGGCCAGGGATTCTTTTGCCATTTTCCTCTTGCTGCCTTCAGCATGCCCAAGGGAGCCTGTGCAATGAGCCTGAAGATGCTCCGGGGAACTTCCCAAGGAAACATACAACACCACACGCTATTAGGAGCCTGCAATTGTGTGTTATCTAGACATGGAGCCCAGGATATGAAGGTGAATAGTCTAATATTAGAAAGTGTGGAGGGAGGGGAACTTATCCCAAGGGAGGTATACATTTCTGGTCAGCCTTCTCTACATGCTGACTAACCACCACAGCCTTGGGCTCTGCGAATTATCACTGTCCCAAGAAGATACCCAGCTGCTGCAGATGAGTAGGTACCAGGTGGGGTTCAACCGTTGGGGTCTGGGTGCCCATTTGTAGCACAACAGCAAATACTACAAACAGTAGAACTGGGATCACAAAAACTGGAAGAGATGAAGCTGTCAATATACTGCTTCAGGCAAAGCAGAGGAGGGTACTGGGCCTGAAGATCAAACTATGGTTTCACCCTTTCCAAATCGGGACACGAGAAGTGAGTGCCTGCCCTACAGTCTGAAAATATTCAGTGTTAACATGGATCTTCCATACCTTGACTTTAGAAGTGACTGTCTGCAGAAAATGCTCCGTAATCTCATCCTCTATCCTGTCTAGTAATCCATTTACCTTAACATCCTGACCAGTGCTGGCACTGCAAACATATGTCAGCTTACACCAGGCAGTCCTGTTAAAAAAAAAAAAAAAAAAAAAAAAGGAGCGGGAATATGGAAAGTATTGATCAGACCAAATCAGGCTATTCTCTCAGATCAAAACTTCTCCTACAGTAACCAATACGACTGCCTGGGTAATTGAATGGACACATGCTCAGGTTCAGGGCTAGTTCAGTGACCCACATATGTGCACCCATCTTTTGGATGGCTTTTATTAAGATACTGCCACAAGGACACAAAAGCTCAATGCACATAAATGCCACTTGTACCCATCAGTAGTGACATTAGATAAGTAAAAATCCTAGTATTTTCAAAAATGAGTAGGCACAAAGTGGCCTTGACAAATGCAGTCTGGGTGAGCATCCTGTGTGCCTCTGACACCCCACAAATACAAGACAAACAATTATCTTCCATCAGAACAGTCTACAAGTCAGCAAATCCTGGTTAAAATGATCACCAGCTTTGAAACCAGACATTTTACTTTCTGGAAAAACACAGTGTATAACTTCATGCTCAGTATCACTGTAAAGAATTACACCAAAGAGCCTCCTAAGTATCCAGTCTAGGATCCAGCATCAGCAACATGCAAATACAACAAACAAAACAGCTACCTAGGCTCAACACAAGGCTCTGATGTCAAGTAAGCACTGGGCATACGCTGGATTTGGGCGTTTTGCTGACTCCAGAGATCCCCAGATAATTTTACACAGGAAGAAGAGAGGCAACCTTGTTTTCTCCATCGCTGCAAGCACTTCTCAAATTAGCTCGTAGGTGCAAACAGCCTCCCCCACCCTTCTGTGCTTTATTGCTTCCCTCCTTCCTAGCAACCCCAGGGAAAGCCTGGCATGTTCGACTGGGTTTCATTCAGCAAAGCACTTAAGCTTGGGCTTACCTTGAAGTGCCCTAGCACACACATCTCACTGTGACGTTTATGAGGCTTTGCTAATGAAGGAGAGTCAGGCCAGGGAAAGGAACCACATCACAACACACGGAAGGGTTGGCCGGGATAATATCCGTACATGCAACACAGCATTGCTGCCTCCCTCCTGCTCAGCAGCACAGGCACCAGGCAGAGTGCGATGGTGGACCACAGGCACCCGCAGGGCCTAGGAGCAGGCGAGAAGCCGCAGTACAGCGCTGCCAATGCAGCAGCCACGGGCATAGCCCCCACCCACGTCTCCTTCTTGCTGTGGCAGCCAGGGCGGCTCTGAAGGGGTCTTGCTGACCACAGCTGGCTCCCTCCATGCTTAAGGGTTGGCGTGCATGAGGTTGGATGGCCAGATCCAGCTGGAGGCAAGGCAGACCCCACAGCAGAGTTAGAAGAAGATCAAACAGCAGAAAAGTCATTTTGCTTCCCATGCCACTAGGGTCTGGTTTCTAACCTGAAAATGCAGCAGTTCTCCAGGATTCGTAAACTGCTGCAGATCTGTGGGCAGCCATCAAGCTGGAGAAAGCTTCTTACTTCATTTTCATAGCTAAATTAAAACAGGAAGACATATCTTTAAGCTGGCATGCTCCATAATGCATCTTACAGCGTTAGCCCAGCAGCAAATGGGAGAAATATTCTGTGATTAATTTGTCTTTTCAGAGTGCACAGCTTCACTCCCCAAGGAGGGATCTACAGCAGGACAGAGACGGTCTCTGTCCTGCCCAGCCGGTGAGGAGGGAGAGCACAGGAACAGCACAGGGAGAGCCTTCATGCTGCCTGGGAGCCACTGCTTCCTAGATCGAGAGGCAGGAGGTTCATTTTACCATTGCTGCTGCTGCAATGCTTGCTTCTGGAAAGTGACTCAGGCTTTGCTGTTAAAGCTGCACAATAAAGCCTCAGCTTGCATGAACAACCCACAAAGTCTAATGACTGCTTCGTCACAGTTTCTGTCTCACAAACAGCTCCTGGACAACTCCATTTCATAGGAATTTCCTTCCTCTCATAATGTGAAGGGTCAGGGGTCTTAAATCAAACCTGCTTCTGAAATATCCACCTACAATCAGCAGTACAGGCATTTTCTGCTGCGGGGGATACACAGGGAGGGAGATGCCCAAGAACAAAAAGCAGATAAAGGAAGCCAGAAGAAGTGGTGAGAGGGCAGAAGATGAGAAGACATTGGTCCTCCTCTGCGAAACAGGACAGAGCAGAGCTCCTCACCCTCCCAGGGAGCCAGCAAAAAGCACTGTGCCTGGGAAGCACAGCCAGGGTAGGAAGGGCCAAGCCTGGGCACTGGCCATGTAGCTGCCCCTCCTTCTGGTTGTTTCTAAGGTCTGACCCTCTCCAGAACATTCCCCAAGGCTTTAACCTGTCCAGGCAAGTCCAGGTGCACTTTGTTCCCTCAGCTTTGGTCCAACAGCAAATGCTGAGCACATAAACAGCAGTGAAGCACTGTCTTTCCAGTAACAGCTTAATGATGGGAAACAAACGTGCAATGGCAGATCCAGGTGAAAACAGCATCACCAGTCACTTCATCAGGATTTCTTTCTTTTGAGCACTGAGTACATTGCCAGGGAGGAAAACAGCACGTTTCCTACCTCTCCAAGAACCTCAGGCACTCCTCCAGGCACGCAGCTTCCACCTTCTCACTCAGGCTCTCACTGACATGCCAGGCAGCCTCCGTCTTCTCCGTTAATATCTGTAGATTACAAGGTGTGAAAGAGCAGGTCAAAGCCATTTGTTCCCTATGCAGTGAACAGGAATGCATCCCACCCCTCACCCTGCTGCAAATCCCTCTGCCTTCCAGGCAACAACTTCCACTTCAGTTTTGAGAGCCCTTGTGGAAATAGAAGTACTTTTTAGGAGCCTGATTTTAATGCCTGATCTTACACCTTTGCTACTGCTGCCTTCATCGTGGGCAACAGGCTGGAGTCAAGCCCTGTGCTCAGAGGAAAGCCTGTCCCTGCAGATGTTTTCTGCTAGCAATGTCCATCCTGGCAGCCCAGCTCATACACAGACCTGCCGTCTGCAGGAGCACCTGCGCTTCTGACTCACCCTCGCAGATAAATTTGGATGCAGCTGCTAAAAATAGGTTAGGCAGCTCTGTGTGCCCTGCACCTCTGCCAGGGTCTCTACCAGGGGTGACTGAAGAAGGCACGTGTCATCTTCCCGGCCACCACCGCTCACGCCTGCCACAGCAATGTCTGTTAAACCCTACGGCGCCTGTCTCGCCCCAGTGACCCCAGTTGCGTGGCCCCGGTGCCTGCAGGAGGTGGGCTGTGCCAGACAGCTAAACATCCACCCTATATTGGGCAGGCTTGAGCAGGTGGCAACTTAATGCTGCCCATTAGTTGCTCCGTGGAAACAAAAGCTTGCAAGGGGAGGAGAGCCATGGATAAAAGGAGACAGATGGACTCATATGCTGTGCTGTCCCCGTGCTCTGGGAAGCGTCAGCCAAAGACAAAGGGTGACTCGCATCATGAATGGGTTTTTCCACTGCTCACAACAGATGTAAAAGTTCACCCAAAAGCACTGGATAAAATATGCCACCCCAAAGTGTCAGGAAACCATGGCTGATGAGTTTCCATGACACCATGATCATTTTCTATCTGATCTTTAAGTGTCAGCCTGAAAAAACTGAGGAGCTGGTAATTTCATAAGGCTTGCCTATTTATCCAGGATTTTCCATCACCAACTGCAGAGCATTCAAACCTGTCAGTTACATACACAACAGAGCAAAACCACTCGTGCTGAAGCTTGGCCAGAATTTGCAGGTACGAGGGCCACAGCATTCAAACCAGGCTTTGGCCTGGTCCCTGTTAGAAACCTTTGCTCTGTCAGCCAGAAGCGGGAGGAAAAAACAAAAAAAAAAAGCCAGCTCAGTAGCTAAAAGCCACCCTAGCACATGTACATCACTGAGTACCTCACTGCTCCACGGCTCCATCAGGCACAGGGCAAGACAAGGAGGGAGCAGTCCCCTCCATGAGCTCTGCACTTGGTGCCTGGGTCTGGGCTGGGCCAGAAAAGCCAGGTTTTGCCAGCTAAAGCTGTATCCTCACAAGGCAGGCCAGCTGCAGTTGCTCTGCAATGCCTACCACCAGCCTCCAATGGGGTGCCTGAGGCTGTCTGCCATCCCGAAGGACCGTGGAGCTTCTTCCCTCTCTCATGACCTGAAACAGGGCTGCCACTGGGGTGGTGGCAGTGGAGAAGAAAGCTGCAGTCGCTGCAGCCCACAACCTGCCCCTGATCTCTAGCATCACTTGAGTCCACATGTAAACTCCAGGATTTATTTTAAGCCTTCTGCGGATCTTGATCCAAACACCCTCTGGCCATGGTACGTACTGCTTCTAAATCAGCAGAGTGTGCTCCTGTGATGCCCTTCAAGCACACACCTTGGCTGTGCTCTGCAGTAGCCCCTTGCACTGCCTGACCCATCAGGACAGCAACCACAGCCGTACCCAGCACAGAAGCAGGGAGCAAGTTGCCTGCATTGGCACGGCCAGATGAGGGGACCTGCCGTGGCTTGGCAACTCTTGCTGCTCTTATAAAAGTGCTTCGCAGAACTCATACCAAGCAGACTGGTTAACATACACACCAAGCTTAGCCCAAGATATGCAACATTGGGTTTTGCCAAATACCTACATACTTGTGTGCAAAAACATGACTGCCCCAAAGTATGAGAGATTTACGGTTCCCCGTAGTTTACCTGAACGACTGCAGCATCTGCACAAGGGGGCTTCCCAATATCAAAGGCTTCTTTCAGGGCTCTCCCTACTTCCTTCTAAATATGGAAAGGAAAGAAAGAAGAACAGTTGAGATACAATGGCATTCATAACAAGTTAGGTTTCCCAGCCTCTCATCATGCATTTAGACTAGATGAATTTCTGCCTCTGTTTTTTTGGCCGTCTCATTTAACCCAAAGCCTGGCTATTTTCCAGCTGACCTAATAACATTGTTCTGTTTTGTTCTACATTGTTTGTTTGAGTTTAAATGATTTGCAGCTTGCTTTCATGCCAGTGTCAGCTCAGGTTATCTACAGTCTTCTCTAGTTAGCTTAGCTCAAATGAAGGTGTCCACGCAGCAAAACAACACTTATACACAACTCTGTGCTGCCAGCATCCGTAGCTGAGATTTTCCACCCCTCCTCGCTCCAACTGGCACCCGCATAAACCAGCCAGCGTTAATTAAAAGCATTCCCTCACTTGAGCCAAGGACTTGTGAGTGCACAGAGAGATTGGGTTAGTGTTTAGAGCTACTGTCATGGTGAGATGAGCCCCATGAGGCTGCACGATGGGAAATTTCCCAAGACTTGGCTGGCTTATGTTACTTTGAATGGGCTGTAAAAACAAAACTAACACTGCAGAGAAAGGGCTCATTGCTTAAAACACGATCTGACCTTTATAAAAGCTTTAAACTCAAAAGCCTGGCTCGCTTATTTATTCTTTCATTTCTGCATCTTCCTCCAAGGAAACAGAAAGAATGTACAGTCTGATCTTCCATTTTTGTCTTTGTTCTTTTCTGGCTGATGAATTAGGAAATATGTGGCTGTCACTGGAGAATTTCATCAGAAGTATATTCAAAACAACTGCTCTACCATACTCATTGAAAAGCGTTAATCAAAGACAAACAAGCAGTTGTAAATAACCCAAGAAAAACTCCTTTCCTCCTGAGTGCCATCACCTGACCGAGCAACTGTGTGAACACCATGTGCTGAGATAACACATCCCAGCCGAGCTGCACAAACACATCTAGCCTGCCCCAGTTGCACAGTAAAATGTGTTGGCTTAAGCCAACACGAAGGTCCTGCTCCCCAGTGGGACAAAGCACGCATCTAGTTAGCAACTGCAAGGCAGTAACTTGTTGAGCCATGGTACTTATTTTCTTTGGATCAGACAACGTGTTTGAATTAGCACAAGCTTGCTCATTTGTAGCTCTTGTGGTGACATCAGCACCTCAGGCACCAAAGCTCCAACACTGAGAGGACCAGAACTTCTGCTGTAACAAACAGGCCCAGTTTCCTCCTTGTTCCTCCCTGTCTGACCAAGGCATGGCACCCCATCTTGTAAAGCTTCAGTTCCACGGATGGCCAGCCCACCTGTGCCGACTGCCCAAACAACCGCCTCCTCTTGGAAAACATGGGGTGCTGAGTTATAACTTGGGCGCCTCGTTTGTCCAGCTGCTCTTTTAAAACATGCAAGAATGTAACATCCTTGAGACCTCTACATCATCATGAAGTGTGGTCAAAACCGGCAAACATGCTCAACACAGGTGGGAGCGCACTGCTGACGCACCAGCAGGCAGGGAGGCAGAAGAGCCTTATTTACGTGGGCAGCAGCAGGTTCTCGGCCCAAATTCTCCAAAGCACATGAACTTCTCAGTCTTTTTGTCTACTTGAAGAAACGAAGGGAGGGAGGGAGGTAAGAAGACACAGACCCAAGTGATCCTTTGCATGTCAGTGTACACCCTCCTCGAGCTTTTGTCCAGGTGTGCATGTCTGGTACTGCCATCTCTGGTTTTGCACAAAGAGCCAGTTTTGAGCTGAGGCTGCAGAAGCAGGGGATAGAAAATTCATTTTCCACCATTTAGTATCAGAATGAACCCTGGCATCATGCTGGGAGGTTTGCCTTGCACTCATGTCAAATTCCCCAGCAAGGGCAGGGGTGATGGATCAACAAGCCAATCGATGGCACCATCATTTCAAGTTCACCAACCTTGCAACCTCAAAAGGCACAAAGCCCCCTTTGCCCTAGACATGCCTGGGCTGAGGGAACACCGCCTGCACGTGGAGCTGCCAGAGTTTCCTGCAGTGGCTTTGAACCCCACGAGAGCCTGAGCTCTCAGCACCTTCAGATGTGGTCACAGTTCTCATCACTCATTTCTGTTTAAAGTGCTTTTAGTTTGTGCAGATATCAGGCTGAGATTCCCAGCGACAAGCCGGGTATTCATAGGCAAAACAGACCATGGCTTATTCTGGTGAGCCCGTTTTCATTTAGAAAAATTTAGTCATCCATTGAAGTGGCAAAAACCACACCATCTGATCTACAGTCACAGTTATATATTAAAATCACTCAGAGATAACTGACAGGATATTTGCTCAACAGCAGCTTCCTGCATATTTGGAGTAATTAAGTGCTGGAATATCCTGGAGAAAGAAATAGAGGGATAAAGCAGGTTTTATAAGCTATGCCACTGAGCTTAGTGAAAAGACATCCATAATTTTTCCAAATGGAGTCAGCTCAGGTCCACTTAAACTCATTAGCTTGAATCTGGAGCTGGTCAGGTTTGAAGCAAGCTGGGATGCTGTCATGCTACACTCTCCAGCAATTCCAGCCCTGTTCTTTATGTACAGTGTGGCATCGTATAGAGCTGTGATGCTTCCAGATCCAAAGTGGCATGAAAAAATGCAGCCAGCTCAGGGCAGCATGGCACAAGTACTCGTAACCACTGCCAGATGTAGGTGACACTGCTCACCGCATCACGTATCAGGAAAGCGGAAAGCCCACAATTAAACAAAATCGTTCTCCAGCTATTTACATTAGAAGGAAACGGCGGGGGGGGGGGGGGGCGAGCTAAATTCTC
>JAVJGI010000063.1:36089343-36103241 GCA_035590275.1 Ibycter americanus | reverse complement strand
CGCCCCCCCCCCCCCCCCGAGCGAAATGCTCCATCACTGTTAGTCAGCATCTTTGAGGGCTTGCAAATGACTCAGTGACATGCTTCAAGATAACGACACCAGCACTACCCTGAGCAAAGTCATTTCCTTCACTGAAATACGTGCTAAAAGCAGACCTTAAGAACATGTGGTCTTCCCCAGAGTAATAATCAGAAACAGCCCATAAAGATGCTTAATATTAAACACTGAAATCAGTATATTCTAAGCATATTGTCACCAGCTGGCACCTCTACTCCCATGTTTGTGACCACCTTTGTGTTCTCCATCAAGGAATAGGTCTTGAGGAAAATCTCTGCAATTTAGAGTACTTTCCCTGGGGTGATTCAGCAGTTTGTCATGGAATTTCCCCTCCTCTGCTCACCGGGGGCTGGTGGAAAGGGAAAGCAAGAGAGATGAGTGCAGTAAATCCTGCTGCTGCATTTCAGCTTTAGCTGAATCTAAAAGGCTCTGAGTTTTCCAAACAGCACGGTTTCCTCTGGAGCTCCCCATCGCTACAACACATCTGCCCCGCTTCCTTTGTATTCCACACACCTCGACAGCATTCTTCAAAGGAGGAGCTTTGCTGAGAAAAGAAAGAGATCCTGTAGCTGAGGTCACCTGTGGGATTGCAAGGCAGCATGTCCAGCTCTGACCTTACAGGAGGGCTGTGGTGGGTGTGCACCAGCTGCATTTCTTGTGCTGGGCTCTGGAAATAATCCTTGCTGTAACTTCAGCAGCATCGGTCCAGCAGGCTGGAGAGGGCTGTGAGGGGTCATCATACAGACAAACCCAGCAGCCTCAATCTCCTGCACAGCTGAGGCAAAAAGGCTATAAAAAACCCCCAACTGTTGCACGCTATGGGCTCATTAACAGCTGGAGAGGAGATGAACAGCATCTTGAAATGGCCTTTGATAAGGAAGTGGATTTCACCCAAAGCCTCCCTCCTTTCCTCCAGACACATTGGCTTCTGAGCAGAGCAGATGGCAGCACTATGAAGGTGCAGCAACAGGACGAACAGAGATTTGCAAATGTCCCAGCATCTCTTTGCTAAGAAACAAGGACAGGGCAGCATCCCTTTGGCAGAAGACAGGCATGGATCTTCACACCTGGGCTCTGCAACGAAACTCGGCCAAGATGGAGACCTTAGAGCTCACGCCTACCTGAGCAGAGCTGGCTCAGCTAGCAAGGGAACAGCTAATTCAACAAAGGCATCCCTTGTTTTACAACTGTGGCAATAAAACAAGCAGATTAGGGTAAAACTCCTGAGTTCTTACCTGGGCGAATGCAAGTAGCTTTTCCTCAGTCTTCAAAATAATCCACATGAGACACTGCACACCAAGGGAAAGGCTGTGCTGGGAGATCTGCCTGGGTGTCAGATACGTCTCGCTGCCACTGCGTACAGAAAGAAGAGCTCAGCCAGAGGGGCAGCTTCCCACTGGTCTACAGCCTGTCGCCCACCCAGCACCCCCTGCTTGGCACCACGGCCTCGTGCTAAGCCAGCGGGGCACCCTGCAAGCACCCAGCAGTGTTTGCAGTGTCGGCACAGCCACAACACAGTAGATGATCATTGTGCCCCTCTTCCAGCTATTCTTTTGTGCTCTTTCTTTTTCTTCTTCCTGTATTTGCTACCCAAATTACACTTTTTGCTCATCGTTTCCCTCTCCCCTTCCCTCACTGCTGCTGCTGAATTCCTTCTTGAGCTCGGGCAGAGTCACCCAAACACACTTTCATGGATGCACGATTTTGCAAGCATCACGTATTGTCTCTGAATGGAATAAAAAGCAGCTATATACCAGGACAACTGCATCTACACGTGAACTTTCATTAAGGCTGTAACTGTATTCAGAGAGGAAAATTCAAATAGTTAAGTGTGACATCTCTGGTTTTCTCATTTCCACTTTCTTCACTACCTTCTGTCCCTAATACAGTCACAGGCTGCTCTTGCTTCTTGTTTTGTTTTTTTTTTCTTGAAGGAATTCAGCAGTTGCATAACATATTTCACTATCTTCGAGCTTTTCTTTATATATTTAAATGATGTAATTATTCACCTCTCATTTCATGTTAAGTTTTCAATATTTCAACAATCCATTACTCTAAGGTCTTACCATTTTAAAGGCAGCAGTAGAAGGAATGCATCCTGGCCAGATGTCTCCCACGTATCTGAGGACAGCATGTACCCACCACCCTGCCTCCCTCCTTTGGGAGCTGCTGAGGGGAAAAGCCCACCTGATGAACTGCTTATGAGCTAATCAAGGGTTTATGAGTGTAATTAACAGAAGGAACAGAGAAGCTCTAGGCTTGGATGGAAGCAATCACATAACCCAAAAGGGCTGAAAACTATTAGGACATAATGAGATTGAAGCTGTCAAGTAGCAAAATAACCACAGACACAGAGAATCAAACACTTCAGCTACCACTGTCATACAAAAAGAAAACACAAGAAAGCTTCAGGTTTTGATGACACCCACAGGCTTTAAATTCACATTGGGCCAAAAGATCCCAGATGTGCCACTCTTCAGATCATGGAGAAAGCTGCATCTGTTTTCCCAAACTTGGGCAGGAATGTAATGACCTGCTATATGTTTTTCCTGTGATCTGAACACTAATGCAGGAAATATGGAAACAACTGGTCGAACTTCAAGCCAGATAAAGCATCAAGAAAACCAAGAAGACAACAACAGAAATTCGCAGAGCACTACGCTGACATAAAGGCAAGAGAAAATTATTCTGGAGTAATTGGAGTATTATGGACCTTGCTAAAAAAGGCTTAATGTAAGAAAAGAAATTGTTCAAGAAAGCAGGACAGTGTGCATGTCCAACAGGAGTCCAGCAGAGAAATACCTGCATACCTCAGGTAAGCCTCTGAGCCTGATACCAAGGATTTAGAAAGAGGCAGTACTGCAATGAAAACAGGCTCTGATTCTGAGAGCACAGAAGGTAAAACAGGCAGTGGACAAGTCTAAACTCAGCAAGAGTCCTGAGCATCACTGCATTAACAGGAAGCAGGGATTGTGCTCATAACTGAAGAACAGAGACATAAAAAAAAAATTAGAGAAAAAGAAGTCCTTCAAACATACCTTTTGTACATTTTAAGGCTCCATTCATAAACTGAAAGACATTGGCTGAAGCTGAAATGGTTACTGTCAGTAAGCGTGGAAAGGTGAGAAGACAAAGAGGCATGACAGCAGCAGGCGTAGGTGATGAGCAGTCCTGCTTCCTTGAAGACATCACTTCTGTGCTCCAGGCTGGGAAGAAACGTTGTTTCCAGCTGACTCAGATGCTGTTTTAGTGCAGCCTCGTCTGTGTTATTAGAGGAACAAAACAGGGGAATCTGGGCTGTCATGTACTGTATTAGTTTTTCCTCCAGATCTTTCCTCCAGAAGTTTGGACTCCAGGTGGAAACAGACTCTGTCTCTTGGCTGCTGCCAAGCAACTCCGCTTCCTTCTGCTTCTCCCACTTCAGTGATTCTCCTACCGACTGCAATGGCTCCAGGAACATCCTACCATTTCCACTGAGTGCTTCTCCCACCACAGTCCACATTCGTTCAGCCAGCAGTATATAAAGTGATTCAGACTTTTCCATGCCATCTTTTCCAGAATGCGCCAGATCATAAATATGATCACAAGCTTCAAAAAATTTTCCTTGCTCAATGAATCCACAGATGGTTTCCTCTGCAATAGAGTAACAAGACAACTTGATGTTTGCTCACTGCTCTATAGGACCTATCACTTTAATATCTGAATACTGAAGTATGTAGTTTATATGTATCCCAAACTTCCTCAGGATCTACTCAAGATCATCTCATTTAAGGTCTAGCACTAGCACCCCTCTGTTTCCTCAGGGCAAGCACTTTCTTTCTTTTGTCCTTTCTCTGTCAGGCTAACTAAGCCTGCACACTAGTCTTCTGCAGCTTTCTGTCATCATCCCAGTAGACATCCTCACACGGGCAATGCAGGTTCATTAATAACAATATTTCCTTAAGGAATGTACCTTTTGTCCAGAAGAAAAGCATTAGAGAAAGGACATCCTCTGGAAGAGCCAACAGCTGCAAGTCAAGCCTAGAAGGAATCCTTTGTCTTCTCTGCAGAAACCCTGGCAGGACCAAAGTGCTTCAAACTCTCCTGTAACGTCCCTCCCACCTGTTCACAGGTTCTGCACGGCTACACAGAGGGTGTCACTCCTGCCAGCGAGCTCTTGTCTTAGGCTGAGACTGCTCAGTGCAGTCCAGGGCCCTCTCTTTGCCAGGGCTTTTTAACTAGGCTGAATGACTACATGTGCTATTTTGCTCAAAGGTGAAAATCAGAAGGTGGGCTACCTATATGCACTGTCTCAGCAATGGGCTGTGTAACCCCCCGTGACTTCCACGTCTGCAAGAAGCTGTGGTGACTGTGCCGCTGCCCGAATCACCAGACACCCTGTCAAGGCAGCTACGAAATCTTCAAAGTTCAGAAGTTGGAAGAAGTTTTTCACCGCTGCTTGCTTCCAAAGTATCTTACTCATTGCACCCAGCCCATCACTAAGAGTTAAATGTAATGTCACAATAGCTGCACAGAACTGCCATTTTTTTCCTGTGCATTTTACAGATGACAAAATTGAGCAACAAAGGGTTAAGAATATTTGCCCAAAGGTATCTGGAGCAGAGCCCAGAGGAGAAATCAAATTTGATGAGAACCCAGGGAAAGTTAAGCAAGGCCAGAAGCAGTGGGACTCTGAAAACAGTTCAGGACACAGCTCTGGGTGTAGAGTGAAGAATGAAAGAGTATGAGCTTCCATTATCTTTCACCTGTATCCTAACTTTCCTCTATGAAAACACCTTGTCTTTGTGGAAAGAATGAAATCAAATGGGACTGGAGGGAGGAACACGTCACAAGACGGGGAAGGGTTGATGCAGGGATCTTCTGCAAAGCAACGGGCAAGCTGCTCAGGAGGGGTCTAGCAAGCTGAAATCGTCCTGCCTCGATGTGCCCAACACATAGGTAATGGTTACTTGGTACAATTAGCCCACGTACAACCTACCTGCCCATCCCCCTCTGTGGAAGAACAGCAGTCACACCCAACAGGGTGTCAGTCACACATACATCGTCTTTCTCACAAGATACATCAGGAGTTTTGCAGGGATAAAAATAAGAACAGCAAAAAGAAATACTTGTGAGGCAAAGGGAAAGTGAAATACATTAGTTTCCAGATGAGCAAGTGCACTGTTCAGAAAGGACAAGAACTCAGGTGAAGGAGGAGGAAAGCGCAAAGCATCTGCTCCAGAAGCTAATGAAAACAAGAGCTTGCAGGCCTGGGAGAGGCAGGGAAGGTCAAGGACAGGACCCAGAGATAACTTTGAGGTTACCTGCAGGCATCTCTCCCCCTGCTCCCTTCCTACTGGTTGCCATCTTCAGCAAATTCCTTGCCACATCCCCACCGCCAGCCTTCTCCTCCACTATCTCTTTCCCACTAGCCACGGCCTTTAGCAATTTGCCTGCCATGGTTTTCAGCTTCCCTCTCCTCTTCACTTCGTGCTTCTTTCTCTCCTCGTGCGTGGCCTTGGGCAGCATCCTTGCATTTTCCCCGGCCATTTTCTCCCACTTGCTGCCTCTTCCCACGAAGGGTCCCCAGGAATACATTGTCTTCCTCATCATCCAAGCAGATTCAGGTGCTTTCTGTCCCGCTGGGAATACTATCAGAAAAAAACATTAGAAACACTTCTATGCGAGGTGATCTTAGGGGCTGTCTCCCAGAGAAGTCATTTTTCCCCAAATTTTCTCTTTTTTCTGTGCAGCTATAGGATTCAGCTGCCTTCAGAGAAGTCTAACCTGGTCCCTGCCTGTGCTGAGCGAGGGCATCTTTATAGGCTGCCAGACCGCTTATGCAATCTCTCTCTCTTCTAGGAAAATAATGTCAAAAACCTCATACACCACCTAACCACAAGCACTGGGGGAAAGCCAGCGGGATTTTCAGCATTTTCTAAATGACTAAAACACCCCTGTGTGCTGCCAGTTGATTCGATGACAATCCTATCAGTTTAAGGGAGTTGATTATTAATAGTTTCTATGAAGGTTCTATGAATAGGATAGCTTTCAATAGATTCTATTAATAGTTTCACTTTCCACCCACCCCACGTGTCCCGGCTGCACCTGAGCTCTTCTTTGGCAAGGAGATCACACTTGGCTTTGTGTAAGGAAAAAAAGCCAATTTTTCCTTACCTCCCAGCAAGCCTAGTGTTAGCCAACAGGGAAGTAAAGCCCCAGAGAACAGGCACTGGTTTTGATGTTTTAGCAGCACCATTCAGAGGAGATAAGAGTGATCTCAGCCTTCTGGATTGTGCAATTTCCCAGCAACTATAGACACTCTTATGTATTATTTTATATTTATATGCACACGCATATATAAATAGCATAACACTGCAGCAATCCACTATAAATGTGTGTGTGTAGGTGTGTCCATATGTGGATGCACACGTATAGGCCTATTCACCAACCCAGTGAAGAGAAAGGAGATGTATGCCTTCTTAGTGCAAGGTCTATACTGGTGAGTCCAGGGCTTCTAAACATTCTGGCCATAAACCTCAGAACAAATTCTTGCACAGAAAGCATAATTTAAATCCAGGAGCTCGTATTTTAAGTGGATTTTTTAGAAGTCCCTGCAATGTTGTGAGAAAGACACTACGTGAGATAAGTTGAAATGCTGTCCTTACCATCCTCTCTTTGCTGGATAGTTACAACTGGTTTTTATTTCTCCATTCCATTATTATACAAATGAAATCAAGAACGTGAGGATTCTCATCAGCTGAGGACAGAGGAGTCTTGTATTAGCCATGACAAGCTGTACTGATTCAACACCACACATTATTCAAGAATGATTTTGGGGGGTATGAATTTAAGGGGAAATTTTTCCACACAGCATCTAGATTATTCCGAATATGTGCATTCGTCTTTCTGGGTTTAGAGCCTGCAGTATCTTCCAAGATTTTCTACATTTTCATGACAGTAAAATTCCACTAGTTCCCTACTTGGAAACCAAGTAAATGTTATGTTGTTCTGGCTCTTTTACTCAGTGCTTAATTCCACCAGCATGTTATCATGGAGCCGTTTGATTAATTACTAACAATAGGGAGGAGGAAATAAATACATTTCATTTGGAAGGACAAACAGAAATGACAGCAGTGGTCACACATTTGAGCTGTTGCCAGTAGGAAACACTGAGGTTGCAAAATCCAGTGTTTTCCCAGGTTGTGAAAAAAGTTGAAAATTGAGAGGCTTTATGTACATTCCATTTTGACCTTAAGTTTTAATCTGCTGAAGTTAAAATGCTTCCTTTGGAATACTATAGTTGCGGTGTATATGAATACAAGATGGAGTGAGAGGGTTGGTACTGCAGAGATGCATTCCAGGCATGCTGAAACCCTTCAACAATATTTTCCCATGAAAATTCCAGCACAGTATGTTTATGTTTCACTTCATCAGCATTTTTCCAACAAGCCCGGCTCTAACAAAAAACATTTCCCTAGACTTCTCTGTGGAGGGAAATTGGATGTCAAAGTGCCAGTCCTGCAGGCAAGATTCTCTGCAGTACACAGATTTTTAACACACTACAGTTGCAGATCATGCCCTAAACTGGGGCAACGTGATATATGGGAATTGCTGTGTTTTTCCAGAAAGCTTCTTTCAAGGGAACACAATATGAGCCTGTGGAAAGCGGGGAGTGACTGAGCAGAGACGGATAGCCTTCCTGAGGCTAGGGCCATCTCTTACTCCATGGCCCACTGGATTCACTCAATCAAAGCCATAGTAGACACTCCCCAAGATGAGAGTGCCCTCAGGGCATACCCCATCTGAGCACTGCAGCACCAACAACCCAGATGGCTCATCTGTTCTACCTTCACCTTGTTCACAAACTGGGGGCAATGTGTGTGTACAGGCAAAGTAGGCAGCTGCCCAGGGAAGCAGGCAGCCATGAGCACCCTGTGAAGGGACAGCAAGTTGGGGTGGCCTTTCTGACTGTGGGCACTGAGCCCGGCACGAGCACGAGCTCAATCCCTTCTGCTGCAGCGGGAGCAGCAGTCCATCATCACCTGCTCGGCACACCTCTGCCTGCAACTCCTTTCCAAAGGCAAGGGTTGAAGGGTGGCATCACTGAGCTGGAATGTGCTGTACCAGGAGAGGACACGCCACGCCGGAGCTGCCAAAAGGCCACCTGCAGCCTGATTTTCTGAGTCTACGTGCCTTAACAGCACATGCAGGGTGCACAGGTCTCTCCCCTCTGTCTCTAATGCTGGTTTACCACTCAGGGTAAAGTTCTGCAGCTAAAATATGGGGGTGAAGTGAACCTCTAGGAATATCCCCTACCTCAGTGCTTCCATGAATGGTTTTATGCCTAGACAAGCAAAGTCCTGGGGGAAGCTACACCTTTACAGCAGAGGAGCTGAAAAGTGTCAAGATCAAACTAGAACAAAGGTGTTTCACGAAGTGTTAACATAATGCAAAGAGATTGTTCACTGTCCAAAACCATCATTTTGGGCAGGGGAATCGGGGCACTGCTACATTTCACCTGCACCTTCCATGGGCTCCTGAGCTGCCCATCCAAGGGGAGTCCTTCCAAGCAGAAAGAAGGGCAGTACGAAACCACAAGGACACAGCACCATAACAAGCACAGTTCTGCTTCTGAACAACCTCCTTTGTCAGGTGTACCAAATGACCTTCTTCCTCAAAAGCCACTTCTTGGAAGCCCGCCCCCTCCTTCTTCCTGGTGTTTCAATGCCTCTATTTATCCACAGTGTGACGTTCTCTAGGGGGTCATTCTCCTTCCTGCCCTGACCCTTGCTACGCTCACTGCGAAAGAGGAGCAATTTGTCTCCTGGGAACATCCCCAGTGCTCAGGAGTTTCCCCCGTTGCCTGGAGCTCCTGGAAAAGCCCACAACCTCACCACATCACTGAGACTCTGTCTTTCTATCTCTGGTAAAACTGTAACTCCTTTGTCTTTGGGATCTTTGACTAAGCAAGTGAATCCCTCAGATAAATTTTTTTATTGTTTCTCTGTTGACTTAACTCTCTTGCTACTTCCCATTTCTTTTGCCCATATAGATAAAAATCTCTTCATAATAAGCAGATTGTGTGCCTGACTTGAACAATAGCTGTTTGGTCTGGATGCTAATCGGATGAAGTCAGACTATTAGCACTCCAAATTAAATTACTTTGCAAGAGTCCAATTACATTAATATTCCAATCCCACCAATGCAGTGATGTCCCTGCTTGCTTCGCAGGGACTCCACATGAACATGGTCAGGCATATACAACGGCAACTTTGTGCTCAGTAGCATCTGTTATATGAGATACACTTGGTCCTCACAGGTAGGCTGGATCTGCAGTATCTGAAGAGAAAGATCTGGGGGTTTTTTTGCCTCCTTCTCTGTTTCCAGAACATGCTGGTACTCTCCACCACTTTGAACCAAAGGCATGAAAGATGGCAGAAAGGAATATTTATTACCATGATAAAACATGCAGAGTAGGGTACAGAAACATGGTTGCTCCCTAGGATATAAATGCAAGCAAAACCATTTTGTGAAGCTATGCTGTAGTCTGACAATGTGTTCCTCCACCCACACGCAGCATCTTTTATTTCATCAGCAATCAAAGAGCAGCCAGTCTGTGTTACAAGCAAGGTAGGCTTTTTGCAGAGAAAGAAAACAAACAAACAAACAAAACAAAAATACCTTTCCCCCTCCAGTCTGACACTGCAGCTGGTATTGCTATAATGGTCATATGCACGAGGTGCCTTTGTTAATTGTGCAAAATCAGCTGTTTATTGTTCTGTGGAAAGCATATAGTTATTTCCTAAGGATAACCCCATTTCCTAAAGAAATGAGACAATGCAGCCACAGGTTGCATGCATGTCTCTGTTCATCTGATCCCCTGCCCTTCAGTGGGTTTTAAGTCAGTTTTAACTGATGCTAAAGCTAGTTTTAACCAAACTGACTGAGAGTGGCTGGCACAAAACAGTACATCCTTACATACTTCATGAAAATACGTGGCTGAGGGGAGAGGATAGACCTTCACTGCTCCTGCTGAGGAACAAAACATGGCATGAACTCAGCCCTTATTAGACATAAGAGACTCCACCCGGCAGCTCAATCTGAAGGTACACAGACACGGTCTCCTTGTCTCTGTTCCTCACCAAATCCCCTGTTTACTCTCCAGCTAACCTGTGTGCGTGCAAGAGTAAATAAAGCAGCACAAATATTTAATACAAGCAACCTTTCTCACAGCAACAGCTGAAACGAAGCTGCTTCCCTGCGGTGCCTCCTCACCCCAGGCTGCACCCCCTCACCTCCCCGAGACCTGCGTTACCACAAACAGGCCAAAGAGCTGCGAGTTTGGAGCTAATTCAGAGCTGCTGTGGCTGCCCGATGGCCGTGGTTGGAGCAAGAGGGAAAGGAGGGGGTTCTGCCTTTCTCTTACTGAGCACGTTCACTTGAGTCGCTCTTTGCTCAGCCACTGATCTTAATCCTGTTTTGCAAAAGTTAGTCTGAGACTGTTGTCGTCCTCTGGACTTGTCTGAAATTGGAGGAATTCAGTTTATGAGAAGGGGACAGAGAGATGGATTGACAGACAGGCTGCGTTGTCCCAGCAGTTTCAGAAACCACACTGAAGTCCTAAGAATAAGTTCCCTGAAGAACTGAATATTGCCCCTTCCCCTGCTCCGAATACTGAAACAAAACACATTTGGACGTGAAGTACAATTTGTGCTGCCTCCGTTTTCCTCCTGATTGTGAGGACCCTGTTCCAAACTGACCTCAATTTTCACTTAATTAGTAACCTATTTTGCCATTCCTTTGGAACATTTTTAGCTAATTCCTGGGGATTTTGCCTAATTCTGGGTTTGGAGGTTTTTTTGGTTTTCCTTTTTCAGAATGAAACAAGCATTGCTTTAAGGAAGATGTTTACCCTTTTGACAACAACAACAGCAATAGTAGTAATAACAAATAAATCACACAACCCCCAAAATTTTAAAGATGAACTGTGGGAAGCCAAGCAATAGGAATGTTTGAATTCCCTAAAAATCCCTGCATTCAGAATATCCTGTTGACATAGTAAGAGCAGAATAAAGCAATACTTCCTGAAGCAGCAGCTTAGCCTTCAGTAAAGAAACTGGGTCAGAGCTGGAAATTCCCACTCCCTGATTTTGCCCCACAGGCCTCCAGCAAGGACTGAGGATACTGTAGTAACTGCAACTTCCTTCTATTTTCATTCAGCATCAGTGAAAGAGGGAGAAAAATCTATCCACCAGACAGACTACATAGCACACAACACAGATTGGTTAAAAAATAGTTTCTCCAGACCACAAAAATGGGAGGCTAGGTTCAATGAAATGCTGGGCTAATAAAATATTTCAAAGCAAAGGTGTTAATTTTCACATATTTAATAGACCTGAGGCTGTGTTTGGAGTTAGGTTATATTTAGCTGTGGGGAGGGCACAGAAATAGCTGCCAGCAGCAGGAGCGGGAGGCAGTTTCTGTGCCCCCTCCAGCTCTGTTGGGAGGCCAGTGGCTGGTTTTGCGTTACTGGTGTGGAGGGACAGGGGCTGCAGCCCTCAGCGTGGCACTGGCATCTGCAGGGGACATGGGGAGCGGAGGGGGCCTGCAGACCCGGGTCAAAGAGAGGATGGAGCTGAGGGGCTCCATCCCCTTGCCCCACGCAGGCCAGTTTGGTAAAAGCCCCCTGCTGCTTGCTACAGCATGGGCTGGGCAGGACGTGAAGTTTCTGTAAAGGTTTGAGGGATATTTTCCAGTTTCTCCACAGACAGCAAGTTGCCAGGGAAAGCAGCTGGCATAGAAAACATCTGGGCTGAAAAGTGAGGCAGGCTGATGAAATCTGTGTTTTTCCAGGGCCTCCGGAGTCCTGCATAGGCAGCAGCTGTAGAAGAGATACTGTCTGACCTCGTTCTCCTACCATGTATACCTCTATGTAAACAACATAGACAATATATACCCCATGCCAAATTGCAAAGTATATATACTCTGCCAAGGAGGGGTTTGAAGGACAGGAGACCTGGCCTCTCTGCCTCAAAAGGGATCAGGAAAACATGAAGGCAAAATATCCCAGAGGTAGTTTTTCATGCCTTATCTCCTGTTATTCAGGGTCCCCCTCGTCTCTTCAGTGCTCAGAAAACCCAAGTCCTGGCGAGCAGCTGCGGGAAGTTTCTGCAACAGAAATGACCGTGGTGCTACGGGCTGTCAGTCTGGTCACAGCCCTAGAAGAGCAGCCACCCAACAGCTTGGTGTCTAATCCTACAAGCTATCTGAAGAGTTATCCAAGGAAGGCTCCAGGGGCAGGTATGCCAGAAGGAAACTACAACTTAAATGATGCTTGCTATCCTTGGGATAGAAAGAGCTTTCTTAAAAAATAAATGATGGATATTGTTTGCTAGTGTGGTAATGAATGCATTACCTCAACTACCACCGTGTCTTTTTTCAGGATGATCCGTGATTTCATGGATTTCAGAGGGGGTGGGGGGTTTGAAAGCTTGTATTATGAATATTCCATCTCCATTTGGACAGACAAGCCTAAAATGATTTTATTTGAGTCTTTTCATTTGGCTTAGATTGACAAGATTCCTCGGTGCATTTTTACATAGATTCTTTCCAGCAGTAAAAACTTTTATGTTCAACTTTACAGGAAACTTCCTACACACATCTGTACTCACAGCCCTACACGGAGCAGCGTATGCAGAGATTTGGGACTGAAAATCCACATTACATCATTTGCATGTTTTTCCTGCTGCCACAAGAGGCCAGTGACTGTGTAATTTCCAGTTTGCTGTGTTTCACCCCCGCCGCCCTGACAATGGCTCCACAGGCACACCTGCCAGCCACCATCTGGAGGCTAAAAATCTTCACCACAGACTGGCTTCCAGGACATCCTGAGACCTCTCAGATAGGAGCCGGGCACATTTAAGTATTACCGCAAGATCAAAATTCAACCACTTCTCCACTCAACATTCGCGGCAGGTATCTCTGGCTACAAACTAAGGCAGGAAGGCCCCACACACCTGCGCTGCCAAAGGAGTTGGCATATGGGATGGGGTACATTAGCAACACAACTCAGGGACCTTATCCTCATTGCTGAACACTTTGACACAGCAGACGGGTTGTTCAGGAGAAGAGGTGAAGGAAAAGAGATCAGCTTTTGTATAGACACCTAAATAAATCACATTTTCAGAAACACTCAGCACCTAGCATCTCCCGTTGTCACTTTTGGACAGTCTGAGTAACAACTCCATTCCCACCCCACAGTGAGCAGGAAGCTGGTTTAGCCACTAGCCCTGGTAAAGCTCAGGATATCCAAGAAGATGTCATATCACACTGTAAGAAGGTCAGTTTTAAAGGATTTTTGCAACCTCTAAACACTGGAGCTACCTAGCTACAGTGAGGGGTTTGCTACAGCCAAGAGGAACCCAAAAGGGTCCTAGGAGAGAGCTAATCATCTCTGAAACTGTTTCAGAAAAATACCCTGAGGAGGACCTCTGCATGAGCACAAAGAGAAGCATTAAATTTTTATCAGCATGAGTTCAGGCTGAATAAAGCAGGCCTCCCAGATACATGGTGTAAAACGTTTACATGGCACCACCGTGTTTTCTTCCAAAACTAGGAACACATTTAGATGAGATGTGGCGGTGAGTGTCATTCTCTTCTCCCAGATAAGAAACAGGACAAGAAAAAACGGCCTCAAGTTGCACCAGGGGAGGTTTAGATTGCATATTAGGAAAAATGTCTTCACTGAAAGGGTTGTCAAGCACTGGCACCGGCTGCCCAGGAAAGTGGTTGAGTCACCATCCCTGGAGGTATTTAAAAGATGTGTAGATGTGGCACTTAGGGACATGGTTTAGTGGTGG
>JAVJGI010000063.1:36069746-36089243 GCA_035590275.1 Ibycter americanus | reverse complement strand
CCCTGGAGGTATTTAAAAGATGTGTAGATGTGGCACTTAGGGACATGGTTTAGTGGTGGGCTTGGCAGTGCTGGGTTCATGGTTGGACTCAATGATCTTAAGGGTCTCTTTTCTATGATTCTGTGATGTCTGAGAGTCTTCAACATTTTCTGACCCATTCTTTCTTACCCGTTCTACAAGAATGAAAGAAATACCGACAAAGCAAGAGATGAGCAAAAGCTGGAGGGGGAGGCATCAGGTACAAGCAAGGTAAAGGAAAGGGAAGAGTATTTGTCATGTATTCATCTGCTGCCAGTATCACGATGTATCTCATCCTTCCGTTGCTTCCCACTTCTCTGATCACTGAGATACTCTCTGCAAAGTCGAGGGAGCGCTAAATAAAGATTCAGAGACACTAACCCAGCTCCCGAGAGCTGCACAGCACTGACTGCCAGCGCATTGGCAGTGTTCCTTGGCCGCCTTCGTCGCAACCACTCTGCCGACTTTCATCACTTACTGCAATTTTTTTCCCTGCGAAGATGTGGTCCTCAAGGAACCAAAATTCAGTAATTTGTAAGGATGTTTCTAAATTATCAAGCAAATTTTAAAAGGAACCACTATTTTTTCCCACCCTGAACAAGTATGTTATCTGCACTGTTGTGACCTTACATCTCCAGCATGTGTTATTTACTGGCTGTCAAGAGCCAAGATTCTTGAAACTCAGTTAATAAAAGAGCATTAAGGCCACATTCCAACAAAGACTTTAAGTAAGTGACTATTTCAAAGAGAATATTCAGCCTCTTAGCTGTACAGATCTGTTTAGTGAGCAGGAAACAGTGGTGTGGAGTGGTGTTTGTACGATCCATGGCTACATGACAACAAATGGCTTGGAGTCAACGTCTTAAAATTGCACAAACTGCAAACCGATTTAATATAGCTGATCTTGATACAGCACAGAATCATTGGATTTTAAGGCAGCTGCCTTGGAGCTTTTTTGTTTGAATGAATGAGTTTTTAATGTATTTTCTGCACAAGGTTTTAATGGGGAGCTTCTAAGCCTGGTAATGGTTACATATTCACTGAGGTCCCTCTGGCTGTTACTGCACTCTTCACAGTTAAATATACTTTCAGTGGGCAAAATGGGTAAAATGGCAGCAAAATAGAAGCTTTCATGCTCAAAAGCTGTTTTGCATCAGGAAAGAGAAGGCTGCACTGATTTTGTCAATGAGGACAAGAAAATAAACAGGGCACTCTAGCCCTGATTCCTACTAACCTTACCCTGGTCTATGCAAAAGGAAAGCCAAAGAGCTGTAAAGTATCTTCTGGATCAAAGTGGTTACAGATGCCACTTTGAACAAATGGGATCCCAGTCCTTCATGTCTGCAGTTACCTTCCCCTACCCTTTGCACATGTAAATACAACTGAGAAAAAGCATATTAACATTTTCTTTCCTCTTGCTTCCCAGTCCTGGGGGGCCATCACACAGAGATAAATCAGCAATGCCAAGCTGGACTGCAGTCTTATATAAAATATTAACACAATGGATCTGCAGCAGCACAACTGGTTGCAAGAAGAAGCAGATACTAATTTATTCTAACTTTTTATTTATCCTTTTATTCTATTTATTTATTCTAACGTGTGATATTCACTTATTCTAACATTTTTTGAAGTGAAGAGATGGGGAAAAATATTGATATGTATGGCAGGTACTGACTGATATTTAAACCCTTTGGCATTATCATATGTGCCTGCAAATAACTGCCAGTGCTATTAGTTGCTGTCATTGACGACAGCATGTAAATTACTATCTAATCTGCATATGCAATTAAATAATTAGATGCCATATGTAAGAACAGTTATTTATAGGTGCAGAATCAGGGAAAAAATTTAAGCCCTATCTTCATAATGTATCATCTCACGAATCAGGCCCTCTTGAACATAGGTACAGATCTTCATTACTGAGTTAGTTCCCCATCTCAGGTTAAAAAAATACTTAAAAATCACAATTAAGATTTCATATTATTGATTTTCCCCTATGATGCACTGAATCAGTAATGCCTGCATCTAGCCTGTTGGCAGGAAGCTATAGCTGCCATCCAGAAAATGCCTGTCAACTTTCAGAGCTCATTATGAACAAAACAAGCCAGGAAAAAAACCCATCCTGCTGAAGGCCCGTCCACTGCATTCAATGAAGGCTTGATCTATTCTTACAAACAGCTGACCTAGATTCTCTGCCTGAATGAGAGCATTTCCCAGCATCAAGGCTGTTCCGAGAGTCAGAAATTCATGTATCGCTTATTATGAGAGAGGGGTTAAAAAAAGAAAGAGGATATAATCTTAAGGGAAAGGCGATGCCATCCGTTTGTCGTAAAAGAGTTTTACCCGTATCAACACAAAGCACCCCCTGACACACTTCTGCTCTCATTTCAGAGTCTGGAAAGGACTGCAGCCCTCATTTCAGCACACGCGGCAGGCCAGGCAGCCACAGCTCCATGGAGAGGCTGAGATGTGCCAAAGCCGTGGAGGACACGACTGCACAGTGGGGTGACCAGCTTGCCACCCGCGGCTTTCCGGCAGCTTGGAGGCAGCTCCTGCCCCTGGGCTGCCAGCAGTGAGGCTGTGCTGGATCAAGGAGCGCTGGCTCACATTGCGCCAAGAGGGAATGAGCCAGTGAGGTCTGCTGAGCCCTACGCTGCCAGGTTGTGATGGGATCCAGCTGCAGGCACAGCGCACATCCATCACCTCTGGGAAGCTAGGAAGGCCTTGACAAGGCAATGCCATGTCCTACTGCTGAACCACACAGGACACTTCTCCATATGCCAGTTCTCCAAGAGATTGGAAGCGCATCCTGTGGCACTCATGTAATGGTGGTGGTATGTGGCTCAGAGGGACAGAAAGGCTGGTCAGCCCTGGAGTAAGGACCTCCAAGTCCTTTTCTTCCTGCCTCTGCCACCGATCCATTTTATCTACAAGCATCCTCTTCATCTCCCCAAGATCCTGCTGAGTCCCTCCATAAGCCAGGCCCAGTAACCTTTCATATTAACCAGTAATACTCACCAGTGATCAGGGGACCCTGAGGGTGTCCATCACTGAGGGATGCCAGCTTGATGCTAGCCCTTGACAGCTGCTGTCACTGTTGTCACTGATGCTGAGCTGCCCACAGGGAGCAGCTCCAGGTCCAGGCCAGCACCTGAGCAGCATCTCCTTCGGGGGGGTGAGAAGGAGCTGGCAGGCAGGGGCTAGTGCAAGACACCTGCATATCCCCCAAGGTACAGCTCCCACCCCAGGGCTACAATGCAGTGCTGGCCGTAGGGACAAGGACAGGAGCACAGACCAAGTCCCTGGGGAGGGCAGGAGCTGAGCAGTCAAGGGAAGTTTCCTTCAATACCAAAATGCATAAATGCAGGTCCTCTGATCGCAGAGATATTCTGCCCTTCGTCAAGACATGAACATCCTGGACTGAGTCTACAGAAGAGGACTTCTGCCCATGCGGACCCTCACTGCCTGCACCACACAGGCACAACCCACGCATCCAGCCCATGCAGCAGGCAAGGGACTGCTGCGGGCCATGCTGCCAGGGAGCATCCCCCCTTCCCTCCTTCTCCGAAGCCTCCAGAGGGGCTGCTGAGAGGAGAATATAAGATCTAATTAACCACGTCTCAATTCAGATCTGGTTCAGCAAATGCCAATACTGCACCAGGCAATTGGGTTTTCCTCACCAACTTATTTTTCACATGTGGGCAACATGAAAACTAGGTCAGTATTATTCCTACTGAAACGCTTGCTATGGGTGTTATTTTTAGAAAACCATGTGATTGTCTGACTTCTGTTTATGAGAGCACAGAAAGATCCACTGTATATTTTCCTGTCTGTCTTGTTTGGGGTGGTTTGTTTTTTCAGTTCTTTGGGTGGGTTACTGAGATCTCAGGCCTCTTCTTAAAAGGCAAAGTCAGACTCAACCAAGACATCTCGCAGGCTGCATAACTTGGCAGTCAATGAAACCAAGCACATGCAGCAGTGAGCAAACCAAACCAGACAAGAGCACGGAGAGGCTATGAAAAGGCAAGGCAGTGACGCAGGTAACAAGGGACAAGGATATGGAGCAGAAAAGATGCCAGGGGGTTATGGGAGGTGGGGAATCGGGCAGAGTTTGAAGGATGACAGAAAACACTGCACTTAGATCTTCACAACTCCTGAAAGGCTAAACCCAGGATCTCAGCAGCTAGACAAAAGTCAGCAGGAGAGCCAAGTTCAGCAACAGAAAACTCGTCCAGAGGCTCAAGTTCCTTGTTTGAGACCTCTTCTTACCCCCTTGTCACAAACAAAACAACTTGAGTCAATGAAATCCTGTACCGGCTTTTCATTCAGCAGGTTAGACGTCACAACCCTGACAGATATCCATCAGACAACCAAGCCAGGGTGGATGCCCTC
Source organism: Ibycter americanus (assembly GCA_035590275.1). Taxonomy (NCBI): domain Eukaryota; kingdom Metazoa; phylum Chordata; class Aves; order Falconiformes; family Falconidae; genus Ibycter; species Ibycter americanus. The sequence goes on along the minus strand of JAVJGI010000063.1, from coordinate 36,084,833 downwards.
GAGGGGGAGAGGGCCCCTATGGTCAGGACCTAGCAGCAACCCTCTGTGTCCAGGTCTCTAACCGCCTGGTTTTCATCTAGCCTTGTCTGGGGAATCCAGAGTCTTTGCCCAGTGAGTGAGTTAACAGGTGATTCAAGTTCTGGGGATGTGGATCCTTTTGCTAACCTTGCATGGCCAGCATGAAGAAGTCTACATCTCTGCCGATAAGCCAGACTGCTTTTATAACCAGAAAAAAGGCATGGGCATAGGCAGTGCCCTTCCTCTCAAGAGAATGCAGACATCTAAAGCAGGCCAGTCAAGCAGCACACCAGCACTGCCTAATTCTCCCCACCACCAACAGAAGGAATCAGAATGAGTAGCTAAGACATCAATGCATGTGTTTCACAGCAGATGAACCACAGCCTCAATTTCCAGAAATTAGCCGTCACCAAAAGTGTCAGAAACCAGTCTCCAGGCCCACAGGTCTTTTGACTTTCCACTCACATGAAAAAAATCAGGTGTATATGACCTGTGAGGGCACAGGGTCAGCTGTATGGCCAGTGACTCACGTGCCTTTATGGGCTGCGTATCAGGCAATGGCCTGCTGGGGCAAGTCATCTCGGCAGGAGGGGAGCCCTGCAGGGGCATCCTGCTTGCCCACCTGCCCAGGACACCACCACTAGTCCAGGGCTTCTGTACAGTTGGGAGACACTGCTGGCTCTTGGCTTCAAGACGGTGCAAGCAACATAGTATTTTGCTGCTGAGAGGATGAAAGCATGGGGACAGGCTGCTCCGGCCACCGGGGAAGGGGCTGAGCTGGCTGGGAGGGCCTGGTGCTTGCTGACACCTTTTCTGCCTCTGCCTCTGCCCAGGAACTGCTGCTCCAGGAACTAGGGCCCTTTTGGGGTCCCAACTGCCTCTTCAGCAATCCACCAACACAGTGCATACACTCAAATTCAGAAAAGGTGTTTTCGTCTGTCCTTTGTAATTGATCTCAAGCCCTGAAGTTCCCATCCCAGGCAGCCTGGCTCCCGGAGCTAACTGCTGGTACTGTCTAGGTGACTCCCCCTCAAAAAGAAACAAGAACTTCAAAAGAAACAACATAGGCAGAGACAAAGACAACTGGACCGCATCCAATTCAACTTGCAAACTACAAATAACATTTCTTTCTCCGGCGAAGACCATGCTGCCACAGAACATTAGGTAAGCACTGCAGATAAAGCTACACAAGCTATGTCCTTCATGTAGGGCAGGCAGCTGTAGATTTTACTGCAAACAGAAACAGCACAAATGAATGGGGAAAGGCTAGGCCCTCTTACATGTGGCACAGCATGGGAACTCAGCTCTGAGTTTCAGGGGTGGTGAGAATCATATGCAGAGATGCTTAGTTTTAAGAACATAGGACATACCCTGCAAACTTGCTGGAATGGCCTGGGTGATACAAGCTGGCTGGAGGATTAGCCACGCGTCACTGTGTCGTCATCTAACGCTGCTATGCCACATGATTCTAACATTGCTCCCAGGAAAACCAGTGGTCTGGGATAAATATCATGAATACAGCTTCTCATACCTCAAACTTCCAAATTTGTTTCCATCCCTCACATAAGACTCACACATGGGTCACTTCTGCTACCTATCGCCTGCAATACATCGCATCTGATGTTGCACTGAATTGTCTGTAACTATACTTTTTTGGAATCAATTCATACAAAAATAAAATGTACTTTATCAGTCACTGACACATGCATTCTCTATCTTATTGTTAAAATCAGCAAACTAATACTGCCTTGAAAAAGAACCGAAGGCAGTAATTATTCACTGCAGTCATTAGTAGCAAAAAGTGCTTTCCAGCCATTTCAGTTACCCTCCTGAAATTACGCAGTTACTTGTTGGTGCCAGATTCCCATTTATCTCAACAGCCTTTTGTAAAAACAAACAATAGCTGCTTCTTCATTTATCAGCCTTCCCATAAGAGGAAGAACTCACGTTACAAAGGAAGGGCCACATAATCGTGCCTTACTAGCTCCAGGTACACAGGACTTTCACAATTTTGTTAGAAATTTCAGCATACACCCCTAGGACAGTTACGAGCAGCCCAAGGAAAACAGTCTGATGTCAGTAACAGAAGAAGTACTAATGAGTGCAGGACAATAGGCATAGGGGACCTGGCAAACAAAAAGCAGAAGAGGTGTAATGGGAGCCAGGTTATCAGCTGTCTGGTAAGAAGACAGCTGGTGCAGGTCTGCTCTGTTGCCCACCGGCACCATACACTGTCACTGAAGCTCATGGAGCCGCCCCAGAAGCTGAAGCTGTTGCAGAGGTGAGAAATGCAAGTCCTTTGCTTCTGCTCATCAGAAAGCGCGAGTCCTCTCCTGTAACCAAAGTGATGTTCCCCTCACTGCTATGTTTCCTTATGTACAACATGCATGCATCATTCTAGAGCAAACCTGCTCTGAGAGCAGATTCAGGGTCACATCAGACTGGCATACACAAAATAGTCCTGAATTCTTTAAACATCCTTTTTTTTTTTTTTTTTTTAACAAGCATGAAATGAAGACTTTGTGTCTTTTTCAGGGAGGGTAATATTTTATTTAAGATGGCTTGCTAGCACCATGAATTTTACATGGGAGAAGCTCCATCCCACAACAGCCTTAAACCTCTTCTCATTAGTCAGCAGGGCTCTAATCCTTCAGCCAGGAGCTGTGGCACCTCCCACCAGGAGCTGTGGTATGGGGGCTGAGTCATGTTGTTCACAAGCATATCCTTTCTGTGTACCGACCACCACTGAAACACAGCCTGTCCTGAAGCATTGCCTTAGAGACCTTCCTGGGAGACAGATCTGCTGCATCAGCTCCCCCTCACAATGCTTCCCACAGAAATCCACCCCCCCACACACACACCGGGTGTTTGGAGACACACAGATGTGAGCAGAGGGCGAGCAGGTCTAGCAGAGCACCCTATCTGCTGCAAGGCATCTGGAGGTCATAGATAAGCAAACACCGGCAAGGGCAATTCTAAGGACATAGAATATAAGCAAACCAAGACAGGCAGCAGATTAGACATACCTTCCCACGATTTTGGGTCTGGTGCAGGACTTTGTTGATGTCTGACGAGCTATGCCTGGTTATAAGTGTTCAGAAAGGCCAGCTTTTACTGTAAACCAACCATATTCAACTCTCAATTAGCCACGGAAGATTAGCTGGGTTGGGGATTAACTGGATACTTCCTCCCCATAGCAACCATGGCTACACCACCATGCCACCGCACATGTAACACAGGACACATGAGCCCCTGGGCTGTGCCCCCACTTGGACCCCAGCAGGTGGAAGCTGTACCCGCTCAGCACAGAAACCAGCAGGCTTGTTACAAGCCTTTCCCAGGTAGAAGACCTCAGTATGTTCTTATACCCTAACTAACATATAGCCTGCACTAGCCAGGATCTGGTTTTATCTAGGTTACTCCATCCCACATTGTCTTCAATGGCTGAAAGCTGACAATACCTAAGTGACCAGCCAACACTAAAACAAGAACAAGCTGCACAGCCTGCAAAAGCTGTCCCAAGCGTTAGGCAGCTGGTGCGCTGACACCGTTGCCTATGTGCTGAGTAATGATGCCTCACTGTTTCTTTGTACTCCCTTACCCATCTCTTTCCATCTGTTGTTCCTTGTCTTCCACTTGGATTGTGTGCTACTCAAAGCAGGGCTTTCTATTCACACCTAGGACATAATCTGTGACAGGGCACCACAAAAATCGGTCTGATCAATTCACATGAGTAATTAGTGAATTGGAGTCAACGTTGTACGGGGATGTGTGTATGAATGGGTTAAGCACGGTGTGTCTGGATGGAAATCGTGACTCATAAGTGTTACTAACATTTTTCTTTCTCATGTCCATAAACCCAAGTAAGAAATGGAAGAAATAGAGTGGGTAGAAAAAGACAGAAAGGCAAAGAGACAGCAGGCTGGCAGGCAAGCATCTCTCAAATACAAACGCACTAAATTACAGGTACACAAATCAAATGCGAAGAGCTGAGCATTTGCAACTCCTACACACATTCTCGTTTCTTCTTTTATAGCTATTAATTTTGCATACTTCTCTATTTTGTTTTTGCTTCATCTTTCACATACATCGACCAAGACTTGGATCTTATCTTTGTGTATCCCAGTGACTTACTGGCATATCATGTGCATGCACAGCTACACCCACAGGTCAAGACATCTCTTTCACTGCCTTCTGCACACGATGATAGTGCAACTATGCTGGTCACCAGGACAACAGTCACAACCTGTCAAACTGATAAGAAGTTGGTTGGCTGGGTTCATGCTCTGAGAGAGAGCAAGACGGAGGCAATAAATGTCATAGGCAGCAGTGAACTGCAAATGGCATTTGGTTTTCCCCTCAGGGAGTTGGAATGAGAATGAACATGAGAGCAGCGAAGAAAGAAGAGGGTCTGAAGGGAAGAGGCTCGCTGTTTAACTTTTAAAGCTCCACAGTTAATGGGAAATGGAAAAGATTCAAGTAAGACACAGGGCTGGAGCTCAGCCGTGGGGCTTATCTCAGCCCCATCCATGCAAAGGGAGCGGATTTGAGCCCACATAGTCCCATAGTTCCAAAAGCGGCAAAGGCTACTGTCGTGCCAATGGGCTCAGAGGTTGTCCCTGCTGGACACCAAAGCAGAGGGCAATTAAAAGAAATAAGCATTACATTCCAGGCATTCCCTGTTGCTATAATTGCCTCTTGCTAACAGCAGCCAGGACTGCTAAAGGACTGCACTACCTCATGACAACACCCAAGGTGTCTCCTGGCTGGACCTGAACCCACTGCAGAAGGAGGAAGCCTCCTCTTCCCACAAAACAGCCCCACCAAACAGTGCTGAGCTGAATCCAGAATTGGGCATGCCATTCAAGAAAACTATTTTGCCAAACAGGCATTTGGTAGATAGAGAGGTGTAAATCCAATCTTTTGAATACTGCCAAAGTTCAGGGAAACACAGAACTGGTATCTCTCATGTTCGGCAGCGTGCTCTCATGCTCAGCTTCAAGACCCACAGTCTGACAATTTTGCCACTGCAAAAATAGATGTGAAAGACAGTCTGAAAAGAAAACCAGTTGCAACTGGAATTCAGTCATGTTATCTAGAGCCTATGAGCGGGGGGGATGTTATAGACAGAATTTATCAAAGTGGTAAAGCTTTGTCAGAACAAGAAGGAATTGTGCGTATCCAAGTGAAGTCCGAGAACTCTCATAAGAACATTCCTCATAAAACTGCTAAGAAACACTGTCCTGTCTCTTTGAGGGATACTCATGGACACAGCAGGGCTTCTGCCAGAGCAAGGCTTGCATTAGCTATGTTCAAAATAAGGTCTGAAAATGCAGGTCACGCTGGTCAAGCTCTGATCTAAATGGGAACAGGGGAGCAATACAAATATTGCCATGCTGTATGACATGGGATCAGGCAGACACACCAGCCAGTGCTAAAGAGGTAGGTGATGGTTAAAGGTCTCCTCCCCACCTCTGCTCCCCGCTCCTTCCTAGACACAGAGGAAGAACTTCAGTCTCTTTCTCCTGTCTCCCAGCTGTGATTCAGCAGCGTAACAAGATTCTCTTGTTAGAAAGGTGACCCAGCATTCAGACACCCTCTTTATCCCCTAGCCTCCACATTAGGGAGAGGGGAACTGCAAAGCCAGCTGCACAAATATCTCTCCCTGGCTGGGGCCGAGATATACACAATGGTCCAACACATTCAAGGCCTTTCTGAGCACAATAAAGCAATGCCAAGAAACAGGAAAATGTCATCAAGGCCACATAGGTGGGTTTCTTGCATTTGTTCTGCATCTCAGTCAAAACAGGCAGGCATAATGCACAGAGACAAAGAGGCCTTTCTCAGCAAGCAGTGTGGCATGCACTCCTGGGTCACCTCAGGCGGCTGTCTGTCTGCCCAGTCCCCTTTCCCCTGTTTTGATTGTAGCTGCATCCTTTCTGTATCAAGATGTGGATACTTAATGCATGCTCACCTTTGCCCTCAGCTACAAGCTGTTTCTGCTTAGCTAATGCTTTTCTTGGCAGGCTCAGGCGGGCAAGCCAGAGTCCAGTTTACTGCACCCTGATCAGCTGAAGCACAGATGACTGGCTCTGGGAAATGCTGCAGAGATATGGCCAAAATGAACTGAAGTCACTTACATGGAGCTGCAAATTGCTCTGTGTTGGTACTCAGCCAATTTGATTCTGGCCCATGACTGGGCATCCAGCCACAGCCAAAGGACAAATCAAAATAAACAAACCAGGAGTTTCTTCTAGGGACATATTATAAAGAGATTTTCAAACCAGGATTTAAGAACAGAATCCTCTCTGTCATTAGTGCCTTAGCATGGACTGTGCACAAAGACAGACCCTCTAAAAAGCTTTAAACACAGTGTAAGTGGAAAATGGGCAAGATACAAGACACAGGACATGAGTTAAGACATATAGTGCTTTTCACAGCTCTGGCACAGCTCTCCCATGCAAGGGATGCATGCCAAGCTTTCAAAAGTGGCCAGAGCAAATGGCTGAAGCTTAGCTGGTCCTGAGTAAAAGCTTAAGAATTTGACTTCATTTTATCTGATATTTTTATTTATTTGTTGAAAAGTAGTCATTAGTCAGCACTCCATGAAAGAGACTGCTGTGGGAAACCCATGACTAATAACTCTCCTTTGATTCAGTTGTTCTCATTAGCAGGTTTTTTGAAAGACTACATTGCACAGCCTCTTGTGCAATAGCCCTGTGCAGAGTCCACAGATGTAGGGAGACAGACCTCCCCAACATTGATCACATCTTCCAGAGATCTCTCAGCAGAAATATGTAGGTTGGAATCACTATGGCAAACACAACCCTGTTTGCAGCTCTGGATCACAGTAAGTAAACAGGCAAAAATCAGGCAAATCTGCCATAACCCAAAGTAAGCTACAGAGCTGCTCGTTTAAGACTTTTGCTAGGGTAAGAGAAGACATTACTGAGCAGTTTACTCCATAGCAGGAGATAAGGAGGTTTGTGCTGACTCTCAAGCAACCTAGCTAGCAGGCTGTGACTTGGCAGCCCACTGCTACTTTGCTCGCTTCCCTGCTGCTCGAGGACTTGCGTAACCTGTGAGCGATCTGCCCGCACACATCACAGCATATGCCTCCCCATGCATCAGAATTAGCACGCTGCCGGACAAGGTGCAGGGGTCAAGTGGTTCACCCTCCTGCCCACCCTGACATTTTGCAGGGTGCAGAATGCAGTAGCCCTGGGCTTTCTGCAGAGGAAGTGGTGGGACACCTCACACATGCGAGGGGAGACATTTTGGGCTTCATCTGTATGACTCAGCAAGTCTCTGTGGGAGCAGCAGTGGCACTGAGATTCTCAATTCATTATCTATAAAATGAAAAGAAGTTTTATCAAACATGTACTAGTAAACATCCTTCAGAGCACATAGACTCGCATAGAGACTTGCCCTCGCAGCAGATAAACTGTCAAAGCCCCTTGTCACAGCACTCCGTGTCTCAGTGCACCAGGAAAAAAAAGCAAGCAGGGAAAATAAGGGCCTTCTTTAGCCATAGTAGGTATAACTAATCAAAAGAACCAGATATCTACAAACTAAAAATAACCATTTATAAGTATACATCTTTGAAGACATTAGTATTATATCTATATGGAATCATCAGGGATAAGTGCACAAAGCCACTACCAGGAAAGATGCCCCAGAAGTAAAGTCTCTGAGTCACATGGCACATTATCCACTAGTATAAAATGGTGGGTCTCCATGGACCTGAATGAGCTCACAAGCATTTACATATGACCTTCAAGATCACACCTGCATCCACACACCCTTCCCAACTTCATCTAGAACAGAGAATTCATCCATCACCTAGTCATCCATTAATCTGTCAACTGTGCAAACAATCAGAAATGAGAGAAGCTGTGTATTTATTACACATTTCTGAATAAGTCATGCCCAATATCTAGGACAAACAATACATTAAACCCTAAAGAACCCTTTGAAAGCTTTTTGCCTGCTGGAAACAACAATGAAAAAGTAACATGATAGAAAGGGAACAGTAAATCATTCATGAGAATGATTAAAAACAAACTGTGGGTGAGGTGCAGCAAAAAAACACTGAAAACAGCCAGTGTATTCTTCTTGAGTATCTCATCTTTTAGAAGGTAGGGTGGTTGTAGGCAACTTTAAGAAGTCCTACTTTGTGTTCTTTAATGCAGAAAAGACATACCAGATACAAAATCCATGGGGAACTGCACAACCGCAAGTTACAGCTTATTCTGATGCCCTATGAGTACACCAGGCACTGAAGCAAAAATGCTACTGTGCTTAAAATTACTTGTGCAAATAAGGCTTAACCTAACGAAAAGGCATGTTAAGGACACTAGTGAAATAAGTATAAATTAGACTCCTAAGGGCTGAATAATGCTTTATACCAGTGATCTCACTGAGATCCACGCGATCATTTTGGAATCCTAAAATCAAGTTCTGAAAGAGTTACAGTGCCAAAATGTTCACAGCTACCACCTAATGTAATCCAATTGTTGGTACCATAGTTTCCCAGATGAATGTGGTAGCCACAAATCATGTTATCAGCATTTATTTCAGATCCTTTCCACTCTATGTGAAAATGCCTGTTTCAGGAAAGCTTGTTTCCTAAAACTATCATCCCAAGTAAAAAGCTCAAAAACAATCAATACAGACAAGATTTGTTTCTTAAAGTCTTAAAAAAACATCCTTGAGCTTCAAGGCAAGATTCAGCCTCCATTATGCATTTGAGCATTCACTGACCCAACTGTGTGTCTTAAGACCTTTCAAAACCTGATTTTGAAAACAGTTCAAGGTAGTAATATCCTTGTAAGAAAGTTCTGCCTTCAGTGTGTCTCCTGGGTTGTTCTCAAAAAGAAAAATCCACATTAGGTCAATAAAATCACACTAGACTTTATAGTCAACACCATGTTTGACCCGGATTCATATTCAAGGGTATTTTTAGCCTAATTTCTTCAACAAGCAAGATTTGTGCGATGGTGGTGTGTGTATCTATGTGTGTGTATGCACCTGCCTGTCTCTTCAGCCCCATTCCTGAACCCCCTGGATAATTTCAAATACACTGACATTCAGGTATATGAGGCATGGGTAGATGGGTAGAATGGAACATTATTAGTGCTTCAGGTCAGCTTTTATAAGCCATCACAGAATCCCCATAGGCCAAAACCAGACTTACTTCATTATACCTCTCTTGGAAACCATGTGTGTTTTCAGCTATTTTAATATTGCTAGTAGTCTATATAATATCCTAAGCATACGTAACACATGGCATGTGCAAACCACAGAACAAAGTTTCTGCCTCCAGTTTCTTATTTTAACTCCTTTTTTTTCCCCCAAGTTTGGCAAATAATTTACTTTAGTAATATAAGTATTTGAGCTGCAAACCACCAGAGCAGTCAAATACTTTGGCACTGTATTGCAGTCATGTATTATTTGCTTCATTACAAAAGGTAATCCCTGTTATTTTATTAAGAGGCCCACAACAGCTGTACTAAAGCTCAAGGCAAAACATACCAAACCAGCACCAAATTCTGAATTACAACCTACAAAACAACATTACCCAGTACAAAACTTGTAATACCCTGAAAAATACCTTCAACGTTGCCAGAGAGGCAACTCTGTAAGGGATATAAAATCAGACATTGGAGAGAAAACTTCTTCTGCTATATGGTTAGCTGTCTGTTCCCAAATGCACAGCTCTGCCCTCCCAGCCAAGCAGCACCTTCAAAGGTTTAGTTCTGAAGAATATGGAGATTTTCCTTTGCCTTCAAAACAGATTTTTCCTTGCTTTCAGCACAAGCATCAGGGATACCTCCTACTCTACTAGATCTGCCAGCAGAAGCACAAACGTAACCCCTAGCTGGGCCTCAGTACTGCCTCCAGACCCCAGCTCTTCCAGCAATGTCCTTGTATTATTCTAAAGCAAAGAAACTCCTCTATGCTCAAATGAGCAGAAGAGAAGAGCAAAACATGCGCTTGTACTCTCAACAGCAGTGCAAACCTCTAGAAACTAGCTCAGCAGCCACATGTTTCTGCCCCCGGGAGAAAGGCTTTGAGAGCACTTAAGGTCTCCGAGGTCTCCCCAGACTGGCAGAAGGTTCTGGAGATAGGCTCTCAAAACCAGGGGCTACCACACCTTCCTCTTAGGCAAAGCAGAAAGCCAACAGGCAACTCAAGCACTCATTACTCTTTTCTACTACTTAGACTTAACATCTGCTGGGAAGTCAATACTGATAATCACAGTATTGGTTGCCAGACTATCAGAGGCCAAAGAAAAAGGATGAGAGAGGATGTATATCTGGAGATGTTAGCAAAGCACACGACAGCTGCAGAGGACCTGAGCAATTTCTTTCACGAAATGGAAATGAAAGTGTAAATTGCTAAAATGATACTAGAAGAGAGATTTAACTTAACGCACAATCAGATAGATTTTGATGTCTGAAGCCTGGCTATGACAAGTTGCAGGGAAATGGAAATGCAGTGGTTGCTAACAAGCATAATGAACAGGCAGGCAGCTTTGACAGCACATTCTCAGCTGGAAGCCACATTCCCCAGGGGCTCCTTATCTCCCACATCCACTTCTTTCAGCAGTCATATAAATGCAGCGGGCAGATTTGCCAACCACAAGCATGCAAGTGCTAGATAATGCTAGTGGTTGCCAGTTAGGCCCATAGCCAAAGCTGCTACCTGGACAAACTGAGAAAACCTGGCTTCTCTGATTCCTGTCACCAACACTTACACCTGCTGCTGAGACACATGGAGAAAACACAGATCTCCAAGCTGGGGGCATCTCTCTTTCACAGACCTCCAAACTGTGCTGTGCTGAACTGACCTCCTGACGGAACTTCCACCACATTTGCACTCTTCATTCATTTCTGTGAGTTTGCCTTTGTTTATTTGCCTCTTTAAACAGAGACAACCTGGTTTTATGTGCTCAAAAGGATATTTTATTTTGCCCTTTAACCCAAACAGCCACTGCCTGTAAAATTCCAGACTCCTCCCACAAAGAACCAGCCAACTGCAATGCCAAAGGTAAAGATACACTGTTGAAAAATCACCAACACAGAAAAAAACATGCAAAGTAAATCAATGTGTTCCTGTTAAAAAATAAATACCATGATGAAAATCCATGGTACCCTAGCAAACACAGTGAGACCACTCAAATGGCCATACATTTGCATGCAATGTATGTATGTACTCTGCAAAGAGTACATGCAGCCTGACAGCCCAAACACTCACTTTTCTAATGCATTGCTGAAGAGACGCACTGCTTAAAACTCAGCGATGCATATGACAGTCTGTAGCCCTTCTCTCAGCACACATGGACAAGTATTACTCAGCTGTTCAGGAAGCTTGCTAGTTCTTCCAGGTGTACCAGTTAGTCTGAGAAAAGGTACATTTCTACTATTATTTTGGAAAGTGTATTCCAGCAAACATACATCCAGACAGAGCCAGGATACACTCTGCCCACTTTAGCCTTATTCATGAAAGCCAAAGTGACAGCAGGCCCGTTAAATTTGATGCTGCTCTGGGAAGCCACCCCTACTCTGTTTAATACAACATGGTGAATGTACTTGGTGTTGGACAGTGTTGGCACAGGCAGGCAGTGCTGCCTCAGCAGATGACCCAGTGTGTGGGTCTCATACTGCGTAGCGCTAACTGGAGAGTCAGGCCCAGCATCCCCTTAGTACTGCTCCCCTATCCAGCCAGCCTCTACTCACCCCCCACACTGCATCCTGATAGGAAACTCCAGGATATGGAAAAAGCATCCTTTTCCCTTAGCATTTACAGCTATTAAACACTAGTTTATACTCTGCAGACAAAGCTGGTTGCTTCTCCTTGCTGAGGCGCCTTCCTTACACAGGCAGACACATACTGGAAGAGGGAGGCTCACCCTGTCTATTGAGACAATAACAACAGATTTGAGGCAGAGCCTGCCTCATGCTGCCAGCTGAGCACTGAGCCCTTTCAGGGCACTCAGACCCAAACACTAGCTGGGAGATTTTAGCATTTCTGCATAGTAATAGAAGCAACAAAAATAACTACCATAAATAACGGCTGTATATATATCTAACATCACACACTTGCTCTCCCTTTTTTTCTCTGTTTACTAATTCCTGAACTACTAATAGTTGCTAACAAGAATGATACTGTTACAGAGCATGGAAAGGATGTCCTTTCACAGAGTCTCCCCAAGATGAACAGTGAGCCACTGGACAGCAAAGAACGTGAAGCTCCCAAACAGTAAAACCAGAATTAACCTCTGCCCTTGCTACTGATCAGTGTCTAGCGTCAAACCCAAAGGATTTTGGACTCATGCTTCCCCAAAGGTTGCATTTTCAAACTTGGCATGTAAATAATTAAACTTTCTCTACACATTGCCAAGAAAGGAAGAAGAAAGGCTATTGTCATTTGGGGTTCAGTGTAACTATACATAATCTTGGCCCTCCTTCCATCTTCTGAAATTACAGCCAAAGCCATGAAGACGGCATGATGAGGAATTACTTACTCAGCTGCTAAGGGTTCCTGCCCACACTGGACAAAACAACAGCTCTGAACCAGCCACTGGGAGATAGCGCATACAGATTTCAGCAGAGAAAAAACACTCTTCAAGGCCAAGGTTACCAAGTGGGTATTGAAATAGGGTTACATGTATAGCCAACCACTTCACTGACAGATGAAAAACTTGCTGAAGAACAAACTCCACACGGGGGACAAAGCTACCAGAGAATACAAACACACATGATTACAACACCCGGTTTTGAAGATTTACATTTTAAATATAGACCTATATTAAGATTTTCAATTGAATTTTGATTTTGCTGCATTATCACAGGCATTGACTCTTTGTTGTTTTTAATAAAAACTGGCTAAGGCAACATAGACCGAACTTGAGTTGTTCAAGGCTGAACTGAATGATAACAAAACATTCCTGTGATAAGGAAACACACCCTAAGGTCCTCTGCAGAAAACTTCCTATTCTCAGACATCGGGCACAAAATCACTTCCAAAACCTGAATTATTAATGCCATTTAAAATGTCTTAACTACAAAAGTATATATAAAACCTGCTTACTTTCTACCAATGAAATGCAAAGCACGCAAGTGGTTTGTATTTTGATGGTCACATAAGCAATGTGAACTATGAACTTCAGGATTCATGAAACCATGACATTTTAAAGTTGGAGGACAGAAAATATTTTTCTGCCTTCTCCAGGTGACAAAACACTAAAATGAACAAACTTATAAAGATTCAGTAAAAATATTTGAGATCCAACATTTAATATGAATGAATTGTTCTGGTGAGAAAAAAATCAACAGCTAGGCACCAAGAAGACAACAATCCACAATTTTACTCTGTTTTGTATAATCCAAGAGAATACCATAGGACTTCATCTGCACAGGACCTGCTTTTTGCAGAAGGAGCACTATCTTAAAAGGTAACTTAATGGTGTCAATTTATATACTATGTATTAAAAAAAATCCTTCCTTATGCTACTAATCATATCTGTTCAGAGTTATTCATTATGTCAAACAGCACCAGATCCAGGGTTTCGTTTCCCTTTTGCTGCTCAATAAAGTGGTGTTGGCAGCAGTATGTTTTAACACTTGTAATTTATTAACCTCATAGGTGTTGTAGCATGGAACTAAAGCCACAGACAGGAGGCATTTAGCAAGTTATACATGCTCCATATTTTCACAGCAAAGGAGTTCCTGCTGTGCTTTTCTTGCCTCCCACATTTTTATGATTTTTTCCCCTCATGGTAACTGCCAAGCCTCATGTATTTTGAGGATGCTTCCTTATTTTGCCCTAACCCTGTTTCTCATGTTTTAAAAAGTGTTGTTGTGTATTTATCAAGCAGACATTTAACATATCCTGAAGAATTTTTAACTTTTTCAAATGCAGATAGCAAAGTCCAAGACAGACTCACATGATGCTTTACAGGATGGCATCATGGCTACAAACGCTTGCTATTCCATAGGCTGAAATGTATAACCAGGACACCACAGCCATCATGTAGGAGGGTCTTGTTAGAAAGCACTGAGATGAGCACATTTATCTCTGGTTACTTCAGCTGAGGGAAGAAGATTTTCATTATTGTGTGTCACTAGAAGTGATCATAACAACAGCCCAGCTTTTATGATTTGTAAGAAAACCTCATTTATTGGTCACCTTCATATTTGAAAGCAGTTCTTTTGCATATCACACTAAAAATGTTCAAGACATACTTAAAGGTTTGACAGGAGGGATATCTCCTTTGACTACATCAACATGGTATCAAAGTCAGCCCAGGAAACCTACGTTTCAAAACTAACTTCAGGCAGGAAGACATTTAGAGTATATGATGTTAAACAATGTCACTACTAGTTTTATCTTTGTTCCCTCTGTACACCCACAGAGCCATCACGAAGCTTTACAACACTATTCAGTAAGACACCGTGACAGGAACTGAGGAGCACTTTTCTGCTGGGGAGCTTTTATACAGAGAGTTGGTTCATCACTCAATTTACGAAGTCAAAAAAAAGTTCTTTGCCACCTGAACGTTATTCGCATTCTAAAATGTCCAAAATACATAATCCCTGTGATACTGGAAGTGTGAAGATGGAAGAAGATGGGAAACAAAGCACAGGAGAAAAAAGGACCAACGTTTTCTGCTTTTTACGTGAATGTAAATCCAAGCACATATTCCATCCAGGGTCCTCAATTGAACAAAGGAGGGCTGACGACATTTTACGTTAACAATAGAGTACATACACATGACAATCGTGTCATCTTTTGTAAGGCTGCCCAAGCACGCAGAGCTACCCAAAGCTGAGTCTTTGTGACACTGGTTCAATAATAGGTTCTTTCCTGCACCCTGAAAGCAGGCTGCACAGGAAAAACACAGCTTAACCATCAACTTAGTTGTTTTAAATTATTTGTAATATAGTTGCTGCGATCATCGTGGTCTGCTACGAGTGGAAACCCACCCCAATTTTCTTTCCTACAGTACCGCAGGCTTTGCCGCCACCAGAGCCGCGGCCCCGCACGTCCCCCCGCAGTCCCCGG
>JAVJGI010000063.1:36053728-36068423 GCA_035590275.1 Ibycter americanus | reverse complement strand
CTCGGGGGTGAGCCACGGGGGGGGGCACGGGGAGGGGGACACGACATGGAGGGGGGGCACCCGCGGAGCGTCCCCCTTTCGCGGCTGGAGAGCGCATGCGTGGCTGGAGATGACTTCCCCCCCATCTTTTTCCAGGGCTGAGTCAATGCTTAATTGCTGCATTTATGAGTCATCACAGGGCTGAGTGGGGCGGGGAGACGGTGCTTTGAAGCAGAGAGTATATCTGCCTTCCCGCTTTTTCCTTCCTCCCTGCATAGCGTATGGGGGGGTGGTGCTTGGGATGAGGTGTCCTAGGGACCAGGAGAGGGAGCTTTAGTCTACAGCAGACAAAAGCTGTAATCGGGAAGCAGGGGGAACGGCCCCGTTGTTTTTTGTTTTGTTTTTTTTTTTTTGAGAGCTCATGCTCAGTCGCCGAAATACCTGCTTCCTCATTGCTTCTGCGAGCACGTGGTCAGGTTACATGGTGGCTCTTTTTAGACATCTTGGGGAAGGAAACCTCGCGCTTGAAACAAAGTCGGCTGTGTACTTTTTGTTGAGGAAGGGCAAAACTGCATCTGGGCTCATGTAGAATACAAGGCACGTACAAATCTGTTTTCTTCTTGTGTAAAGAAGTTGTAAAGCTGAGTAGAGGAGAGGGACTGGGACCATGTGGCGCCAATAGGCATGCTCTTATTTATAAATACTAAGAAGGCTATTTTAATGTGTCAACGCTTCTGTCATTAACAATAACAACATGATGACGTGTCAGCACAGCCATGCTGTAGTCAGGATTGCCTGTGTAGTCAACCAGTTGTGGCTTAAGTATGCTTAGATCTGATTATAGAGACACATGGTAATTTAAATATGTAAATACTGCTTAAGGCAACTTAGTAATAGGATTCATCTTCCTTCTCCTTCCTTCTCCCCCTCCCTTCCCCTAAGAAAAAAATTAACTAAAAAAGCTGCTGCACTGCTCTGTACCTCTGCATTGCTAGGCTTTCTACAGTGAAGCAACTTATGTCAGACTTTATCAGGCTTATTGTTAAGTCAAAACTCAACAGAAGCTGCTATGAGAATCCATATGTGAGAGGGAGAATTACTAACTTTCAACTTTTTTCCACTCCGATCATAAAAAACTGGTAAGCCATGTAAAAACTATGTTGGGCTACAGATTGCTGCTGATTCATCTTAGTGATATTTATCAACATTCTGACAGAGTTTAGTTTATGTGATAACTTCATGCTATGATGTGGAATTTGAAACTCTCTTCCACATCTTTCTCCTGGTTTCCTCTGTCCTGCAGCCTGAAACATATCGGATGACCCTCTCAATGCAGGAACCATTGGTCTCCATAATAAATCAAGCAGTGTGATTTTCCCATCCTTATTGATCATAGCATTCCTTCAGGAGTTAATTGTACAGAAAATAGTCTTAAGCTGTTCAGCAGCTCTTGGGTAGTAAGAAAGAAGAGGGTGGAAAGCTCTGTGGTGTAGTTGAGGAAAAGTTCCTTAGCAGTACAATTCCCAGTGGCTATTTTCAGTTCCACAAGCTGAAGAAAGCCATAGCATAAAGAATATACTACTTTATATTTTTTTGTCCTTTTCACTGTAAATACAGTCCCTCATATACGTCTGTAGCAAGATCTGATTCATGCACATTAAGATAAACTTGATTTCTTCTCTGTTTATAACACTTGCAGAGCTGTTGCGCAGCCACTGGTACCTGTATTGGGGAAACATAGCATACAAGCAAGAACCTTACAGCCTCAGTGGCGAAAATTTTTTCATGTCAGAGACCGAGAACTCTTGCAGTCGTTTATGTCATCCCGTCTTCTCCAGACAGAAGATACCAAAAAACTGCAATCAAAGATCTCTTCATCTTATTGATAAAGCTACTAATAAGGCAAAATGTCTGTCAACGTCAACCGCAGTGTTTCAGATCAGTTCTATCGCTACAAAATGCCCCGTCTGATTGCCAAGGTAACTTACTGTTGGTGTGAAACACTACCTACTTATCACTGCTTGCTCTCTTGATAGAGAAAGAAGAGGGGTATGAAGCACTAGATAATGTTCAGCCAGTTAAGAGGGCGAGGAGGATGTCTGCTTCTTCCTGTCCAGACTTAAGTGCACATTAGCTCATCTAAGAAGATGTGCTTCAAAGCAGAAACTTTGTAGTGAGATGGGGAATACATGCTGGATTTGGCTGTTGCAGTCACTGAACTCTACGATTTTTTTAATTTTTTTTTTTTAGGTGGAGGGCAAAGGAAATGGAATAAAGACGGTTATAGTCAACATGGTTGACGTTGCAAAGGCGCTTAATCGGCCTCCAACGTGTAAGTAGTCTGGAGAGACACAGCATTCTTTTTATGCTTTTGTGTTTGAAGTGGTAGTGTTAAGAGGCTAATAAAGCATTAATACTGTTCTTTGAGGATCTGCAAGAAATAAATGTGATTGTCTCAGGATGAAGTAACAGAAGCAATGGCTGTTTACTTGGCAGTGTAAAAATCACAGTGATGATATGACAGCAGTGGTGGTTATTACACTTTCTTTACAGATCCTACCAAATTTTTTGGTTGTGAGCTGGGAGCACAGACCCAGTTTGATGTTAAGAATGACCGTTACATTGTCAATGGATCTCATGAGGCGAATAAGCTGCAAGACATGTTGGATGGATTCATTAAAAAATTTGTTCTCTGTCCTGAGTGTGAGAATCCTGAAACTGATCTGGTGAGTGCTCTCTGTCTGTATCAATGGTAATAGTATGGAAACACTTCATTAGATGTTTCTGGAAGTGGTGTGATGTTAATAGCTGACTTGAATATCTATGAAGAGAAAATCCATTACACACACACCTCTTTGGGAAAGTTATACATTTATAACAGCTCAGAAGTTCAGAGCTAAATTATTACTTCTAAACTTGCTCTGTTGGGGATTATGATACAAAGTATTTGAATCTCTGCCTTCATTCTGTGGAGATGATAATGTGAATATTGGGTTTAGGCTTTAATGCATAATTGTTCCATAAATGGTATGTTAATTGGCGGTTGTTCTCTTATACAGCATGTCAATCCTAAGAAACAAACTATAGGTAACTCTTGCAAAGCCTGCGGCTATCGAGGCATGCTTGACACAAACCATAAACTCTGCACGTTCATTCTCAAAAACCCACCTGGTAAGTGTTTCCTTATTTGGTGGGGGTAAAGGGAACCTCTTCAGTGTGAGTGCTGTTAACAAGGTAGAGAAGCAAATCACTCACATGTAATTAAAGTGTAAAAAAGGCTCCAGCATACTCGTAGAACATGTTTGTGGGTCAGGATGAAGTACTGTGCTCATAGTTTCAATACAGTCAGTCTCTTCCCTTGTGATCCTATGTCTTTCCCAAGTTGATTTGCCTATGCAGGACAAAACTTAGGAGGAAGAGAAATAGCCAGTGGGAGTTTTGCTGTTTTACCTTTAAGTCAGTGTGAAGTAGAAGCATAGGAAGTAAAAGAAGTATAGTAAATGCTAATTGCAATGTACTTGTCCTGTGCAAGCAACACTCTGTAGTAAGCATATAGTTGCCTGCTGCAATTTAAGCTTGCTAGAATAGAAAAGTCTAACCTATTCCAGGGGTCTCTGCTTTGTGAGGTCACCTGTTATATAGACTTGGACAGCTTTAGGTCTTGATGAGAAAAGACATTCACTGGGACCAGGGATTTCCCCAGCAGATGTACATCTGCCCTGAATGTGTCTGGGGATGGGTACCATAGGGGATTTGGCAGAGGTACAGTAGTGCGGGGGCTTTTTAGCTTTCTCTGTTTCATAGCATAAACCATAAAATTCATTTGCAGAAAGTGGTGACACTGGTACAGGAAAGAAAGAAAAGGAGAAGAAGAACAGAAAAGGCAAGGACAAAGAGAATGGTTCTGTGTCCAGCAATGAGACACTTCCACCCCCACCACCGGAGGAGATAACTCCTCCACAGGTTGTGGTAAGTAGAAGAGAAAGTGGGGAGGTAAGAGTGTATGGTGTCTTGTTCTGATTTAAAACTTAAAAATTGCTGGTATTCCTGGCTAGTCAGCATTGCACCTGAAGTTCTTGCCGTATCCAGAAGTTCACTGCTGGAATAGAAGTATCTGTGTCTTCTCTATAGCAGTTAGCAACTCTTTGGTAACAGTGCTTGTGCTCTTTGCTAAGTAAAAGCTGCGTATCCTTTAACAGTCCAGGCCCCTTAAAAAGGAGTATACCATGAGTATACTAGATGGAGTGATACAACTGTACTTCCAAGTAATGCTGCAGATTGCTGAAAACTGATGTCTAGCTTCCATTACTACTTCACTATATCTGCCCTCTCTCCATCCTTTGGCTTGCAAATCATAGTGTAACCCATTCTTCAGGGAATAATAAAAAATACTCATAAAAGTGCTCTCAAGTCTGTATCTAGAAACAGCACTAATTACTAAGCTTGTAGTAACATCATATGAATCTCCTGGTTTGGTTTTGTTTTTCAGGAGGAGGAGGATGATGATGACTGGGGTGAAGACACGACAGAAGAAGCCCAGCGGCGTAGAATGGATGAAATCAGTGACCATGCAAAGAACCTCACACTTAGTGAAGACCTGGAAAGAACAGTGGAGGAGAGAGTCAACATACTGTTTGATTTTGTGAAGGTGAGTAGAGTAGCCACTCCGCTGTAGTTGTATAAGGTGTTAATAAGGAGACTTACAGCAAGCAGCTTTAAGCCTCTACCAGAGTACTGGTTTCACCAGCAGTGAGGAAGGAAGCAGTGCAATAGAGCATTGACACAGACCTCAGTAGATTTAGAACATTTCTATCTGTTCTCATCCTGTAGAAAAAGAAGGAAGAAGGTGTCATTGATACTTCTGACAAAGACATTGTAGCAGAAGCAGAGAGACTGGATGTAAAGGCTATGGGCCCGCTAGTTCTCACTGAAGTACTCTTCGACGAAAAGATTCGTGAACAGATAAGGAAATACAGGCGTCACTTCCTTCGTGTAAGCAGTCTCTTCTTCTGTACCCAGTGTAACAAGAACTGGCTTGGTTTTTTTTTTTTGTACCAACTGCTTGACTGTTCTGGATTGCTTGGTACTGTGGGGAAGAAAGCTTTCTGTAGGTCATGGTTTTTGAACCACTCCTTAGTTGGGGAGAACTGCTGGGAGGGATAGCATGAGCTGCGTCATTGAGTTAAGAGCAGAAGCAGCAGCTCACTCTGGAGAGGAAAAGGCTAATTCAATTGCTGTTGTCATGCTTTTTAATTTCAGTGTGTTTTTATCACAATTCTAGTTCTGCCACAACAACAAGAAAGCTCAGCGGTACCTTCTCCATGGCTTCGAGTGTGTGGTAGCCATGCATCAGTCTCAGCTTATTTCTAAAATACCACATATTTTGAAGGAAATGTATGATGCAGATCTTCTGGAAGAAGAAGTCATCCTTGGCTGGGCAGAAAAGGTGAGGGGTAGTATTTCACATGCTGTACCAGCTAAGTACCTGAATGTAGCATATTGCATCTGGTTTCTCTGTTCTCTGTAATGGCTTGTGCGGATGTCTTTAAACAACTAATTGAGTGAAGTCACTGTCTGGGAGAAACTTCCCTTTCAAAAGTGGGCTGTTAAGGCAGTGGAGTGAGGTTAGAGTTCTCAGTTGGGCTCTTGCTGTGTTTGGGTATGATCTGACGTAAACTCCTTCAGTGTGTTCAGAAGGTCTGTACTTCTGTCTTTCAGGCCTCAAAGAAATATGTCTCAAAGGAGCTTGCCAAAGAAATCCGTGTCAAAGCAGAACCATTTATTAAATGGCTGAAGGAAGCTGAAGAAGAATCTTCCGGTAATGAAGAAGAGGATGAAGATGAAAACATAGAGGTAGGAAAGGTTCTCTTACTCTAAAGGACTCCAGCCTGCATGGCTTGTAACTTTTCTCCTTATGCTATAAAATAGCTTAGTTAGTGTGTTACTGTGCATGTTGGGAACTGGAGGAACACCTGGTTTCTAATGCTTTGTCAGAGCATATTTGCTACACGTTATCACTTGTTTTCCCAGAGTCATTCTTTTGTAACAATATAGATTCATCTTAATAGCCAGAGACTATCATTGTGGAATGGTAGTCTTCTACAGTAGTAATTCATACAGTGGAAGACTGACGAGGTATTGGGCATAAAGCCTCATGTTCTAGAAGAGTTAGTGGTGGGGTGTGTGTTTGTTAGAAAAGCTGATTAAAGAACAAATTATTATTTTCCTCAGAGTTTAGGCCTAAGTAAAATCTCTTGCCTATGCTCCAGCAGAGTGTGGCTGGGACTTCTTTTGCATGTGGGTTTGTTTTCCTCCCAGTAATACCTGCTCCTGTTGCTGAACATGAGATCCTGCTTCCTACTGCCACAGATGCATGCCTCTGCCTTCTAAAGACCAATGTTAAGATGTAGTTGTAATTTCAACATGCCTGAACTCAGGTTTCCTATACAGTGTTAACTCTTGCAGTGGCAGATGCTGTGCAGTGCATTTCAGAACGTGGAGCAGTGTGTAGTAGTTCATGGCAATAGAAGGCCTGTTGAGGAGGCAGGTGTTGCAACTCTTGATGTTTAAAACTGTTCTCATGCTGAATGGCAGTAGGTGTTGTAATGAAAGTGACTTGTCTCCACAGGTGGTGTACTCTACAACTGCCAGTGTACCTAAAGTTGAAACTGTGAAGCCTGCAAACAATAAAGATGATGATATCGATATTGATGCCATTTAAAGTGATGCAACATAGCTTCCAGCATAGTAATGCAAACTTCTCTGCATTTTCTGCCAGAAGTGTGACTTGTATGTGCACAAGCTGAAATGGCTTAACATCCTGCTACTCTTTGTACTCTAAAATGTATCTTTTTACTGTGACTGGTCTTGTGTAACTAAGCCTAATACCAAGGAGTCAGCACGTTGATGAACTGATCTAGTTTGCAACTGGCATGTTGTATTTTGTTTTTCTAACTTGTGTTGGACACCATACTTGGAGCACATTTATACAGTTGTGGAAATAAAGGATTTGGTTTTGGTCAGTCTTCATTTGTGACTCTGAACTCCCTTTTTCAAAGTAAGTATTTACAAAACTTGATGAAACTCGCAAAGTCTGAGGCAAAATAGCAGGAACTTTGGAATGAGACAAAAAAAAATAATAGCCTTAGCTTAGAGGCTGTTGGAACAGTGGAGATATGAAACTTGGGCGAGAAGCAGGTGTTGGGTAATCTATGGCATATGGATGCCAGCTTCTTAAAACAGAAGGCAACAGTCTGGATTCTGAGTCTTGCAGGCTTTTTGTTGTTTTTTGGTGGTTTGGTTTTTTTAACAGAAACTTCCATGTGTAGTGAATACCTAAGGTGTTTGTTTTTTGGGGATTACAACAGCTCTGTTAAATACAGATGTTGGGTGCTTTGACTAGAGCTGAGGGGACTGGTACCTCTAGTTGGCGTGCACTGCTGCTGAACTGCTGGCTGTGGTCACCGGCACTGCTGTGCAGTGTCACCACAGCACAGGAAATGGCCGTCCTGCTCCAGTCTGATGCTGGGGGGGGGTGGGGCCACCATCTGGTGCCTTGGAGTCACAGGAGCACCTGAAGCTGACCTGTAGCTCTGGAAGGAGTTGTAGACCCTAAATGCCAATGCTGAGCTACCTGAAGGAGAAACATCTCATCTAAATCGGAAAACTGGTGTGACATGGTAAGTGACAAGGTTGCAGCCTAAGAGCATGGGTCTGTGCAGGGATGTTGGGAGGGCAGTGTTTGCTGGCCTTCACAGCCTTCTGCTGCGGGGGAGGGAAAGAAGTGCAAGAGAGTCAAGGCTTGGGGCACAGCGAGGTGCTTTGCCTAGTCACATTGTTTTTAGCAGAACTGAGAATTGGATGAAGGGGAAGATTGTGTTCACTGCTTACAAAGGTGGTGACTTGAGCTGCAGATTTTCCCGTGTCACAGTGGGGTGAATGTCTGTGAACTCACTGTTGCATTGCAACACTGTGGTCCTGATGTCAGATTGTCACTTGGCACTGGCAGCTGTACAAACTGTTGGAAAGATGAGGGTGAAGCCACAAAGCATTTGGAAGTGTTCGGTTATTATAGGTGGGTGTTTATGGCAGTAGTGCAAAACTGAATTTTAGTGTAAATACAGGTTTACTCCTGGTTTCTCTAAAAGAAAAAATCATTCTTTCTGTTTAAACTAGGCTTGTATTTCAAAAGTAACTGTCAATTTTTGTGCTTGTTGGGAAACTGGAAGATTAATTGCTAATCTTACATGACATCTCTGAAAGATGCCTCTTCCTTGTGGTGCACGCACATACCTCTTGGGTGGCAGCTGTAAGTACACTGTTAGAGACGTTTGCCTGGAAGGCTGAAATCCTCTGGAAAAATCCCAGCTGAATACAGTGTAGCAGTTAGAGCTGGTGTTTGCCTGGTATTGCCCTAGAAAAGGGCATGGGCTTGGGTCTGGTCCATGTGGGTAGAAGTTAAGAGACTTAGAACCTGTGGAACATTTTTGAAGCAAAAGGGTAGAACTTCGGTGTGGTGACAGAAGCTTGAGAGGGAAGGGTTAAAAATGTCCGGGTGGAGACAAGGTTTCAGCCCTGGGCTTCCTGCTGGCTTGCACCAGAAGCCTGGGTGTTAGCAATGCTGGTGAACAATTCCACTTTCTGGGTATCTCCCAGTGACTTCTCGGGCTGTGCCGCCCTAGCAGCTGCTTGCCTGTTGCAGTGAGGGGTGGGTGCTTGTACATTGGGCAAGTTCTTTGGGGGTAGCAGTTTGAGTCGGCATTGCCTTTATGAGCAGAATTTCTGCTAGTGGAGGGAATAATGAGAAGCCTTGCTCTTTCCTAGGACTGTCACAGCTGTGGTGTTGAGAAATGCTGTGGGCCTGAAACTGCATGGGAGAGTTCTCTGCAGCGTGGGCAGTACCCCCTCCTGATCCTCTGAGCCTGATTCTTGGTGTAGGGGTCAGCGCGGTTCACCAAAATACTCCATTGCTCTGTGCTAATGGTCTGCAGATGTGGCCTTGCAGATCAGGGTTGATGCCATCTCTAGGATGTGATCAGAAGGGTTCAGTCTGGAGTGTGTGTTTCATGGTGGTAGCTGCTACAAGCTGTGACATGATGAAGTTTCAGTTCAGAGCAGACTTGGTTGTAATTGCAGGCTGTCACCGAAAGGGGATAATTTTTTATTTTGTTTTGTTTCCTACCCCAAGACCTAGTGACTAGCAAGACAGACCCATTCCTTCCAGTAGGGAAACTAGGAAATAAATCCACCAAAAAACAGTTCTCCGTAAGATCAGTGAACTGGTGATTTCATAGCAAAGGTATATGATGGTAGATGTGGGGGTAAACATGGTGGGAGTGTGCGAGGAGTGAAAGTGTTCTTGTCTGTGGAAGGCCACAGGTGGATCAGATTAAGTGTATTATAAAGCGGTACCCTAATATCCAGACATGGGGGAGGCTTCTATAAGCACTGAGGCCACCACTAACTGAAATTCCTAGCACTGAGTTTAAACATTTCTCATTCCTTACCCTATTTTCATATGCATATTGCCGTTTCTGTCTCAAATCTTAAATGAGGATTCACCAGCTAATAAAAAATGAGTGTTCATTTTGCGAGTACTTCAGGCAAGGAAGAAGTCTGACTTGAAAGTTTCGTGAGTCTTTGAATTTATTGCCACTGCTATCTGATTAAAAATAACAAGTACATCTTCAAAAGGCAGCTTGGTGTTTAGATACAATCTGCTCTGAGCTTCAAAGAGGCTCCTGGCACCTGGAAAGGAAGCAGTAAGTGTTGGTGATCTCCCTCGCTTCATACCTTACAGTCTCTGTTTAAAAACCTCAGTGTGAATGCCGCCGTTCGGCAGGTGGAAGGTCTGGTGGCAGGTCCGTTAGCCTTGGCTTTACAAACCTTTATCCCCCTCCAGGAGCCTGTGATCGGGAGCTTTACTGCCACTCAGCAGCATTCCTCAGCGGCTTCATTTGTCCAGCACAACAGGCAGCTTCTCATCTGATGGCTTTGCTTGGGGCAGGGTCACAAGCAGATGAAAGGAGCTCAGCGGCTTCAGCCAGGGTTTGAAACCCTGATTGTTGTTGTGTGTGTAAGAAGTAAAATTGCCTGGTTTTACTTATATTAATAAAAGCATAAAAATTGTCATTAGAGGCCAGGGCCTTGCTCAGCTGGATATGGTAGACATGTATTATATAAAAAGATGTTCTTTGCTCCTGAGAGTGTACAGCTTGAGCTTGTAGTGAGGTGATGACTAAAGATAAAGCGTTTTGAAAGGATTGCAGTAGGCACAGTAATCTGCTGAATGCTTTTGTTTTCCCCTTGCTGCGGTAGCGGCTGCCCCAGCCGGTGAAACCGTGATGCAGCGCTCCCAAAGAGGTCAGCTTTAATAAACGGGGCGCAGTTTGCTCTGCAGGGTCACTTGCGTGAGGCCTTGCCACAAGGCTGTTGTTCCTCGCCACTAAGACCTTCCTTGTTCTTTGGTTGGGTTCTTGGGTTGAGCCACTTGCTGTCCTAGTCTCCACCCAAGTCAAAAAGCTTGGTTGATCTGTTGCTGGCCAGGCGTACTATAGAGTTAAAAGTTGATTTATAACACTAATAAATAATGCTTGGTATGTGGGTGTATTCCAGTTGTGCAACTTCTGAACCTTGATCTTTGGAAAGAAGAGGTATCACTGAAAAATAGTTAAATGTAGTGAGCTGTAATGAAGCTGGCCTTTCATTTGAGGGCTGCTACAGGGTAGTAATAAAGATGACAGCAGGTCTGGGCTCCCAGGGAAAGCAGTGAACAGAAATGGCAAGGAGAAATGGAACAAAAGTAGCTGACCCACTAATTAGTCTTCCAAACTGTGGCAGCTATTTTCTTCTCAAAGTAATTACTCCCAAAGAGCCTTGGAGGGCTCTTGCTGAGGGTTGACTCCTTGGCATTCAGTAACACCACTGAACCGTGAAGATGTGAAACAGCAAACCCAGAAGTAAGGACAACAAAAAGCAGTTTGAAAACAATGCTCTTTAAAGCCTTATCTGTGAAATGCTGTTTGCACACTTATATTTCAGCTGAAGTCATAAAAAGTTGTTAGAGGCATTGGGATTACTTACATGCTTGACAGTCTGCTGGTGTTGTCTATGCTTTTCACTTTGAAGACTGTCATCTTGTGGCCATGGAGATGTCAGAGTCTGCCTCCAGAGCTGGAACTGGTGAGGAGCTATTCTGGGGCTGCTGACCGGCTTTCCTAGGACATCACCTTGCCTAGTGTGGACCAGCACCAGTGTATCTCCCCAGCTTCCTTGCAGCTATTCCAGCTGACATCCATCAAGGACACAACCCCAGCACTCAGGTGATGCTCCTTTTAATTCAGTAAAGTGCTGCAACTCCTTAATGTTTTTCAGAGGAAAAAGAAAAAAAATTATCTTCAATATCTTGGGTTAGGAACTCAAAAAACAGGGGTTCACCTGCTCATTGTCAGTAAAACAGAGGGAACAGTTACTCCTGTTGTGATGAGTGTTGGGGAAATCTGATAACTATTAAACCATCTTTTTTCAGACATCAGTTTTCCTACTTTACATGCTTCAGAGTTGGTGGTTACCAAATGGCTATGGCTTCTTAGCTTTTTGCTGAGGCTAAATTACCATGTCCTGGGTTTCAGTGAATGGGATGCCATTAACTTCCAGTGATGGCTGTGCAAATCTGTTGTGATGGGGCATGTCCAGGCTGAAGCCAGGAAGCCAGATCAGTAAGGCAGGGCTGGGATCAGCAAGCCCCTTGGCTGGGCACAGGCATGCCTGTACAGGTGTGCAAGCTTTACAGGAGGCCCAGCCTAAGTGCCAAGGTGGGGAGGCCTCAGACTGATTGTCTTCCAGCTCTTTCTCACACTACTCCCTCTGCGTTGCTCAGCTCCAAGGTTACTTGGCTGCACTTTATCTGAGTGGACCTTGAACGCAGGCAGCCACCCACCTGCGAGGGGGGGGCCAAGACGTTGCAGAGCCTCTTCCTGCTCCCAGGACCCTGATGTTTTCTGAGGCTGGAGCTAGAGAGTGCTGGTTTCTCCACTGCTAATCTTACCTTGTCACCATGGCGTTGGATGGATTTTCTTTCTCAAGGGGGGCAGAGGTAATGCAAAGGAGAGCTCTGCTCTGGGGTCGTAGACGCTTGAGCCATATGCTGCAAATAAGGGAAATAGCAGCACCGGGATCTCCTCAATGGGAGGTTTGTGTGAGTGTTGCATTAATTCTCTCTGAATTTTTGCTTGATACTGATTTTTATAACTATCTGTTATTAAAACCCAGCTAACAGCACTGACATTCAATGGAGTTTAGCTTTTTATCTGTGCAATTAAGGTAGACATTTGGCATCTTTAAAAGAAACATGAGGAAAGTATATTTCCCCAGGAGAATCCCATCCCTATATTGTCAGGGAATTGTTTATTAATTAATAATCACTTACAGACAAAATTATGGGTATACAAATCGTAAACAAAGTAGTTCACATAGGAAAAGACTAAGTCAAGAAGTCAATAAATAGACTAAGAGGTTTTCATGTGGTCTCTGAGGCTGGGAAACCTGGATTTAAAGGCTTCCATCTCCTGCTTCTGTTGTTCCTTCAGCCTGTACTTTATATTCTGCATCACGAGCCAGAGGAGCTGGCGGTCACAGCTGGATGTGCTGTGGGGCTCGGGGTGGTTATGGCTGGTGGGCAAGCACACTCGGGGGGGGTGGGGGTGCCAACACAGAAAGCAGGA
Organism: Ibycter americanus; assembly: GCA_035590275.1. Lineage (NCBI taxonomy): Eukaryota > Metazoa > Chordata > Aves > Falconiformes > Falconidae > Ibycter > Ibycter americanus. Next base: position 36,055,722 of record JAVJGI010000063.1, on the reverse strand, counting down.
ACACAGCTGCAATGACAGGAAAACGTTGCTCTGTGAGAGCAAGTCATGGCATTTTAAATAATCTCTTTTGGGTTCTTGTTTGTCAACTGACATTTAATTCAGGAGTTTGTATTCTCCATGCCTTTTCCATGAACAGAATGGCTAGATTTTAATTTTCATTTATTCTGCTGAAAGGACTCCTGTGTAAGACCCAGAATGTAGAAGGGGCAATTTTAAGGAAAAAGTCGTTGACTACCAGTGGACTTCTAACAAAGTCTGAAGAACCAGTTTAAATGAGACAAACAATGTCAGCCACATCCCGTGCGGTCAGAATGATGGGGTAACTGCACCCACTCTGCCTGCTGTCAGCAGCACACCACCTCCAGAAGAGCAAAGCCCCTGCTTAGGTACAGTAGTACAGAAAAAGGGAAGAGAAACCTCTCTGTAAGGAAAGCAGGCTCCATTCCACCCAGCGGAGGTCACTGATGAACACCACCTTGCAGCCAAACGGAGGAGCCCAAGCTTTTAGCAAGTAGCATGACTTGCTGAAGTCAGGAGTCCAGGAATGAAAAAAACCACAAAAATAAGTAACATGTAGGCAGACCTCACTAGCTGTGTGCTCCTCCTGCTGATAAAAAATAAAGGGGATGGGGGGTGATGAGTCCTCCTGGTCACTCCCAATGCCAGAAGACAGGAGCAACGCATTTGACTTTGGCAAAATGAATGTCATAGGAAGCAGGAGGTGCTCATGGAGCCCCCGGAGCCACACAGCCAGCCTCTCCTCACTTGCGTGGAGCTGGGGGGGATGCTTCTAGTTTTACGTGGCCAGGGTTGGGTGTCCAAGTGGAATGTCTGCTCAGGCCTGGACCCTTGGGGAGGACAGGAGCAGGGGGGCTGGGAGGGGGGTGCTGGGAGGGAGGTGCGAGGGGAGCAGGGCTCAGCACCACAGCAGGGTCTGGCTGCACCCTGTTCCAGGCCAGCAAGCGGGGAACCAGGAGGTGAAGGCAGTCACAGTACCTGCATGGTGGGGGAGTGAGAGGTGACACCTGAGGCCTTCCCACCTGGTGACAGCAACAGTGTGTCCTGTGCAAGGGGGTGGCTTCAGCTGAATCATCGAGGGGGAACTCCCTGGTGGGAGGAGAAGTGGGAGAGCAGGTACCTGTGTCATGAGAGCCCTGTCTGGGGGTGTTCAGTGGCGTGCGCTGGGGGGCTGCAGCGCTCTGCCAGCACAAGGCACTGACTGCTGCGGTTGCTGGGTTTTTGCATAGCCTTTTCTGATACTGTCGCTGCCTTTGTTCCTTTTTTCCCTCAGCTCTGTGGGGTGGGACTGGAAGAGAGAGAGAAGCAGCAGTATCACTAATACCAGAAAACCTGTTCTGCAGGAAAACCCACGGATGCCTGCAGGATGGGGAAGGAGCAGCTGCAGTCGTGACCCAACGTGCCCTGCACAGCGCAGGCCGGGAGGGTGCTGGGGAGCACCGGGCACCCTCCTCTGTGCTTCCCCTTTCCCATGACCCTGCTCTCAGGATCCTTGGATCCAGATCCCCTGGATCAAAGAGGCCAGCTGCCGTTTGGGGCCTGGCTTGGCAACCTGTAAGATGCTAGTGGAGGGGAATGTCTCCTCCTGGACCACGCTGCCTTTCCTACCGCATGGCACTCACTTTGGTGGCAAACGCTCTGCCCTGGTCCCTGGGTGGGGGATTTTGGGGTCTGTGATGGAGGCGGCCAGAGGGTTGGGATCACGGAGCGCTCTGTGCCCTGCAGAGGCACCTGTGTATCAGAGAAGCCACCACCAGCGCGGGGAATTTTCCACGACCCGCTTTCACTCCCTGAATTCCGCTTCTCGACAGTAGCAGCGACCCGATCCCCATGAACGCCCCCAGGCTGCAGCCCCGGGGGCCTCGGCAGGGGCTGACACACACACACCCTCCCGGGCACAAACACAGGCGTGGGGACAGCTGCTGACCCGCAGCCGAGTGCCCAGCCCCGGGCTCTGGGTGACAGCCGGGGCGGCG
>JAVJGI010000063.1:36028597-36053649 GCA_035590275.1 Ibycter americanus | reverse complement strand
CGCCAGGGGGGGCCCGTGCGCCGGCGGCACCGCCCCGGCCCGGCGCGCCCCTGCAGCGGTGACAAACGAAAAAGGAAAGACCGGAAAAAAAAAAAAATCAAAGGAAAATAGAGGCGAAAAGAAGCAAACAAGAAAAGGAAAACAAAAGAAAAACAAAGAGGAAAAAAAATAAAACCAAGAAGAAAAAAAGAAAAACCACAAAAATTCCTCCCCCTCCCTCCAGTTTTCACACTCTTGAATTTTCTGGCTGCAGATCTGCCGGGTTTGGTCTCCCCTCTCCCAGCACCACTGCGCTCGCATCTCCTTCCACACGCTCTTGGGGAATAAGTGCCAAATTCTCTGTGTTGGATGGAAAGGGGATTCCTGGCCCTGGGCCTCACACCCAGCCAGGCTGGCAGCCCCCGGGAAAGCGGGGTCACACCTGCCCCAGGGCCCCAAGAGACGCAGGGAGCCTTGGGACAGGGAGGTGGCAGAGCAGCTGCCTTGCCACCCTCTGCCCTAGGGTGGCCCCGGCATCGCAGCAGAGGAGATGCCTCTGTGGGACACAACAGTGAGTGGATGCAGGTGAAGGTGCTAGAAATAATCCTCACCCAAAACTACTGTCAAGAAAGTGTTTGAGACAGAGAGGGAGAGCTACAGCTGCCTTTCCATCACACAGAGTCTATAAACCAGGAGGTATTTTCTTCCAGAAGGTATATAGTGCATCCATGTTACACTCAGGGAGAACTTGCTTTCTGATACCCTCCAGCCTATGTTATGCAGGGTGCTCTTAAATCCCTGGTCCATGTAATCTTGGTTCACATGCTCCAAGGGCAAAATGATGCCCTTTACATTGCAGGACATATCCAGGCCACGCATAGCCTGCTTACCCTTGGCAGCACTACTGCTTCCAGGAACAACCACCACATCCCCGCACCCAGCAGAGCAAACACTGCACAGAGTCAGGAGCTGCATCCTTTACACAGCTCCTGACTGTTTCCAGGTAACCCGTCTTGTGAATGAGCCACCTCACTGGCTGCGCTTGCCCAAATGCCATGGGCAAGGGGGTCCCACACATGCAGCCAGGTGCTACTTCACCAGCACAGGTGCCTGCCCTGTCCTGCTGAGGATCTCGGGGGCTCAACCTTCCTCCTCCAGCACAGGATGTGGCAGTGGTGCCAGGAGGAAGGCAGTCTCCTCTCAAGCACCAGTGACTCACCACGCAGCACCCTGCTGTCCCATTGTCCCCCCTCCACCTGCATTCATGGTACCCGGGATACTCTAATTAAACATCTCCAAAGAGCTGTGCTAGCATGAGGGGTACGCACAGCTGCAGGGAAAAAACTAATGGCCTGGCAATGCCATCCACCTCCTGCTCATCGGTCCAATAGGATTAATCTGAGTATATACCTGTTTTCCCACTCTCCTGTGATGTTATTTTTTTGCAATCATGCCACACACAACAAAACTTGAATGAAAAGCACAGTGGCAAGAGTGTCGCAGCGCTACCAAGCTATCAAGCTGCAACAAGGCTTTTACCACTGTCCCATACCAGTCCTCTCATGCCTCGGCACCACCATAAGTCTCACACAAGGTTTCAATGGTTCATCTACTGTCTGTGCTGTTTCTTCATCCTCTTCAGGCCAGCCCACCCTGCTTCTTGCCTCTGCTACATCCAGGTTCCTAGCGTCTCCTTCAGCCAGCTTCTCCCAGGGCCTCTCCTTGTCTTGCCTACATCCCTGGGCTCTTCTTCATCCAGTCTCCTCTCTCTCTTTTCACCCAGTGCTCCCTTCCACCAGTGTTCTTTCTCTTCCAGCCTCCTCAGTGCTATTTAGCTACTTAGCCCGACAAGCCACAGCTGTACATTATCCACGTCAGCCAATACACCACCCCAGAAGCAGGCCCACAACTGTATATAATCAATGTTAATTAACCCTCTGCAGTTCCTCCACACAAGAGCATCAGTCATCCAGCAGGAGAGAGCTTCCCTACGTAGTCCCACCTGAAGCTGTTCCTGGACAGCAGAGCTGAGCATCTTGGCTTTGCTTGGGCAGTGAGAGAGGTGGCATGGGGGTGGTGGAATGGGCTGATGAAGGCTGAGTCATCTGCTGGTGCAGTGTGCTGAGGGCACCAGCTACTCTGCCAGAGCTCAGAGGATGGTAGACACCAGTCCAAAAACTTGCTGCTGGCATCTGCTTCATCCACGTAGCTCTGCCAGGCATGGGCAGGCACAGCATCCCACAGGGAGAGATGAATCCTCCAGCGTGGATTTGCCTCTCTCTGCAGGATGCTGTGCCTGCCCATGCCTGGCAGAGGGGCTGACCAAGCTGCCACCCAAAACACAGCTGCAAATCGGCAGTGGGTGCAAATTGACGTGGCTAACAACTCCATGTATCACCTTAGCACCTCTGGTTATTTAGGCAGCATCCCAGAGCCAAGTAACTCCGCTTGCCCAAGGGCTATGGATATCTCCAGGAGACATGGGTAGGCATCTCCCTCACGCCTAGGAACTGAAGGGATGCTCCTCAATGTGGTGGTTTCACAGTGCAAGTAGCTGCTGAGCATCTGGCAAGCTCTGACTGGCATCTCTACACACAGTGAGCAGGGAAAAGATCATCATGGAGAAAAGGGAAAATTTTGTCTTTTCTTGAAAATGGAAAAAAATTTACCATTTTTCATGATAATTGAGACCCCAGAAGGCTGGGAGTTTTTTTGAAGGATTTCCCCCCCCCACCCCCAGTGTTCCTAACTTCTTCAAATATAAGCATAGCCTGCATCTTCTGGGAGGGCTTTTAGGTAACTGCCAGACAAGTGAATTTATGTCTTTGCAGATGTCACAGAAGCAAAAAACTGATTGTCTCACTCAGATTTGGGCAGTTTTAATATATTTGAGCTCCTCTTTATTCATACTTGTGAGATTTAATGCCTGGGGAAAGACTGCTTTTCCCACCAGGAGGTGGGACCAGTTGGATGCCAAAGTCAAAAAGCCATGTGAGTCGTCCTGGGCCTGGGTGATGGGTACTGTTGGTGGGGACAGTGTGAAGGCAATGCCACTCATACCACCTGCAGAAAGACAGAGTGGCTCCAGGGGGGGGTCTCTGCAGCCCCCTCTGTGCTCCAGGGCTCCCCATAGCACTCCCACCCCAGGAGGGGCCAGCCAGACCCCACAAATCTCAAGGGGGGTCCTCACATTTCTAAGAAATGGATTTTTTTCCCCAAAGAGGGAGTGTGATGAGAGCTGGGTCTCTGAATCCCTATGCTCTTGTTTGGTTCTGAAACATTAAACCCAGGTCAGGGCATTAAACCATCTCTTTTTCAGGCTTTGCCAGGCAGGTATTTTCTCCGTGCTGGACAACTGATGGAGACGGCAGGTTTTCCCTTCTCCGCTCTTCCCCCACCTCCCCAGTCTTTGATCCCAGCAGCTCTGGAAACTGAGCTTTGAAAATACAGTGATTTCACAGACGTGTTGATTAGCAAATTAAATTCCAAGAATCAAGTGACAACCCAGCTGCACTGCCTGGCTCAGTGAGTCTGGAGCTCCCCACCAGGAAATGTATTCTCCCATTTTTTTGACACAACCAGGGTGTTGTATTATTAATAAAAAATGCAGACAGAACTTCTTAAGAGAAAATGACTTCCAAAGAAACTGCTTGGTTTGTTGGTTTTTTTTAGTTTTTCCTGTGAATTGTTAGGCTTCCTTGAAGACAGCTCAGTCCCTTCTGTCTTTGCAGAGCAAAAATGAAGCGTACATTTACCCCGGAGCACAGGCAGTCTCCTGGGCACATAGACAGACCCCAGGGATTCGTCTCCCATAGCAGGCTGTTAATCAAGGTTTCCAGTTTCATAGGAAAATGGACTTAATGGAGGATGGAGAGAGGGCTGTGGACCTTTGTGGTTAATTTTATGGGAAAATAACCCCAGCCTTGCAGTTCTGTGACGACTGGATTGTGTCTAGTCCATCCAGCTGGGATGAGGAGAGAACTAGCTGACGTGGCTAACTCCACAGCAGCCGTGATGCGATACAGTGACTGCAAGTAAGTTGTTCTTACTCAAACACCCCAAAATCCAGCACTGAAAAACAATCTTTTTCCCCTTCCCAGCTGTATTAAGAACATTGTGTTTTTCCGAGTGCTCCTGACACCGATCTGAGTATACCAGCCCAGGGTGGGAGGGTGTTTGGGGGCTGATTCATCTCAGTTGTGGTACTGGGAAAGCAGGGATTGCCCTCAGCAGGGGAGAAGCTTGGGCAGCCTTGTACTTCGAGCCCAGCACAAGTGGGATGCCGAATGCACCCTGCTTGGCTCGTCACCACTGCAGCGGCTGGGACCTGCCAGTGCTCACCGGGGCTGTGCTCCAGTCCACAGCAGGGAGGAAAAAGTATGGAGGTAGGTTCCCATTTCTGGAAAATGCCCTTTCTTTGAAGGCTTAGTATCTCAGCATCAACCCGAAGACAGCTGCAGGGTGGCTCAGGCTCCTCTCACTTCGCCTGTGGGTGTATTGCTCCCTCAGGAATCGGACCCCAGCAGCATGGCCCAAGCACAGCTCCTCGCAGCCTGGCCACCTCAGAGCCATGGCACCCAGCAAAGCCCCGGGCTGCTTTGCAGGCACCCACCTCTGCAAGGAAGCAAACCCAGAAATGTTTGGGTGGCAGATGCGGACAGGGCAGGCTCAGCAGCTTAGTGGAGAGGCTGGCGATAGGGCAGGATCCGTCAGTCTCCAGCACTGGCCACCCAGGCAATGGCAGGGGCTGAGATGATTTGGTTTCAGAGGAGGTTCAAGAAGCTCCTTGAGGCTTGCAGAACTGCTGCAGGAGGGTGGAAAGCCAGAAGAGGGTATCCCTGTGTGAAGCAGCCATGTATGGGGCTGGGTGATGGTTCAGACACACTGGAGGGTCACAGCTGCAGCAGTGGGTGGGACTTTGGGGGTGTCACTTCTTGCTTTGTCTCCAGTTTAAAGTTTAATGGAAGGTTTTAAAAAAAGGCTGAAAAGGAAGATGAGGAGATGTTCGCAAGAACCTTTCTGCAAGGTAGAAATACCTGTGTAGAAGGAGGGAGGAAGGTTATTTGCTGGGAAACACAGCAAGTATCCAGCAAAGGAGCAACCAGTCTCTGGTTGGCACCGCAGGTTTGATGTGGAAAGGCTGTAAAAGGCCTTCTGGGAAAAGGAAAATCCTTTTTTCCTGGATACAACGAGGAAAAAAGAGTCAGGGAAGTGATACAAAGAAAACCTGTCAAAGCAACAAGCCAGGAAAAGAAGCTTTGCAGAAGTGCTTTGAATGGGTGCACATGCAGTGACGGGATGTATCAGAGAGGTTAAAGCATACAAGATGAGAGATCACACTGGCCTAGATGTGAAGGCCCTTATCGTACTTTTCTCTAGCTTGATATTCAGAAATATCCAAGCAGATGCGGTCTGACTTCCAAACACTGAACAGAGATGGACACCAACAGACTTTGTCCCTGTAGCCTTTCTTCCCCACCAGCACAGAAAGGGTAAAACTACCTCTGTCTCAATGGGTTGCCTCCCTTCCCCTGGTGCTGCTTAAAAATCACTCCAGAAATTGAAAGCGGATCAGCCTTTACATCTGTAGCTCATTCTGCACAAGACGCCCCATTGGGAAGGGAGTTTTCCTGGTGAACTGCAGGAAACCTGTTTTGTGCTCGCCAGCGCCCATGCTGCAGCAGCCCCCATCCCTCCTGCTGCTCTCATGCGTGGAGGCATCCCTGAAATGCCAGAGCCTCATCCTCCCTGCAGCATGGGGATGCAGGCACAAGTCCAGCAAGTGGTGGGGATGCGGGGTGGGCACAGGGTGGGAGAAGGCCAAGCAGCCCCAACCCTGACTGCATTCCCCTGTGGTATAAAAGCCACTCTGGTCCCTCCCGCTGGCTGCTCTCACCCATCCCATCCCCATCCTATCCACATCCCTGCAAAGAGCAGCTTGCCGGTGACATCTTTGACACCTCCAGCTCTCTTCCTGCACATCGCAGCTTTTTATCTCTGGCAGCTAATAGCAGAGAGCTGGGGGAAGGGACCATATGCCAAAGCAGCTTGTCTAAGACACCTTCTTACTAATAACATTACATGCCCCTCCTAGCAAGAGAAAGGTTTTGATATCCAGTTAGAGCAGTGACCAGAATATCTTCCCTCTCTCCGTGCTGTAGGTGATGCTTTTGCATCTGTGCTGGTGGCAGGAGGCAGCTCTGCGATGGGACGGGACAGAGCCACCTTTGTTTGCAGTGATACCACAAAAAGCACAGGCTGGTGGCAGCCAGGAGCATGTGCTTCTGCCAAAAGTCCAGTTACAGGAGTATGCAGGGTAAGCAGCTGCTATGCAGTGCGACAGCGCTGGAACAAAGACAGCAACTGAATTAATCTGCAGAAAGAGCCACCTTCCTTCATTCTGCTGCCTGCAGGGTGTTTGCTGCAAGTAACAACTGAATCACGACAGCCTGGGATAATTAGAGGGTATGAAGCTCAGGCTCAGTTCAGCTGCAGGGAATCTCGCTCCCCTTCTTCCAAGGGACACTGTTTGTAGCTCGGAGGAGCTCTGGTGCTGTCCTAATTAACAATGTATCCTGTTAATGGCTGATCCTACACAATGAATGCAGGTGTCAGTCATGATTCAGACAGTAGCAGCAAGGTGATGGGTTTGCCCATCGGAGGGGAGGTGTCCTGTCATCCAGGTCCTCTTCCAGAGGAGAGGAGGAACCCAAGAGAGGTCGAGAAGCTGATGGCCATGTGATGCTGTCACCCTTTCCAGGTCCTATCTTGTTCCCTTTGCTCCTATCAGGAGCTAAATTGCATCATATTGCAGCCATGATTTCAAATGGAGCTTGTATCCAGGGCCTGGGTGTGGCGATGTGGCAGTGGCAGGAGATTGTTCCCATGCGAGCTTGGGAGGCCCTGCAGAGCAGCGATGAACACTGTTGTGGGGCTACCTGTGGGGTTGGCCCATGAGCATCCATACCAGGACCCAAACCCTCTCCTTGCCTCTTGCTGGCCAGCATGACAGCCAGCCTAGTCAGCTGTGAGGGATGAGCTGGTGGTCCTGTCCATCTCACTGCATAGGAAAACGCTACTCCTGCATCTTTTTCTGAATTACATGGGAGTGTTAAATATGCAGGTCTGCTTCTCCAGAGCCCTGGGCTGTGTGACGGTGCTTGCTCCAGTGCATGGCTGCTGGAAGGTGCTGCTGGAAGGAGCTGGGGAGCAGCCTGCACAGGGGAGAGACAGGCTCCCCTGGTTTGCTTTCCAGCTGGGGGAATCCCGACCTGCTTCTGCTATCTGGCTCCTGGATAACCTTTTCATAGCTACTCCTCCTTCTTATGTTGGGGTCTCCTGGAATCTCTGTCAACAGCAAATGCTCTCACCTTTGCAAACCTGGAGCTCTCTGGGGACTGGGACCCACCAGGGCAGTTATTACAGAGAGTTTTCCAGGGACCGTCAGCTTCCCTACCCCTCCTGCCGCTACCCAATTCACTGGCCAGCTAGGAGGCACGGGCATGCACGTGTTTCAGTGTGTGCCTCATTTTTACTGCATTTATTTTTAGCTTGTTTTTGTGGCCTACAGAGGATTCCACAGGAAATCCTGCAGCCATGGGATCACGAAAAGCTCAGGTTCCCGATTGTGTTACATACGTTAACAGAGATGTGATCTATACGGGTTTTTTTAAAAAGCAGCTATAAATACTTCCTCCAGCTGCACCAATATCCCCTCATCCCTCTTCCCTCCACGGCACCTGTTGACACTCATGTACCCAGTTAAGATTAGCTGCTTCGCGGGGAAGGGAAGCCTCGACTGCGGAGCCATCCCTCCTGCCGTGCCGCAGCACCTGGCCGGCCCGTTCCGGGAGGCCGCCTGGGCTGTCACCATTTGCACAGCCCTGCGGGGCTGGCTCCGCCGCCGGGTTTGCTCAGCCCGGCAGCCGTACAGGGGAAGAGACCCAGGACCCAGCCCCACGTGAGGTGGTGGCACCTTGCCGCCTGAGCCCCAGGGCCAGGGCAGAGCCAGCCTCCTGGCCAGGCAGTGCCACCACTGACAGGAGGTTGTGAGTTCTCAGCCCCGCTTCTTTCCTCAGCGCCAGCCGGCCCAGGCAGCAGGGTGCTTGGGGCTAGTGTGCACATACACGTGTTGTTATACAGCCGTGGGGTGCGCTGCCAAGTGCGTCGTTTCCCTCCAGCTGTGGAAGCAGCTGGCTCTTTTGCAGGACCCCTCTGGGCTGGCTGGAATGTGAAACGCCTGCAGGGTTGGCCTGTGTTTGTAACATACAGAGATACGCATGTATGCAGCTCAGGTTCATGGCATCCAAGCATGGGAGAGGCGTTTGGGTTCCTTTGGCTAGAAGAAGAGGGACTTCTCACCTGTAAGAGGTAGCTCGTGGTCTCCTCACCGGCTCTGAGCATCGCAGGGGGAAGGTGCAGTACAGGGTGCCCCAGCCTGAGCTAGTGCATGCCTGGAGGAAGCACCCGCCGGGAACCTGTCACGTCTGTCGCATGTTTCATGCAGCCTCCAAGCTCAGCCCCAAAACCCTCTTCCATGTAGAGAAAATCCCAATGAGGTGAGAAGGAGCTGTGCCAGGGGTCAGTCCCTGCTTCCTTGCAAAGATGTCAGCCCCGTGCTGGCATCCACGGTGGACACTGCTCAGCAAAGTCCAGCTCTGAGCTGTGCCCCTGGTTTTCCCAGCCCCACATGTCGTCATTCCTGGCTGCTGGTGAGTCACTCCCTGGCCATGCTGGCTGCCTTCGCAGCAGCCATGCTCCGCTGCTCTGCAGAAAGCCTCAGCTGTCTGGGAGAGCCCATAATACAGCGGTTGCAGATGGTGTTCCCCCCTGGGATATAGCCAAGAATTTCTTAACGGTTTGTTTATGCAAAAATTATCCAATTTGTAAAAAGAGACTCTCTCATTTGCCACTTTCTCCCCTACACAAGCAGTGCCGTGTCCTGCTCACTTGTCCCTCTCCCACCCCCCTGGGTGACCGGTTCCCCTCTGCCAACATAACTGAACCTCAGCAGGGGCAAGACTTGGACCTGGGCTTCCCACTCCCTGGGAGAGTTGGAATCATGATGCAAATGGTTAAATTCCTGCTGATGGAGGAGCGTGATCAGCCCAGTGAGAGCTGTTCAAACATCTTGCATCTCCTTAGCGTACCGGCACTGGATCAGGCTGCTGGTGGGAGCTGGCAAGCGTGGGCTGGAGCTTGGCTTGGGGTCCTGGTGGCCCAGTGAGTGCCAGAAGCCTTCACATTCCTCTGGCCCTGGCTTTGCCTACAGAGTCCTCCCTGGAGCCAAAAGAGCCACCTGATGAAAGTTTAGCTGACCTGAAACATGAAATATCTTGGCTGTCACAAATGATTATTTGCTGGTGAAAGGTCACCCATCGACTGCATCGTGAGACTCGGGGACTGATGCAGGAACTGGAAGATGCATTCAGTTCAAAGTTAAAGCAATTGGAAATTTACCCCATTGCTTGGAAACTCTTCTGATTCTCACCTATGCCCTCTTAAACTATACCTCTGAGCGTGCCACGCTCCCAGGCTGGCAGCTGCGTTCGTGTCACATCCCTCTTTGCCAGTGTGCAGGACTGACTGTGAGTCAAGCCAAGCCCTTCTCCCCAGGCAGACCCTGCTGAGATCCTGACATGGGTCGTGTACAAGCAGCTTCAGATGCATGTTGTCAGCTGCGGGTCAGGTGTGCAACCCTGCTGTTCCCATACCCCAGTAGCCCTAGCAGCTCGTGTAGATGGGGTGGTAGAAATCCTAGGAGATGCTCGTGATACCAGCACAGAGAAGAGTACAGAGGGAAAAGAGGGATTACGCAGGCTCAGCTGATGGAGAGGAAGGCAAAGCCCTGGGTCAGAAGCAGAGGACAGTGGGCTTGGAGGTAAATTCAGCCTGTTTACGGAGATTTCAGATTCAGACCCAAAACACCACGGTGAAGCCCATCCTGGAGGAGCTGTTGTCAGACACCATGGGACACATGAGGGTTGCCCTGGTCCTCCAACGGCCCAGGGCCTCCTGGATCCGGAGAAGGTCTTGGCAGAAGGATCAAATGTAAGGAGTAGGGGAAAAGGAACAGCAGTATTTGCTTTCTTCTGCCCTGCTCCTCCCAGGCTGTCGCTTTTGTCAGGGCTCCTGACAGCCCTTTCAGCTGAAGTGCACTCCAAAAATGTATGCTGGGGTTATATAAGACTCCGGTACCTTTGGTGACTCACACGCCTTGTCCTAACATGCTGTTCCCCACAGCCGTTGTGTAACCTCACCAGGAAAGCACGCGGCAGCCGGCCCCAGGGATTGGGAGCTGCCGTGGGGATGGGGAGCTGCAGCGGGGATGGGAGCCATGGCCCCGGGGGTCTCCCCTCTCAGGGAAAGGCAAACCCACTGAAGGACTATCCCATCCCTCCTGCAGAGGGAGAGGAAGGAGTCCTGGCATGGGGTTGGTCCTGCAACCGGAGGCACTGCCGGGGAAATGAAAAACGTGAGATTCATTGGACTAGAAAATTTGTGGTTGGCATCCAAAGCTGTGGTTTTCCCTGTTGTGTGCTTGTAGCGAAAGGTCTAGTAGTGCTTGTAATGAAAGGGGTCATTGGTAGGACGGCACGAAAGGGGATATCTTCTTCTCTCAGCCAGGAAGCCTTCCTCCCACAGTAAAGAAGCCTGAGTTTTCTCTCATTTTAAGTAGGGAAACATCAGGATGGGCTTTGCTGCCGGCAGCAGAGATACCAGCTGTCTCTCTGGCACAAAAGGAGGATCAGGCCTTTGAGGAGCTGCTGGAGCTTGCAGCAGATGTGCAGGCAGGGCGAGAGGCAGCCCGCTTTGCAGCAGCGAGGAGTGCAGGCGGCAGCATCAGCAGTGGGGCGATACTCACAGCTGTGGGGTGAGGACGGAGCAGCCTGAGGATGTCAGGATGGATACGCCCACGGGGGCAAACAGCACGTAGCTCTGTCTCAGTGTGAGAGGCTGCAAAGGGAAGTGTGTGTGCCTCTGCACTGGGGAGGGCATCTGCCCCAGGCTCCTTGCAGCATCTCCTGGGACAGTGTCCCCAGCGGCACAGAGCACAGCAGGGGCCAGCAGAGCGGAGGGGACCTCATGCCAGCCTCACCTTCCCTCCTTATTCACAGCCTGCAGCTGCTGGAAGGACACAAGTCGCACCTGGGGAGCTGTACCTCAGCATTTTGTGTGGCTGTGGTTTGATTTGGTTTTTCACCCTGCCCATATTCTGTGTTTCAATGTGAGCGCCACGAATCGAGCTCAAACAACTCAGTCCCCCAAGGCAGTGGAGCTGCTGTAGATGTGGGTACGGTGGAGGAAGACTGAGCATTGGCAAGTCAGCAGCAAATGGCTACTCCTCTGAACTCACGCTGCCAAGGAGGTTTGGACCTCATCCTGCCTTGCACTCATGTCTCTCAAAGAAATCAGAGGCACTGAACAGCACGCTGCAGGTTCGAGCGTTGCCTTGTGACTTCAGGGCCAGCTCATCAGCCAGGACAAGTCAGGGTAGCTGCACTGAAGGCAGTCCAGATGAGCAGATATTTTCCTGACGTCTTGCCAGTCCTTGATTTCTGTCCAGGACTCCACACCTACCCCAGCCTACCTTCTGGTGCAAAAGTGCTGGGTTTGAATCATGCAAAGGATTTGCAGCCTGGCTCATTAGCTGAATTGAAAAATAAAGTTAATGAAACTCTTCTTGTTCAGCCAAGGATCTGGTTCCCAATGTTTAGTATCTCTGCAATGGAGTGATAACATATTGGGGCTGACTCTCAGCTTCATGACTCCACTTTTAGACTAGTGTAAAATCACAGTAACGCAGGCATCAGACTCGTTATTTATGATACAGTTATAAATTATACAATTTTGCCCCCTCAATCCACAGCTAGAAATCACCACTTCCCACATGCAGCATATGCGATGCTTTATTTTTATAAAATAACTTCCATCTTTCTAAAGAGTAAAGGCAGAGCAAAAAGATGAATTAATGATGTGACCTATTATTAAGTTATGAAATGCTTACAAGCCCACAAAAACATGCAAGGGTTCAACTTCCTCAGGGAAGAGGGCAACTGAAACGAATTTCAGAGCCACAGCCTTGCCTGGTGGAAAGCAGAAGACAACGGCTTCAGCAGAAGTGCCTGTTCCCAGCTGCGGAGTCGGTTCCCAGAAATGGCTCACCATGAAGCCCAGCACCAGTGATGTTGAAGGATGTTCATGAGAAGCAAGTCGATTATTTTCCCAGATTAATAAGGCAGAATGATCCACAAGTTTTGTTCTAACGGTTACAACCACAGGTCCACCATGAATTAAGTCTGCAGGAACATGCCCTGCCTTTGCCAGCCAGCCTCGGGCTGCTGGGGCACAGGACATCTCTGCTGACCGGCAGCACTGCCTGCTGTCTGCACAGCCTGGTGTTTCTTACTGTACAACCTGTTTCAGTCACTTATATTTTGCCAGGCTCTAACCTCCCGGGCTGGCCTTGGACATGCCAGCTGGCTGCTGCACCAGGAGATCTTGGTCAAGGTAGTTTGGCAAGGGTGAAGCTGGGGGGTGACATGTTTTGTCCTTGACCTTTTGGGAAAGCTCTGGGATGGAGGTAAAGAGAAGAGATGTGGTTATTCTGGAGACAGAGGGGGAAAGTCTGAGATGAGCGTGGGATAGACGAGGAGGGGCGAGTTGGGATAAGGAGCAGGAGGAGAGGAAGAGATGGACCTCAGAGGACATGGGACAGAAGAAGGAAAGAGGAGCCCCTTCTCCCCAGTAGGGCATGTGTCCTACAATGCCTGGGATGAACAAAATACTCACATCTGCATTTCTCCTCCGTCATCAGCTGAAACCTCCTGGTCTTGCGTCTCACATCAGCTGACACATTGTGGATGGCAGCCTTCCACTATGACAAATGCTTTATTAGCTCCCGTCACGCTCCTGCCTGGTGGCCTCAGTGCTCTGGCTCTGCTGCTGTCCCCGTCACCAAGGCACGGTGCGCCTGCTGGGGACCTCCAGTTTGCTTCACTGTGATCCAGGGGTGCCCACGCAAAGGCGAGCAGCGTGCAAGCGACCTGCAGAAAGCTGAGGTTACACAGCCGGCTGCTCCAGCGTCAGGAGACGCCGAACGAAGGCTGCCTCTGCATGTTTCTCATTTCACTGTTTCCTGGAGGCTCCCCACCCAGGCTCATCTCCACACACAAAATGGACGGTTCCCACCTGCGTAACAACAGCTAAGCAAAAATCCTGCTTGGAGAGATACCTGAAGCAGCCCTGTGCAAGCCCTAAAGCGGTTTAACTGCTGAACTTAGGGGAAATTAGCCCACTCCATTGCACTAATGCATTTATATTGCTCCTGGTAGAGCAATATAAGCCCAGCTAACCACACAGCACAGGCGTGCACCGTTGGCGTACCCTGGTGAACAGCTCCGAGATTTTCCTTTCTCTATGCTGGCCAGCATGCCGGCTCCATGCTGCCTGGACAGCTGATTGCACAAACTTCCCTTGGACTTCAGCATCCAGGAGTCCTGCAGTCACTGTTGAACTCAGCTTTGCAGGCTCCAGTCCCCTGGGGAGACATCTTCCCGCTCACCTCCACAGCCTTGCCACCTCAGGCAGCAAAGCAAAGGGGATTCCTCTCCCACGCACAGCTCTGTGCCCCCGGAGCAGGTCCTGTATGCGGGGGCCTCTGGAAAGGCAGCGTGCAGTCCTGTAATTAAAGCCTGGATCCTAACGTGCAAGTACAGAGAGGCCACATGCCAGCTGATTTACTTTGTAGCTTGAATAGCGTTTCTTTAATGTAGGTGGGTTGGTGGTTTTTTTGTGCATGCAAGAAACATAAATAGGACTTCATCTTTTATGCATTTCCTTGTGCCTTCCAGACCGAGAACTCCTCTACATCGTTTGACATCGTTCCTTGTTTTGAAAGACACACTTACTAGAAAAAGATATAAGGGTGTTTTCATTGCAGTATATCATATTCACATACATAAAATATTAAAAGCAATATAGCTGAACCCAAAAACAATGCAGTGCTTTAGAAAATAGTATTAGTCTTTTCCCTAGGTGTTAGAGAACATGATCAATCCTACTCTGTTATATATTACAGCCTCTGTGGATTCCCAAGGGGAGCATGCGTCACACTTACAGATACCGGGAGGGTGTGTTATGAAGGGAGCAGAAGGTGGTTTCCTCTTACATGTATGCACACACAGAGGCATATAAATATGTGTGTGTGTGTGTGTATGTTTACACAGCATTTGCCAGCGCTGCCGAGGTGCATTGACTGTGTCTGCCACACACTGCTATCTGCCAAGGGCAGAGTGCATTTCCCAAATCCTCTCCCAGTCTGTGCTAGGTCTTCCCGGAGAAGCCCTGAGTGAGATCCTGAAGTCCAAGAGCACAATGCCATGGAGAGGGCTACAGGACATGGCAGCAGATGGCAAACATGGAGCAAACACAGCCCTGTGGAAACAACACATTTTCCTCTAATGGGCAGCCGTGTTGAGGGAGCCCTTTAATGTCCTCCAAACATCCCTGCTCAAATCATTGCTGTCAGACTTTGGTCCCGGGCGAGACCAGGCTTGGTCTCAGGTGGCTGCAGGTGATGCCTCAGACCTTCAGCAATGTCCCCTGGTGACAACTGCCCTAGCAGGTCATCTGCCTCATATAAGGAAGCAGAATTATTTTCCTTCTCTTAAAGAGTGTCCTGGAGGCTCCTCCCTGCAATAACCAACTGCAATATTGACTGAAGCCAGGTAGTATTAGGAAACAAGAGCTCAAACCATCCAGGTTCATACCCAGCGTGGGACCTAATGTGGCCTCTCTGTTCACTCCTTCTTATGAGAAAAGCGCATTTAGTCAAAAAGAAAATTCTCCCAGAGTTAGTGCCTGCGTGTTTTTCCAGCTATTAGCATTTTCCCCATCCCTCAGGTCCACGTGCTTTTCCAGTCTGTCAGATCTTCCTTTGTGTCCTGCATGTGTGTTCTCCTCCTCCGCTCCCCCTGGGAAGCCTCCTGCTGCCCCCCCAGCCCCGGCCCCTCCGACACCGTCCTCTTCCCCTCCTGGGGCAAGGCAGCAGGAAACAGCACTGCTCCCATCTCCCTGCTTACTGGGGTTGAAACCATTTCATCTGCTAATGTACAAGCACAAAAGTGCTTCAGCAAAAGCTGTTCGAAAAATAGGAGCAAGCATTTACTGAGTCTTTAAAAGTCTGCAAAGTCTCCATTCTGCTGGCTTCCAGAGGGAGGAATCTTTCCTATGCTCAACAAATCTTAGAAAAGTTTTATATTAAAAATCATCAGTGGCTCTTTTCCATAGCTGTTTTGGTTCTCTCTTCCGTTTTTCCATCTTGCTACTGAAAAAAAGGGTAAATATAAAAGGTTTCTAAAGCATTCAAAGTCATACCCCCGCATATTTCTCTCCAATATTATCTTGCTCTTTTGAAATTGATCGAAAAATCTATAATTATTGTGAAAGTTTTAAAACAAATTTAAAGGACTGACTCCTTCAAGTTCAGGTGGCTGAAGCTTCAGTAGCCACAGAAGTAAAAGCAGAACCAACAGAAAAATACGAAAATGCTTTTATGGGCAGAAAATGTTAATGGGAGAAACATTAAAGGTGTTAATAGTACCAGTGCCATATTCAGCGTCTCCTATAAATGGTGAAGGGAATGTTACTGTTGGCAACCTTAGGCAATGACGGGAAGCATTTATTAGCTCAATGGGATCCTGTATTTGCAAGGGTAAATCCTGCCAGCAAGACTTATCGCTCCATTGCCAGACTAGCAAAGAGGCCAGGAGACGGTAGGTGGCAAAGTGGGCATTCAGTGAGGGCAGGGGAAGGGTGCAGAGGCCCCTGAAAGCAACACTCCCCAGGCAACAGGGTTCCTCGGGCTCCCTGTTTGTCCTGCTCCCAAAAAATCCTGGCTGTGGCTGCTCCGACCATATTTTTCATGGTATTTGAGCAACTGATGTCATCTACCTGGACTTGTGCAAAGCACTTGATACTGTCCTGCATGACATCCTTGTTTCTAAACTGGAGAGACATGGATCTTACAGATGGATATGGATCTTATCATTGGATAAGGAACTGGCTGGATGGTTGCACTTCAAGAGTTGTGGTCTTGGTGTCCAAGAGGAGACCAGTGACAAGTGGCACTCCTCAAGGGTCTGTACTGGGACTGGCACTGTTTAACATCTTTGTCGGCAACATGGACAGTGGGATGGAGTGCACCCTCAGCAAGTTTGCTGATCACACCAAGCTGCGTGGTGCCGTTGACATGCTGGAGGGAAGGGATGCCACCCAGAGGGACCTTCACAGCTCTGAGAGGTGGCCCTGTGCGAACCTCATGAAGTTCAACAGGACCAAGTGCAAGGTCCTGCACATGGGTGGGGCAATTCCAAGCACAAATACAGGCTGGGCTGAGAATGGATTGAGAGCAGCCTTGAGGAGAAAGACTTGGGGGTGCTGATGGACAAGAAGTTCAAGATGGCCTGGCAATGTGCACCTGCAGCCCAGAAAGCCAACCAAATCCTGGGCCACGTCAAAAAAAGGGTGACCAGCAGGTTGAGGGAGGGGATTCTGCCCCTCTACTCTGTTCTGGTGAGACCCCACCTGGAGTACTGTGTTCAGCTCTGCAGCCCTCAACATAAGAAGGACATGGACCTGTTGGAGCAAGTCCAGAGAAGGCCACAAAGATGATCAGGGGGCTGGAGCACCTCTGCTGTGAAGGCAGACTGAGAGAGCTGGGGTTGTTCAGCCTGGAGAAGGCTCTGGGAAGACCTCATAGCAGCCTTCCAGTACCTGAAGGGGGCCTGCAAAGAAAGCCGGAGAGGGACTTTTTACAAGGGCATGTAGTGATAGGACAAGGGAAATGGTTTTAAGCTGAAAGAGGGTAGATTTAGATTAGATATTAAGAAGAAGTTCTGTACTGTGAGGGTAGCAAGATACTGGCACAGGCTGCCCAGAGCAGCTGTGGGTGCCCCATCCCTGGAAGTGCTCAGGGCCAGGCTGGATGGGGCTTTGAGCAACCTGGGCTGGTGGAAGGTGTCCCTGCCCATGGCAGGGGGGTTGGAACTAGATGATCTTTAAGGTCCCTTCCAATACAAACCATTCTATGATTCTATGATTTTTATGAATGGTGAAAGGAGACTTTGGTCCAACAAGCCCGAGGAGAAGTACCAGGCTAAAAAAGGGAAGGGCGAAAGGGAAGAAAAGCAATGAATGGTAATTAATGTAATACAGTTGTAGTTAGATGTTTACCTGTAAATCATGTCATACTGTATAGTATGTGAAAAGAAAATTGATGTAAGCTCTTCAAAAGGAAACTCCATGATACATGGAGAAAACTCTTCAGCTGTATGCAGCAGGCTGAATTTTCTCCATGGAGAATACCTGCAGCATGCACAGACTTCGCTGCCAAAAGGGACTATTCATTTACTAGGTTTATATAGCGCCAGGCACTTCAAGCATGTCATACAGAGCTACGGGATTCATACAGACCGCAGACCTAATCCCAAAATGTTTATTGTCATCAGTGAAAAAAAGACTAAGCTGTGACCGGCACTCTTGGCCAGAAAGAAGCAGAGACTGTGCCCTGACTATTTTGGGACAAAGATGTCCTGTTCCTTCAAAGCCTGAGCTGGGAGCACGTCTTTATCCCCAGGGAATGCTGGCCAGGCTTGCGGCAGGGGCGGCTGGGAGGAACCTGGCCCTCACCAGCAACTTCAGATACCTGTTCAGAAAAATACAGATGCAGGTGAATACAGGACATGAATTTATTATTTGTGTGTGTTTGAAATGATGATAGTCCTAATTCCTGCTTTTTGATAATATTAAAACATTCCTTCTAATTCATTTTGTTCTTCCATGCATCTTGAAAACTGTCCTGTGCTTAGATGATAAAACATCCTCTCTCTCTCCAAAAGTGTTTTTATGTTCCTGTGTGATGTGAATTTCAATCAGGACTGGGGCAACAGCATTAATGTGATATTTCTCCAATTCAATTTGAAGCTGTTGACCTTCCAGCAGATTATTTTCAAGGCAGCAGCTCATCTTTTCCTAAGAAACAAGCTCAAATATGTTATGTATTTGTCATCTCCTTGTTGTTCTGAAACAAACAAAAAAATTTATGATGTTACTACACATCTACAGCAACAGTAGTTAAGTATGGGGCTGTTTCTTCACCTCCTGGGTTGCTGTCATTGTTTGAGGAGAATGGAAGGTAAAAGGTGGTGTAGCACTAGAAGAGCAAAGGTGCTGTGAAGCCCCATGCTGGGGACCATACACAAAACCCATCTGTGCTGTGCATTCCCCTGGCTGGTCTTCTATAAATCCTTTTTTTAAATCATCCATGCAATTAAAAAAAAGACCCTTTGCAGCCATAGTACTAGGTTGTGATATAGAAACTCAAACATGCAAATGTAATACTTCTTCCCGTGCTTTTGCAAAGGTTGTTTGTGATTGTAGAGCTAATTCATTGTCCGAAAACTCCTTGTTTCAGTAAAACATATAATGTGACTGGCTTTGTCAGAGTGATTATCAAGGATGCCTTCAATGCATAAGGACAGCACTACAGCTGCATGTGATCTCCCGTAACTTTCAGGGCAGTGGAGAAGCTCCAAAGGAAAGCAGATGTTGGGAAAATTTTTGGAAAAGGTAGAGACAAAGATCTAAGTATTTATAGGCCTGTCTCCTGACAGGAGTCCCAGCAGTATAATGGAATGACTCATAGGGATCCAGATTAACAAAGAATTAAGGGAGGGAAATATAATTAATGCCAATCAACAGGAGTTTATGGGAAGAGACCTTTTCAAACTGACTTGTTATCTTTCACCAGGGAGATTGCAAGATTGAGTGATAAATGTAACGAAGTCGATGTAAAACACCTGGACTTCTTTAAGGCCTTCAACTTGTTACAGCAGGACATGTTGATTAAGAAAGGGGAACAATACAAACCCAACACGACACATATAAAATGGCTGTCTAACTAATCATCCCTTAAACACTGCTGTGGTGTTCCTTGAAGGGTGCTTGGGGCACCACGGGCAGCAGGCACTGCTCCCTGGGTGCTACCCTGGGACATTTGGCTCAGTGTCCCCCTACAACCATTTATCAAGCCCTCAGTCCTTGCACCCTTTCCCTTTGCTCGCTGGCAGACCCTGGTAATCAGCTATTTTTTGTGAGTTATTTTCCCTCTAGCCCCTTCCCACCCTGGGATGGCCAGTGCATTGTGTGAATTTTCAAGGTGGCAACTACTCATCAGTGATCTTTTAACAGCAGAAAAATGCAATATGGTCCTGCAATCCTGCACAATTGGTTCTTCATCTGCACCAACTGATATTTTATCAAGGACTGCAAAAAGAAACAAAAGGATTGTTGATAAGCTTTGCATATGATACCAAGATGGACAAAAGAGGTGGAAATCAGACGAGTCACTGGTGCAGAGCAAACCAGCTCGCAAAATTGCATTCAGGTGAATGATACACATTTGAGTATGACCAAAGTTAAAAATCGTACTTGTAGGAATAATAAAGCATACGTTCAAGATAGGAGATACGCATGTGGAGGAGAAGGATCAGAGATACTCAAAAGGGCATGTGAGTCACAGCTGAACACGAGTTTCCAGAGTTCACTGTCACAGTATCTGCGAGGGCTAAACAGGTTCTTTGGCTGTGGCATCAGCAAAATAAGCTATATCATGTCTGTATTTGGCTTTCGTATTATTACAGCTGGAATGCCATCTTCACCTCCGGTATCTGCAGCACAAACTGATAGATATGGTGGAGATCAATCAGAGAAAACATGCATGCTAGTGCTTACAAATTGGAATAGGATGCCTTTTGGTGACAGATCCCAAGATTTCGATCTCTTTCATCTCTTTAAGAGATGGCAGTGGGCTGAGCTGAGTCCGGACTGGGAGTAGTCCGATCATCCACAAGACAAAAGCAGGATAGACCCCATAGCTGGAAGCTGTCATTTGTAGGCATATCCAGAGCAGAAACAAACGTGTCTAATGTTGAGGGGGGAAAATCACATGGACGGTTTTCCTGGATTGGTCATGGATTGCTTGCCTCTGGCGATATTTAAATGAAAGATACAATATAAATCAAACACAATTTACTTCAGGGAAATCTGCACAGAGGCACTTCAGGGCTTGGTTCTGCCAAAGCCTTGGAGACCGTACAAGCAAGAACCTGGGCCTTCACCTGAGATGATGACACACTTGGAGGTCTCAGAATAAAGGATTCTTCTCAGAGAAGAGGAGGGAAGGGTATAACCAACAGGGATGGTGGCTGAGAGGCTCTGCTGACCACTGAATGTGCTAATGGTTATTATGGGTGGGAGCTGCAGGTTGGATGCTAGATGCTCCGGGGTTGGAGACAGAGAAGGAAGTTCTGTCTAACAACTCCTTGGCAAGTCTCTCCAAGCAAAATGCAGCTCTTGGGGGTTATTGTGGGGCCTGGGAATTTCAGCCAAGCTGTGTATTTTCCATTAGCCTGTCAACAATTTTAGATGTTCCTTTTTGAACAAGCGTGGGCTAAACCATTTTTAGATAACCTGTGCCCAAACCCCTTGGAATTTATCTCACTGCTACAAAACAATTACTTCCCACTAACGCTCGGGCACACCAATTATTAATTTGTGCTTGAAAACATTATGTGTGCTAGAGCCATCTATTCTTTTCCCATCATTGTGAATAGAGTCTTTGATTCAGTATCAACCACACAGGAAACAGCACAGAAGGAATAGTAACACGCCTGACTCAGATGGCAGAGCATCTGAAAGGATTTATGTTTAAGACACAGCTCTGCTGGGGTCATGCACTAGTAGGAATGGAAAAGGCTTGTTATAAAACATCTATTTTAGCTTGAAACATACAGAGTCAAATTCAGAGCTAGCATCATCACCAACTGGCTACTTGTCATTTGCATTTCCTTTGTAACCCACAAGGCATCAGGTCTTTTGAAAACTAAGGAGATATTTTCAATTCTCACATTTTTCTAAACACTGACCTTGTGCCAACCCATGACAGCAATGCTCTCACCCAGCTCTCCGGAGCAGTGTGATTCTGTCCCAGAGCCTATGATCCGTATAGGCATTTGTGACAAATAGTGGTGGAATTAGTGCAGTTCAGGCACTTGATAGCAATCCCATCACAAAGGTTCACGTCTCACGCACCATGACACATGGCTCTGCAGGCACAGCACAGTGTGCTTGGCCTTACAGGTAAGGAATTGAATGAGGTGTGCAGCCCAGGAACCACCATGGTTTGCTCCTGTTTTCTCATAGTTGCAGCCCAGCGCTCGAACCCCTCTGATACCTGAGAAATGAAGGGCAATTGCACTGCCACAGCCACTCTGCTGTCCCCAGGGACTTGCTCTTCTCCTATAAGGAAAGGCAACTTTGGAAGTTAAATGGGCACAGATCAAAGGAAGAAGTCACCACACACAAAATGTTCTCCCATTTTCAGATCTCATTCTCTGCTGGACATGAAATTGAGGAGGAAGATCTTTTATCTTTCTATTGTTTTCTCTGCCATCCAAAACACACATTGCCTTGGCCTTGCAGTGGGTTGCACTTGGGCGTCATTATAATTGAGCATGGACTATTGACTCAGGTTGCAGACAGTAATCAGTACTTTTCTATCAATAGCTTTGTAATCGCCATTTTCAAAATCACACACTTCTTCCTATTATAAAACACTGTTAAGATTATATATTCTGCGGAAGTTAAAATTTTAAAAACAAATACAAATAATGATTTCAAACACAAGTAATGACTTTAGTTTTAAAGGCAACATTGATGACGAAACAGGCCTGGAAATATTCCACTGCATAGAATATCTTAGAATTTCTACAAAAACCTCCAACAAATAAACAAACAAACACACACACACACACACACCAAAAAAAAAACCAAAACAAAAAACCAAAACACCAATAAGGGAGTGGAATAAGAACGAATAATACTGGTTACAGCCCTGTGGATGTAACCCATTTTAAAATGTGTTTCATAAAGGCTTAAAGAAACACCAAAAACTCACACCAGGGCTAACAATTATCAGTCTAAACTGCTATTTTTGTATAAACTAAAATGATCTAATATTTGGGAAGATTCCCAGCCAGTGTATACTGTCATAGCTGCAGTGCACAACAAGGCAGCTATAACAATTACATTAGCTGGTTCTCTACTTGCCTCTACCAACTGCTGCCTTTCAGTCTGCAGCCTTTAAAGTGAGGTGAGGGGAAAAGAAATTCCTCTGTTAGTTCTGCATTTGCAATCCTTCTTCCACAAGTAAGACTCAAAACCTGTGCATTTGAATACATTAAAATAAATCCGTATGTTTTGTCCAGCAATTGTAATAAATTTCAACATTTTTTCCCCCTGATCGCAAATGCTGTTAGAGTTAGGGTCTACTCTGTCTGTGCAGTGCATTGTTAAGAGATTCTTAGGGTGACTTTTAATGTCCAGAAGAAAAAAAAATATCTAAATTCTTCACCACAATGATGGTGTTTTGTATCATATTGTTTTCTTTTGTTTTCTGTGTGTGGTGACAGCCAAAAGAGTGACATAAAAGAGACACCTTAACTAGCAGATCTGCTTCCTGTGTGTCTTTGAGTCATATTCTCCAACTCTACTGGCAAAGACAAGTTTTTACAACTGTCAGCACTGTAGCCAGTACAGCTCAAAGCCCCAGTTGCAGCCTATTCTGGATAACATACAAACATCGTCATCCAAGTCCCACTTATGAAATCACTGTCACTATCACTAGCAATAGCACAAGAACCAGAAAACATGATTTGATTGTCAGACTGCTTTCTGAGTTTTCAGAGCCTTTAATAGGAAAAAATCACCTTCTGGTTTCTGAATGCAGCTTAAGTAGTACCTGATAATATGCGGAATATTTATGGACAACAAAGAAAACCATGCAATCAGGTTTTTTACTATGGTCCAATTTCTAAGAAAAAAATGAATACACTCTGAAATGAACTCATTGGTTTAAATGGGAGAAACAGAATATAGCAACAATAAAATATAAAAGAAAGTAGCTGCTATGCAGCTTGTCATTCCCCATGCAAGATTTGCTACACGGAAAAACCAGCACTAATCAATGTTGCCATTTATTGGCAATAAAACAGCAAAATCAGCTGCTCTTACTTTTGTGGTCTCAAGCATTTCTTCAAAATTCTTATTTCAAAATCACTTTGCCAATCAGAAACATGACTCTGAAATACACAAACAGTCCTTCCTCACAACTCCCGTTCCCCCTGCGCTCTCTCCCCAGCCCCTTTTAATGTAGACTGTGAGTATTAAATGTGGGCTTTACTGAGGGCGACAGCAGAACTCCTATGGTATCAACAGGCCCAGGATTTTCACCTAACCATCCACCACTGTGTAGCTCAGGTTTTATCTGAGTGACTACTGCTTCCCTGGACAGCAAAACAAGTACATATAACACAATGCTTAACTTACTTTAATACCTCTTCATGCCTGTGCTTAGAACTTCCACAGATCTCAGCTTTGCCAAGGCTCAGGACAGGCAAACCTGTAGGTGCAAACAGCATTACTGAGCTCAGTGCGCTGCTCACACACTGCGAATTGCTCCGTGGCTCCAACACCTGCAGTTCAGCCTCCTCATGCTGGCTGGAGTGTCCAAAAGTGCAGGGTGAGAGCACTGGTCTGGTTAACAAGCCAAGCAAACCTCTGTTTATTTTTTACCCTTTTTCTGACTCTGTCGTAAGTCAATTACAATTTTTTACAAACACATTGTAAAGAACATATTCTACTGGCAACTGAAAAGAAAAGGATGAAGCAGCAGCGCTGTGGCAAAAGCAGAGAGTCAGGAGATCTGGATTCTCTTCCTGGCTTTGCTTCAGACTTCGTGACTGACCTTGACAAGCCAGAGAGAGGCAAATCCCTCTCCCTTTTCTGTGCAAAAGTTCCTCCTGCCTGCTACCCAGGGAGGACAGCTTCGCAACGAGTATGTACCATCTGAGCATATACACACATGGATGCATATGTACACACAGAAATACGGATCATTTGCACAAGAGGTGACTATTCAAATCCAAAATTCCTGTTGTTGACACAGAGCAAGGCATCAGCCTGAGAGTGAGGAAGGAAGGTAAGACTTCATGCAAGTCTAGTGGGTTTCTCCTGCCAGTCAGGTGTTGTGGAGCATTTTGGAGTCCCGACGATGACGTACCAGACAAGCCATTTACCGGGTAGTGTTCAAAAGCTAGCTGTCCTTGCTCATGTCTCTAAAAGCAAGGAAAATATTACCTACACTGTAGGATGGATTTCAAGGCTAAGCTGGTAAATATTTATGAGGCATAAAGTTTGTCAGATAAACTACACTTTAGAAAGATGAAATGTTACCGCTAGGCTGCCAGATGCCCAGAGAAGCCAAGTTTCTACAAATCCCACCAGAGGCAGCTGGTTTTTTTCCTGCAGGGGTTCATATTTTCTGTGTAAAAAAACCCAGAAACAGATTTATTTCTAAACCACCTTTATACTGAATATACACAAGTTACTTCTCTTTCTCATTTTCCATTGGATCTACTCATGACTACACTGAGATCTTCCTTGTACACTTAAAAATGATTGTGCAGAGTAACCACTGGATATACCAAGCATGTTGTGATGGCCCTTGCTTCTACCCTCCGCCACCAAATGAGGCAAGCTTTAGGCTGGTACGAAAACGCAGTGCTGTGACACTGTACGGGCCCCTGACCCGCTACCGCCAGCCTCGGAGCCCCCACGCCTGAGGGCCCCTGCCCACCGCGCACCATCCCGGGCTGGCGAAGGCCGAGAAAAGGGAGGGCGTGCTCTGGCAGGCCTGAGGGCCGACCCCTGCACACCGCCGCACAGCACCCACTTTTCTGGACTACACACGGCAGCGCTCCTGCTCCCGGCCCCGGCGGGCACCTGGGTCTGTGCCCACGTCCCTTCTCCGGCTGGAGACCGGCCCCCCAGGGAGGAGACGCTGTCCTTCCTCCAGCCCCCCGCCGGGCTGTACCCCCTCGGCCCCACGGTGCTCCCCAACACCTGACCCCCCGCCCCGGCTCACACCGCTTCTCCCCTCACGCCCGGCCCGG
>JAVJGI010000063.1:35934410-36027327 GCA_035590275.1 Ibycter americanus | reverse complement strand
ATTTAGTCGCATTCTCGGGTATCCCCCCCAACCCGGAGCGCCCCCCCCCCCAACGCTTTATTCGTGTGTCCATCGGGCTTGAGGTGTTGGTAATGGGGAAGAGAAGGTCCGCGGTGGGGAAGGGGGGTCCTGGGGGGTTTGCTGTCTTGTCCTAATGTGCAAACTTGCTGCTAAAAGCAGCAGAATAAACCTCTGGTAAACAGATGGGGAGTCATTCAGCTTTGGTAGGGGTGGGCTAGGTGACCTAGATAATAGGCCTGTTCCCTGCTTAATTTGCAGGGTTCTCGATGATAATGACGCTGTTAGACTAGTCACCTGTTCAGATGACATTAAAAGGGTTTCTTTATTGGAATTATCCTCCAGACAAGGGAGCCTGTTCCTTCCTTCCCCCCCTGCTGGGTTTTTTTTTTTCCCTTCCTTAGTAAAGGCAGGGTTTAGGAATTGACACTCTGTTTACAAGATTGAGTCAAACATTGTGCTAGCAGTCGCACAGGTCGTATACTAAAGGAAGAAAGGAAAAAAAAAAACAACCCACCCATAGTCCTACCACATGACATGAGCAGATAGCCACAAACGAAGCTCGGTAGGAGACTCCCTTTCTGCAGATCGGAACTGTATTTATATTTCTTTTAAGTTAAAACTTACTTGATCATGGGGTATCCTGTCTCACCATTTTTCTGCATAGGCTCTGACACATCCCCAAATGATAAACAGAAGGGAGTTGTCACTCAACGGTAGTCTAAAATGAGTCGATCAGTGAACTTCGTATTCAGCTTTCTGTAAAGGCTATCTGATATTCTTTAGGAGACAGATGCTAAGCTTGACAGAGGAGGCTTTTATGAGGGTTTCTTATGTTGTGGATTGGCATAAAAAGTGGAAACTTTCGTTAAAGATCAGGAAAAACTGTTGGATTGTTCCAGACCATAAATAGTCTGAGAAAAGTGATGGTAGCCCCATTGTTTAAAACAAGACCAGACAAAGCGTTAGAAAACATGCTGCATGGAACAATTACTGCATTACTAGGGATTTAGATTTTATTGACATAATAGGCACTTCTAACTTCTGTGATCTTTATTTGTTTTAGCACTAGATGCAACCTGCAGGCTAAGGGCTGTATTGAGCAAAAAGCCAACTAAGCATATTTGGTTGTAAAATCTCAATGAGCTTCCTGCCTTGTGGAAGAAAATAATTAAAATATTATGCGGCCCTTCTTATGCCATGGGGGGAGTTGAAATTGTGGCATACTCTACAAAATATTATACAAAGTTTATTTGGATAATTGTTTTAGTCTATAAGCGAACCTGACTGAGGTTTTCAAGCTCCATATATACGTGTGGAGGCCACCCAGTAAATCATTTTAGAAAGTGTTCAGATCAGGTTCTCTAGTGTAATTAATTCAGACTTTATGATGGATAACTTAGCAGTGGAAAGACTTAGCATGTGCTTGAGGAAATACATTATTCACAAGCTATGTGTTGGAGCACTTGAAGTTAGATTTTTACATGTCTTCCACTTAAGGCACCTTGTTCTCACTTCAAAATATTGGTCTAACACTTCTCTTTAGTAATCTTCATAATTTGACATACATGGATTGTCTTGCTTGCAGATGAATTGCCTTAGGTTTAGATTAAGGCATATTTTTCAACTGCTGTAATCTGGGCCGGTGACCACAGAAATACCTGTAGGTAGTGATATTGACAGGGAGTGATTAATCAGAGTACTTGCCAAATCCATTGAAGCAGCCCCTCAGTACAATACCATATCCTTCAAGAATCTGTCTCTGATGTTCTGATCATTGGCTATCTAGAAGTTCCCCAAAACTCATTCTGTTCAGCCTTGCTTAAAACTAAATTTAAATCTGGTATTTAGTTTGTCTGAATTACCCCTACAGCTATGAATGGCAGGTCTCTCTCTTTTTTTTTTTTTTTTTTTTTAATACAAATGTGATGATTTTGGTACTTCAACTAACCATTCTTCTACTCCAAAGCTGGGTCTGTTGTGTTGGCAAGTAAATTGAGCCCTTGATTCTCTTTCACATAAGAGAAGTCTGATTACTTAATATTCATAGGACTCTTTGAAGCTCAGGTGGGAAGAGGCTTAAGAGGTGCCAAGGTATTCAACTAGCCTTTGGGCCATAGTTGCAGACCCCCTCAATGCCTTCTCTCTGCTTGGAAGGTTACCACTGCTGATAAAAGCTTGGCTGGTGTTGAATCTGGTTGAAGCGTGCTGATCATAGCTTATCCGTGCCTATACTTGCAGTTTTGAAAATGAAGTTAGCCTCGAGAATGACAGTGAGCGTAAATTATCATTGTCTGTGCTTGCAGTTAGCCACATTCGGTGGTTGGCAACTCCTGTTGAATAGACAAGGTCTAATTGTCAGTACTTGAATATTTTTTTTAAGGCAGTGTATACCACTTCTTATCAAGACATGTACTGCTGAAGTGGAAATACTGTCACAGTGACTTTCCCCAAAAGCCACTCACAGCTATCAAGCCTTTAGTGCCTTTGAGATTAAAGAATTTGGCTCAGTCACCTGGTTTTGAGAGGAAAGGCATCCCAGATGATCTGTGATCATAGGAACTTCACACTTGGACAGTTGGAAGCTGGCTGTTGGCCTGTGATGAGCTGGCTTCTCACCACAAAGATAGAGCAGCTCCTCTCTGGCCATGTCTTGTGAGGTGGCAATGGCTGCCAGCTGCTTAGGGTACAAAAGTGAATGAGAGGATCAGATCTTTTGTGTCTTCTTCAGAATTAGGTCCTGCATGTGGGAGAAAAAGCAACAGAGGCAGCAGAGACCCCCTTCATATAAAACTGGGAGACAAGGTGGACTCAGAAGAAGGACCTTTAGTTGACAGAAGGATGAGTAAACCCGTTTTTGCTAGTGATGAGGAGAAAGGGAGGGAAGATGGAGGAGGAGAGAGTGTGGAACCATAATGGGAAAGGAACATAGGTGGTGGAAAACACAAGAGGAGGCACAGAGAAATGTGCATATGGCAGGATGGGGGACAACCAGTGACAAAGAAATAGGAGCAGAAGGAACAAGATTGTGGGGTAGTAGGACAAATACTCATTAAAAAATTTCCCACAGAGTGGGAAGATGGTAATGAACTGTAGATAGAAACAAGGAAATACAAGTGGTATGGAGGCTGGTAGATTATTTTTTTTTAAGAGCATGAAAGAGAAAAGAAAGATCTTAGAATTCTTAGAATCTAGAATAAACAGTTTAATTTGAACCTCTGTGTTCATTGTACAGCTGTGGTTTTTTGGAGGGGGGAAGGTAACTGTTTTGAATGTGTTGGTACTGCAGGCCAATCTGAATTAAAAATTTAAGTAATTTGAGGAAAAGCGAGACTAAAATATACTCTTATCTCCATGACTGTGCCTAATGTGCAAAATTTGCTATTGAAAAATACCAGTGTGATGGCAACTGTGCTTGTACAAGCCTATATAAAAGGATTCTGTGCAGCAAGAATCTTTTTTTATTTATTTAAAAAGGTTTAGTAAAGGCAGGGTTGGGTGCAAAAATTTACTTTTAAGATACTGTGAAGGTTAGTGAGGTATGTCTTGGTTTGTTACCAATCAGCTATGAAATGCATTAGAGCATTTGCAGACTGTACAAGCTTGCATTATTCTATATATTATTTATCAGTCTTCTCCTATTACAAATAGATCTGTAATCGGAATGCTTTCTTCCGTAGCATAAAATCCTGTTGTGCGTTGTTTGTTTTTTTTTTTTTAAAGGGACTGGGGAGGGAATTGTGCTTGTGGCCAAGAGTTCTGATGTATTTTATCCTACAGGGACCGTCTACCTTCTTCCATATTTTTCACCAGTTGTCATAAGTATTCTGATTTGAATTAAATTAGGTGAAGGTGGCAAAATAACTAGAAATAAAATATGTTTTAGGACTTCATCTGGGATGTATTTATTAATTCCAAACAGAGCAGCAAAATGCTTTTTGTGCATTTCTTACGGCCTGGGATGCCTGATGGGTCCAGTACTGTGTTTGTACTCAAAAAACCCCCACCTCATTAGGTTATGTGACATTGCGAGTCGCTGACTGCTAATATTTTCACGTTTTGAAGTGAGAAGTTTCATTCTTCAGCTCTGCTAAACAGCCTGTGCTGTGTTTAATCATTTGGTTTCGCTGTCAGCTTGTACTGATAGGAGGCTGCTGGGGGCATGAGCCTTGGCTGCCTCTTCCCACCTGTGGTTTATGCCAGCACTAATTACTGTGGGGCTGTATGATGAGTCTGGTCAGCTGTTGATCTGACTGAAATGAACCCTTAAGAAAAGCGGGTTTATCCCCATTCTGTGTGGCTGCAAATACTGACACAGGAGGAGAGGATGAGAATGTCCAGTTCAGGTGGGGAAGGCTGGAAATACTTCTGACTATTTTTGATTTGATTTAAGCCAGTCATAGCACAGCACCCTAGGGCTAAGATAACTGGAGTTGTGCCACAACTACAGACAGAGGTATGTAACTGCGGTGGTGCACCTTTCACAAATTGTGGTGTTCTGCTCCTGGAAACAAACTTCTTTTTTTCTTCCTTTACATTATTTCAGTAACTCAAAAAACCTAAGCTGCAGGACCTTACTCCAGAAGTTGTTAAAAAGTCAGACTTATTTCATGTATTTTATTAGCACCACTGAATGTGACTTAAGTTATGACCTTGGAAGTAGCAGTCTAAAAAACAGCACAACAACAGAAATTATTGAAAGAATATAAACAAGAGGAAATATTGGGTTTCGTACACTAAACTTCATAGACTTCTTCCTAGGCTTTCTTACCTGCTCACCTAATACCCTCACCTGCTTGATTCCCCATTTTAGTTGTAGTCAAAAGACATTCTTGTTGGTGTAAGTGGACAATTCCTGTTGACTGTGTGCCTCAGGTGATTCAGGTCAAAGGAATTCTAAGAGTGAAGGCATTTGTCTCTCCAGATCTCCATTTCATATGATATACAAGTAGCACATGTCTGCAACTTCCTCTTCTTCTCGGTCAAGTAATGCTGCCAGATCAAAAATGGAGGTCACTTTTCTTTTTTTTAGGCTCATGGCATATCACGGTTGGCTCTGCTTAGTGTGGAGATCATCTGCCACTAAAAATCTTTAGAATGTTTGATCTATAGATACTTACTGCTCTTAAAACATAAACTTGAAAGGTACTAAAAGTACACCTGTGATAACACTCCAGTCAGTCTCCTGGGTGAAACCCCTGTGTTAAGAAGAATTCTTGGCCTGTAAAGCAGCAACTTGTTGAGCTCTGTGTGTGTGTGTATATATATAAACAAAAATTAACTTTCAAATAAAATTTGTTCCTGCAGGGTTAAAGCCTAAACAAAGTTTTCTGTCTGCAAGCTCAGTGTGGTCTTTGAAAACCAACTGTGAGGGTTTTTTTTTTTTGTTTAGCATGTAATTACTGACAGTGATGATTCTGGAAACAACTTAGTTGGCAGTATTGGTGGTGAAGAATAGAATATGGTTGGCTCTTCAGCTATTATTCCCCAGGCTGATGTCAATAAATATCCATTTTAATCAGCAGTAAAGAAACTTTGGCTGGAAAGATATGATCAATGTCAGATCTTGATAATGTGAAGCAACAAAAGAGCTTTTAAAAAGCTTTTCTAACCGGCACCAGACTATCTTTTTGATTATATAAGCAGGATTTCTTCACTGTTGTGTTGTTCAGTGCTAATCATGGAATTACAGATTCACTCTCTTTCATATGCTGTATAGAGTATGAACCAAATGATGTCAAATACGTTGGCAGGAGCTGTAGTAGTTACACATGGGAAGGACTCCTGAGCCAGACCTTGTATATCTGTGAAGGGGAGCATCCTTCCTTCGCTGAAGGCTGTTACTGCTTTGCTGTTGGTGTTCTCCCACTCTGATCTTCAGGGCAGCAGTGCATTTGTCACTAGCTCTTCCTACCACTGGTCTGTGGCCAGAATTGTGAGCGTGCAGCTGTTGCTTTGGGTAGCAATGCTTCCTCTGCCAGGTGAGTCTTCTGTATGTCAGTCCATACTGTCCACCTCCATCAGGCTGCCCAGTGTAGGAGGTTGCATTGCTTGGATTCAGCTGTAGCTGCCTTGTCCTGACTGTTACTCCTGTCGTCTTCCTTTATTTTGCCCTCCCTGCTGAGGTTAGGAAGAATTAGGAATGTGTGTCAAGAGGTGTAGCCTGTGTGTGCCAAATACTGTATTCAGTCTGCAGGTTCTGCCTTTAAACTGGTTGTTTGACAAATATGACCTAATTAAACTAGCCACTCATCTTCATGAAGTGTCATACTGGTTAAATGAAATGAGTACTCATGGTATGCTGAGAATTGCGCGGTGAATTCTTCACCTTTTGGCAATGGAAGCATCCAAATTAGTGTTTTCTCTCCTTTACCAGGCTATAATGTATTTCTAGGAGGTCTGTTTGTCTCCCTTGCTGAGTTCTGACCCTCTCAGTGGTTCTATTCGATCACAGCATCCATATGGTAGGGCTATAGTACGCTGCAGTGAATAGATCTGCCTTCGTGGCTTGATAACTATAGTGCCACATCGGATAGCATTTTCCTTTGTAGGACAGCGTTTAAAATTTCATGAGATGGAAGCCATGACTGTTCACCCTTAAGATTGATTATGTAGCAAGCTAGTCTAAAAAATGTCTTTTAATGGTATGTGCTGGAACCAAGGAATTGGTTATGCGAACATCTGCATGGGCATACTGGGTCTGACAAAATCCGCCTTGCTCCATGGCCTTGTTTATGCTCTGGTCAGTGCTGGGAGGGAAGTAAAATCAGGACAAGTACAGGACATCTTCACCCAATGTCTTTCTATTATAATATAGGAGAATAATGTTATATTTTATAATATATAATGACTTAGGGATTCCCAGAGCAGCAACTGGTGTATCAACAATTGTGGTTGAGTGTTTGCTGTGACACCTCTCGGTGGTTGCCAGAAACGTAAGTCTGTGTTTTGACTTTCAGCAGAATTCCTTCGTCAGCAATTGCAGGATGCTCTGCTGTGCTGTTTCGTGGATATATCTGTGCAATAAGATGCTACCTTTGTGAATATCCTTAGGGATAACCTTTTTTCTCTTATACTGAGTAGTACTCAGCAGTCTGTATGTTCTTGAAGTGTTAATGATGAATGGGAAATAAAGTAGAACACATTGTTAGGAAGGGCTGCAGTGAAATTTGCCTTCACATGTTTTACTTAAAATATTTTTGTGTTTTTAAAAAACTGTTATGTTTCCTGATAAGTTTTTCTATAAATTAGAGTGCTGGTGGGGAGTGTGCAGCCAGAAATTACCATGTATTTGTATGTTGTTTGCCCAAGTTCGGGTAGTGAAGCGGTTTAGTTTCTCAAACGTTCAATCATGTCCTAGAATGTTTAGATCATTAACATTGTAAGGAATAGGCTTTAAGTACAATTTTTTTCTTACTACAATTAAAAATACTGAATTGAATGAGGATATCATGATTGTTACTGGTCTGACAGCTTTCCAAGAAATTCTATATCACTTTGTAGTATTTCATACAAAGATGAGGTGACAGCTAAAGTAATAAACATTCCTAGAGACTTTTGCAAGTTACATTTTATTAGTTCATCTGGCTGATGAGAGAGTAGTTTTCACTATTGTATAAAATTAATGCTTTTTTAAAAAAATGTTGATACTCTTTGTCCTCCCTGTTTTAGAAAGAAAGCTTCCTACTTGCTGTAAATAAACATGGATTTTTGCGGGTCTTGGGCATTCTAATTTCTTAATGTTTTTCAGCTCTTCGGATGGATATCAGATTCTGTCTCTTCCAGGTTTTTCTCATCTTTTGGCACCTTCTTAACCAGTATAAGAACTTTGATACTAGTCATCTTCTGCTCTGTGTGTTTCTAATGTTAAGATATTCTCTAATCGTACGGATACTGGATAAAGCTAACATCTACCAAAAAGATTTCAGTTATCAGCACCTTCATACTTCATTTGCTTTTTACTTTCTTTTCTTTTCTTTTTCTTTCTCTTCATGCTAATCATTATCTGGCTATGAAAGGATGTCGGCTCATCATTGGGGGAAGGCTTTTGCGAAAAGGTGGGTTTTGCGTTTTTCCAAATATAGTTGGTCTTGGGCTTAGTCCCTCCCTCACAGTAAGGTCTCTCACAAACGGAGATGTTTTACTCCATTTCCTTCTGGGTTGAGTAATACCAGGGTGGGGCTGGGGGGAGGAGGAGAATGCTTTCTTTTTTGAGAGAGAGATTGTCTTGTTGGCTTCAAAATGGATAGTTTTTCAGGGAACTCTCCACTATGTGCACCAAACCCCCATTTAAAGTATTTAAAAGATTTTGAAATGAAACCTGATGCATGTCAAGATATGGAAGAAAGTGCTTTCTTGTCATGAATGGATTTCAGGAGACTTTTCTTTTAAAAGAGATGGTGACTCTGGCTAGCCTGAAGCCGCACAAAGTACCCAGTCTCCTTGCTTCAGTTCCCCGTCTGCAGTATAATGGTCTGTCTTTGCTTAAAGACAGGTATTTTGGGAGTCCCTCAGCCATGGTGAGTGTCATGAGCAAGTGTTAACCTTATGCAGAATGCATGTCCAGGAGATTCAGCTCACCTACCACAGTGTATGGAAACTTACTACAAATAAACACATGCTTGTTTTAAATCTTACGTTTTTAACACAAACCCCCTTTCTTATTGAAGCCATATAAATGTGGGCCTGGGAAATAAGCCTGACATTGAACAGAATCTTTGGGGGTCAGGGGGTGAGGAAGACCAAATCTGCAGAGTTGAGGGTCTGCTTGGGAAAAGACAAATGACCTGCATCTCAATTTAGAGAGCAGAGGATGCTATTACTATTTCTCTGGGCTGAGATTGGAGCTGTTTATCTGTTTGCTGAAGAAACTACCCTGGGAAGTAGCACAGTACAGCTAAATGCTATACAAGCCAGTGCGTGACTTGAACTTTTTCTGGACCATCTATATTTTTGCTTTTTGCCTATGCCATTAGCTTCCCATCTACCTGTCATGGCTTCTTGAAAATCATTTTGGTGGGAGAAACACTTTACTCGGTTTTGAGTTTATGCCTTTTAGTACTGTGTGCTACCAAGCCCTCTTCTTCCTTCATTTCCATAAGCAAAAGAAAATTCATGTTAAAATTGGGAAGCTGTTTTCTGCAGTTCTTAGAAAGCTTGTGTTCTGTTCAATATGATAATCTTGTATTTGACAGAGGAAGGACTTGCTGATAGGTTTACTTATGTGAAGTGAAATGAAGTCCAAACTAGATGTGGTTGCAAGTAGACAGATTTCTACAGGGTGAAACATGGATATGAGCAAGTCATTTGGAGAGAACTGAACTGCTTAGGAACACACAGCTTGATACTCAAAAGCCACATAGGAAAAAAGGTCATATTCTTGAAAAGAAATAATCTGGATTAGGGTGGAAATGCAAACCACTGTACAAGGAGATTGTATTAAATTTAGCAATGCTAGTCGAAATAAGTTCACAGCTGCTAATTCCTCCCTTTAAGTGCCAAGCTAGAACGCATGAAAAAAATTGATAGGACACAAGTTATTTCTTAACAGAGGACAGTGAAGCTCTCAATGTATCTTAGCTGGGGTGGTTTACTATGTGGAGTAGAATTTGTTAATACAACAAAACATTTCTTTTACCTAATATTATTTATATAAAATAACATGTGAGTAAGATTAGTTCTGAATAACCTGCACACAGGTTCTCTGGTTTGCACATACCTGGTACCTGTTGCCCACATTTCAACTGCCTCATTGGCTAGTTCAGGTCTAACACAGTTTTTAGTTCAAGCACAAGGCAGCACAGATGCAAATACTCTGTTTTCAGAGTCAGCTGTGTGGTTCAAAAGCAACCTACTTGTTGAACGTCTGCTGGAGAGCCTAAGCTAGGAAGTCCTACTTGGAGACGGGCTGGCTGCTGCTGAAGCCAGCTTGTGTGCCTGTGCTACATGCCCAGGTGTGAAAGGGCTGTAGTCTAAATAGTTCTGATACACTGCTTTTTCTGAGGTGGGTTATCACCTCAGTGTAGTACAATGTAAGTAGTACAGCCGTGTTCCTGGGATGCTGTAGTTGAACTAAAAGTGAGCCTTCCTTTAATATATCCAAGAAATATCCTCGTGGCCCTGTACAGGACATTCCAGTCCCTGATCACTGGGGGTAGCAGTGTAAGAGGATGTTAGCATCTAGCATCAGCAGTTGCTGCTTTTTTCTAGCTGGTCTGAGTAATTTGACACTAGAAGGTACCAAACGAGCTGACAGAGAAGTTCTGTGTGCTGCAAGGTTTGTTAGAAGTCACAGTTCAGGGAAGTATAGAGCATTGGCATTGCTGTGCCAGTACACACGGGGTAACTAAAATGGCCTGAACAACCAGCACCAGCCTGGTGTTAAGGGGGTGCAAAGTAGTGAATTTGTTAATACAGGATTTCACTGACTTTAGTAGTTCCTTCAGCTGGGTGACTGCTCTTGTCATCCTTCTCCTTGAGAATTATTGGTTAATAAACACTTACCCAGTTGTTACAGGTCTTGAGATATTTAGGACAATGAATTCTTATTAAGCATTGAATTTTTACTGGATCTTGTTACGGGTGTGCTTCTTGTTCCTGTGCCAGTTTATTAGTGGTTTGGAAGAAATGTATACTACTGCTCCTGAAAACTAGGATAAAGATTGTTAGAATATTAAACAGGACAGGATGGGCCAATCATGGGGAACATGTAATAACCTGCATGTACGGTGACTCTGCATTTCACTTGAGCTAAACATGAGATCATGCATGTAAGGAACCAGGAATGAAAGTCATTATGTGTGCAAAGGGAATCGGAAGCAATAATTCTTAAAAAGTGTTAGGTTGGTCAGATGTTGGGTGGTCAGATACAGATGGTCTGATGGTCTTCTGCCAAGAAGGCTAGTTCTGTCCATTTAAATCAGTGGAATGTTGACCAGAAGATGCAGTCTCTGTGTTTAGTCTTGCTGCACCTACTGTTG
Organism: Ibycter americanus; assembly: GCA_035590275.1. Lineage (NCBI taxonomy): Eukaryota > Metazoa > Chordata > Aves > Falconiformes > Falconidae > Ibycter > Ibycter americanus. Next base: position 36,016,330 of record JAVJGI010000063.1, on the reverse strand, counting down.
GCATGGCATATCCAGTTCTAGCCTGAGCCCCACAAAAAGATGTTGGAAAAATAGGAGAGGGTTCTGAAAAGATCTACAAAAATGTCTCCTTGTCTTTAATCATTCTCATAGCAGCCTGTTCAGGGAGCCTAACCAAGTAACTTATTAAAGTGAGGGTGTATGTGGGCATAGTAATTAAGTACCTATATGGGAAGTACAAACCTAGTGACAGTGCATAGCAGGCAGTAAGGAGAAGCTAAAGCCAAATTGATACTAAAACATTATATGCACCAGAGTGTGTATGTGTGTGTTTTTTAAAACAGTAACTATTGAAACAATTTTCTAATAGTTGCTGTAGACTTCTATCAGTAGTATTTCTTAGATGAAGTGAATGTGTTTTTAAAAATAATTTGATCACAGCTGTTGCACTCAAATTAACAAATCAAGGAACTTAAGATGCCAGAGTATATGGTCACAAGGTTACATCAGGTTATTAAATAGAGTGTGAAACTTGCCAAGTGTCATGCAAGCATGAGTTTGTTCATTTGTGCTTGTACCATGGTTATTAGCTCTTGAACTATAATCTTGCATCCTTATGATACAGTGATTTTCAGCCTGTGTGTTGCTGTATGCCAGATTTTTGGTTGTCCCTGCTGGGTTTCAGCAAGAGTAGTAGTAGCAGAAGAGCGAGATCTGGGATTTTTAGGATGACTGTGAATTTAGCATGTCATCTTCTGTGTAGCCAGATGTTTGCTCCACATTTGCAGAGTACTGCGCATTTCTAACTAATACTTTAGTTAGTAAAATTGGTGTATAGACCTCAACCATGAGTTGAGAAGATGAAGGGACCTGTTTTTTCATAAACAGGCTGTTAGGAAATTAAAAAATACTTTACTGTTATATTGACCGTGTGATCTAGTGAAGACTGTTACAGGTATGAAATATACCCATTCATCTTTACAATTAATAGCTGTTCTGGGAAACTGAGTGAAAGGAACTTAGCAGACTGCAGACAGTGTCTCAGATCTCTGTAATGGGTGCTCAGCCTAGTAATATCTGAGGTTTCTATACATTAGGTAAGATTTCTTCACTTGTTTTCCAGGCCATCCCGGGTATTTTCAGTCATGACATTTTGTAGGAATAGAAGTCTAGTACAACAGAAAAAAACCCACCTTTTATTATTTTATTGATAGTATTAAACTGTCCAATAAGGGTGAACATTTTACTGTGCGTGCTTTTGGAAAAGTTTTGTTCATATCTCCTTTCCAAAGGCTTTTATGCTCTATTTAGGCACAGTAATGCAAATGGGAAATAATATCAAATGTCTCCATGTTCTGTAATTGATTCAGCAGTCCACATAAGTTACTCAAAAATGCTTAACTTGCTGCAGTTCAGGTGATGTTCCACTTTGTCTTTACCAGGTGATGCAATGGATATTGCTTTATGAACTGGGAACCTCTTTATTTGACCCCATCAGAGCAAGGTTCAGCTTGAATCCAAAGTTTGAGTTGGATCCTTTGAAGGTTTCTTCAAAGGCTTTGCTAATGTTTTTGAATGTTGTATGCTTCTCATCATTGATGTGTTTGTCTTTATTTCTCAGCCTTATCTGTGTATGTTTTTATTGCAGCACACGTCCCATGGAGATGGACGGCAGGAAGTTTCCTCTCGAACTGGGCGCTCTGGAGCTCGCTGCAGGAACTCTATAGCTTCCTGCGCAGATGAGCAGCCACATATTGGAAATTACAGACTCCTTAAAACGATTGGAAAGGGGAACTTTGCAAAAGTAAAACTGGCAAGGCACATCCTGACTGGCAGAGAGGTAAAGTGGGGTATGGGTGTAAACAGTAGTGAATTGCAGTAGGTGTGAAGGTTGTCTTAGAATAGCATCATCTAAGTCTGTGAACATTTAGCACATTTCACTGGAGATACTGCCACTGATGTAGAAAAAAAGAGAAACGGAAAACTATTTTTCCTAAGTAATGATTGCAAAACAATTTCTTTTGAAAATGGTCTCTTAAATTTGCATTTTTGACAAGTTTCTGTCCAAATGAATTGTTTAAAAGTTTGCTACTAGAATTCTCTACTAAATCCTCCATTCTCAAAAAAGGCCTCAATATATAGCAATTAAATAAGCTTGCTGGAAAGGCTGCTTCTTGGTGTCTCTATAGTGCGCAGTGCTGGACTGTATTAGGGAAGTCAGGAATGAGAATAGTGTATCTTCTTGATTATAGTCTGAGTAGCCCAAATGCACTATTTTCTTGCCAAAGCAATGTTTCTCCCAGGAGTTCTGCTAGTATGTGCAGTGCAGGGCAGCCTTGGGAAGTGGTGTGTGGTGTAGACAAGCTTTTTCTTGTATCTCTTCATAGTGTCTAACTCAGCTCCATAATTAGTTTCTGCATACCATTGCAATGTAATTAATAACTTGCACTTGATGATGGTTCTGATTTGGTGAGCTATAGTCCTGTTTGCTTGTTACAAGGTGTTACTTGGTGCTGTTTTATTAATAGCAGCTCTACATACTGAAAAAGGGCGAAGTACCTTGTTGACCTTTTCTTGCCAAACCTGTCTAATGAAGTAAATGTTTGCTGATATCGGCAAGGACTTTTAAAGAAAGCTATGTGGCTGACTGCAGCACTCTAAGGGAATTTCTTTTTTTTTCTGAGCTAATGTGGAATTCAGTAGCTCTAGGAGGAACAGAGGGGACATCATTTTGCAAGAGTTGTTGGGAGGGTGTGGGTTTTTTTAAGCTGACAGTTGTCTTCTGGTGTTAAAGTTAGTGCTTGTTTGTAGGCAAAGTTTTTGGCTACTTGCTTTCCACTTAAGTTCCCTGCTCTCTTTGCTGATACTTAACACAGGAAACGCAAGTACTTGGTGAATATTTCTTTGCTATTATTACAGGTTTAAGATGTAGCACACATTGCTTTGTACAAATTAAAGCACATTTTCTTTTACTTGCATATAACTGTTGACCTCTGGCTCTTTTTTTTTTTTGTTTAGTTTGAAATTTCAACAAATAAAGAGACAGTGTAAAATCTTTGGCCAAATCTGGAAAGATTCAAGTACTAAGTTCCTTTTAACTCTCATGGAACAGATGTCATTCAGTCAGTTGAGAGCAGGAATGCTTTCCAAGACGTGGCCATTGATCCTGGTTACCTAGAATAAGTGGCATTCCTTTGAAGGGAACGATTAAACTATTTTTATGGAAATATCTTGAAGGTATTTTAAACCTTTTTTTTTTCTTTGTGAGATGAGTAGAAGTTTCTCTTCTTGCTAGGTGAACTGTATGGCATAGATAATAATTACATATGTTAGATGTGTATGACTGGAATTGTTCACAATATTCTGGATAACAGTTTCCCCAGTGTCATTAATTTACCCTTGCCCTTACAGAAGTATTTATCTGATCAATCTTTAGATTGTGCTAACCTTTTCATGGCTGTCACAATGTTTTTTGGTTGTGATCAGCAACAGCACCTTGTACTCTGAGTCTCTCTTTCTTTGCTAACTCATCTCCAAGGTTGTTTAGATCAGTTTTCCATTGTATTTGATGGTGCCTTTTAACTCCTTCAACAAACTTAATCATTATGGTTTGAGTTCCCGTGCCAAGGCCACTGATACAGATATTAAACAAGGCTGATCCCAAGTCCTGTCCTTGGAAAACTCTTACTCATTTATTTCCAACCTGATATCTCTTTAGCCATTTTTTTTTAATTAAAAAAGCTCTGTGCACATTTCAGCTTATCTAGTTCAGTAATTTCCATGCATCCTCCCAGATGAGGCTTTACAATAGTCCAGGTAGTCATATCTTGTGTGTTTCCATAGGGCACAATTAACTGTAGGAAAATATGTTGTATTTAACCCTTCTGTCTATTTCCCTATTTTTTGCTTGTAAGTTTCAAGCTCAAAAATTTTGTGATAAATCACTCTACTAGAGAAAAAAAAAAGTTGTCTGATAATTTCTAAACCTGTGTTGCCATTTTGTTCTTGATGTTAGAAACCTGTGCTACAAGAGTGCTTTTCTATTTTTCCCTTTTTTCTTTTTCTCCTTTAAACATGCAACTCTTAAGAATTCTAGGATAATATTCTCAGTGTGGCCTCAACCAGTTGGCACTCATCTTCCTGAATTTGTGATTTCCTGCTTTACACACTCATTCCTGCTGGCTGTTCTGTCTTTGTTCGTATTCTTTTTTTCCATCTTACGTACCAAAACCTAAAATAAAATGCTTAGTTTGGGGAGTCATACTTAAGTGAGTTTTCATCTTTGCTGTATCTTTGCTGTATTTGAACCCTCCTTAAATTCTTGTTATCTGTGTGGCTATTCTTAATGTTCCGGTTCAGTTTCATTTTATGGCAATTCCTTCTTTATATCTCTGCACTGATTAACTTCTAAATCATGCAGCAGATCAGCACTTTTCTGTCACTTCTTGGGAGGAGGGTATGTTTGTTCAAGCATTCTTCTAGGGCAGTTGCTCATCTCCTTACATCTGGAGTCCTTCCCTATGAATTTTCCTGTTGCTTGAGATAGAGCTTTCATGTTTCCAGCTCTAGTAACTAAATTCCAGGACACTTTCATCTCCATCTTTACGGTGTCTGCAGGATGTATGATGAGAGCCCAGCCTCAGATTACAGAAAGGGAGAAGTGTGTAGCTCCTCAGGGGATGATCAGAACATCAGCCTAACTTGAGGGGTTTGAATTGCCCTGCCAAGGACTGCATGGCCTTCTGTTCACTGTAGAGATATGGAGGGCAGGTTAGCTTCACTGCACTAGAGCTGATGTTTGGAAACATGTTCCTTTGAGATCCTCTGTCCAGGAGAGTATTACTTGTAGTCTGTCTGCCCTTTGAAAACCAAGAATCCTCATTGTAAATCTGCTTTTGTTAATTCTTTGACTGTAAGCCATGTATTTTCTGTTGTAATTTATCAAAGGTTATTTTCTCTGACAAGTTTTCTATACTTGCCAAAATTAATCTAAAAGATAAAACTACCTTTTGCTGTTACTGAGGTGGTTGGAATCGCAGCCAAAAATACATGCATCCTTCTGTTTGTTAGCGGCATGTGTTCAGTTAATAGCCACAAAGCTGAAGTTTCCTAGTGAGACAGGATTCTTTCAGGATTCAAGTCTGACTCCAAGGAATCTATTGTTGTCTTCTTTCTGTTCTTCCCTTGGAAAAAATTAAATTGAAGAGGGAGAAAACATTCTGAATGGTAGCAGTTTGGCCAGTTTGCTCAGTGTCTCAACTTCTGATTGCTTTAACTCCTTCATTCAAATCATTTAGGGGAAATATTTTAAGTCATGTTACTGTGAATGGTGAAAGCAAAGTTAATTTTAATTCTGTTAACAATCTCACACTATCATGGCTGATGCAGTGGTGTAACAGTGTAGGTGGACCTGCATTCCTCCAGCATTGGCCATAGCACACAATACTTGAAACCATTCCAGATTCACTTTGTGTAAAGAGAGCAAGCTTTCTGCTTTAGAGGGCAATTTGATGCTTTATTAACTATGCTTAGTAAAATGGAAGATTTTCTTTTTCTTCAGAACTATTCTTGAGGGCAGACTCCCTTTGCCTGCGGTTTGCAGACCTTATCAAGGCACCTGAAATTGCTCCCTGTTCTGATGATGGGTTCAAGCTCTCAAAATCAGTGTTAACACGTTGTACTCTCAGTATGCACGTGGATAGGAATTCTCTAAATTCTTCCTGCCTTCAAGGCTGTAATTAATGCACTGAATAGGCCTGCGAGTCTGCCTTTCAGAAAACTGAGGCGTGTACCTTCCCTGCATCTCCAGGGCTGAATCAGAGAGGTCTCTGTCACTGGCACAGATGCACGGTCAGAGAGGTGAGCTGTGTTTTGCAGAAACCCAATAGCTTAAGGCTTCATGGGTTGAAACAAGTTTACATCTTTCAAAGATTGACCAGAATACTACAGCTCAGAACACAATGCAACTTTTTCTGAGTGGAATGCACTTACCAAGCAAACAGCCATCTTCTGTAGCATGGGTGGTCTTGGGACACCAGGTGACTTTCAGATAACCTTACCTACTGATGATGAGGGCAGTGGTCACTCTATATCCAGCATGGATTTGTAAGAGATTGCGGGAAATAAGTAACTTTGTTACCTTCGTGAAAATAGTTCAACAGGCGCAACGGTAGAGATAAAAATCTTTCTGGTTTCGTACACAGCTGCTGACATAAAAATGCCTGTTGCTTAATGTGTTTATCTCCTTGTTTGTATTTTTGAAGTGATTTCTCAAGGTTTTGCAATGGAGATTTGCCTTGGGAAATAGTGATCTTTACTTTCAGTAGCATACCTTAGGAGAAGATACTCCCTGAAGCAAAAGTATTCTTAGATGGCTTCTTGGTGACTCCTCGTTGTATCTTGCATCTAGAAGGGTTCAAAATAAATCTTAAATCTCAGTTTCAGAAAACACCATATCCATCATATGATTCTGTGATACACCCTAGTGTTGAACACTGTGTTCCCCTCTTACCCTCTCCATCATGATGATCCATCCATGTGTATTTGCACTTGAATGTAGGGATATAAATTTGCTTTGATGTAAGATCTTCTTTATTCCATATGTTGCCAACCCCAAGTTAATGAGATGACAAAGATAGCACAGAGATGCAGGGAAGTGGAAGCTGTGGCATGGGAAGGAGCAGCACCTACTGTTTGAGCCAAAAATTCAAGGGGAATTGAAAGCCCTTGCTTTGTATTGGTGAGGTATTATAATCGGCTGAGTTGCAGCACTTCTGTTCTTTGAGAGGCACCATCTCCTTGGCTTCTGTAGAGTTTCTTCTGGTATGTTTAGTCTTTAATTTAGAAAGGAAAAATACCAATTGGCATGTAACTCTAGAAAGATTCCCGTTTCCTGTTCTAACTCATCCTATATCCAAACTGCATTGCACTGAAGCTTGTCTCTGTTGCCTGTTCATTGCCTGAAATCTTCAGGTTCTGAGTAGTTACCATGGTGCTGAACTTCTCTTTCAATTATTTTGTGAAATTTTTATTTTGTTCTTTAGTATTTCTGTGCAGTATTTACTGAAAAAATAAGAACCAGTAAAGGAATGAACTTGCCCGAATTGTTGTACTATAGCCAGTGGGTTTTTGTTGATGTACAAGCAATACTTTTCATATCCGTCAGGGAGCAAATTGATACAAACATTCAGTGAATTTCCAAAGGTGAACTTGGTTCTTGCAAAATCTGTGTGGAGTTACTTTTAATTTGCTCTGGAATCTCCACTTTCAGAAGCATCTTCACAAACTGCCAATGCCCAGTCAGTACTGTGTAACCTGTTCTGTAATCGTACTGCGTAAATATTATCTGTAGGCACATTGCGCTCTGTCTGTTGCTGGAGCTTCCCCTGTAGTAAGTGCGATGGTCTTAATGTCAAGCAGAAGACTAAGTGAGCTTCTTGTCGTAACATGCTTGAAATACTAGAGTTTTTTTCCACTCTCCTGTTTAGTTTATTGCAGTAGAAGCAAATTACACTTCAGGCATTAATTCAAAATGTTTTTAGTTCAAATACAAGTACATAAGTTACTGAAGAAACTTGAGTGGGTTTTGTGTGATTTGCATGTTTTCTGTTACTGGATTTGACCATCTTGTAATAGCACTGCATTGTTCATATGGAAAATACTGATTATGAACTCTTCCTTTAGGTTGCCATAAAAATAATTGACAAAACACAGCTGAACCCAACTAGTCTACAAAAGGTAGGTTTTTACATTTGATCTTTCAACTGTATTGTAACTTGTTTCATTTCATCACCTCCTTCCATTAACCCTGAATGTCTGTGCTGGAGAATCTGAAGCATTGCATACCTTGGATGCATCTGACTAGTGTATTTAATAACTAGTTTTCTAACAGATATTTTTGACAACCCTGCAGTTGTTCAAGGTGAACTTGTACAAAGCTGTAAACTGAGAAATCAGTGGTATTAGCCACTTCCTTTGTCCCCCAGGCACAGCTAACTGTGGAAAGGACATTTGTGGTTTGGTGTCATACCCCCATGTCTCCTTCGTGCTGGTCACTGTTAAACTTACAAAGCTTATGTTTCGTCCTCTTAAACTAGTCTTGAAAATACTGCCTCTGGACTGAAGGCTAAGCAGCATCTACGCCTTTAATGTAGTTTGCAGCAGGAGAGGTGATGCAGTTTTATGGAACAAATTGAGGCATGGCTATTTTGGTTTCTTCCCTCTAGCCTGAAATGTTTAATGTGCTGTTACAGTTGTATTGCCTTATCTATTTCAGAAAGTAGTGATAAATCTTGCTCTTTCGTCAAGCAGGCCAGTCAACTTTGGAGTGCCTGCAGGAAGTACGTTTAAATGTTACTTTTACCTAGGACTTCTCAGACTCTGTCCTTTTAAGTGCTGCAGTCAAAGACTTTTTATTTACTTCCGAGTACTTCGATAAAAAAAAGCTCCTTGCAATATTTATGTTTGAACGAGAGAATACCCAGCACTTACCTGCAAACAAAATGAAATAGCATAACCAGAGTAAACTGGAGAATACACACATTTGGATTTTATGCAAATACTAAAAAGGTCATGTGACAAACTTTTTATCAGAAATAATGGTGCAAAAGTAAATTGGAAAAACACACAAGTTCTTACATTGTATGGTCTGCTGAGAGGCAAAGAATAACATGCAGAAAAAAAGCTCTGTCATCTCAGCAGGTAGCAACTTCCTACTGACTGTGGACTGAGTAAAAATAGATAATGTGGTTCCAGTTTTCTCAGGGTTTTGTTTTTGGTTTTTTTTTTGGTTTTTTTTTTTGGCTTAATCCCTGAGGTTATTGGCAATTTCTGGGTAAGCAGGGAGGAAATGAAATGCAAATTAGGTAATATGATGGATTAGATGAAGCTGATCTGTGGCAGATCTGTGCAACTTGGAATACCTGATAAAAATTAAATGCTTGAAGCACTTAGAAGAGAAACGAAAGCTGTGAGATATGAAAGGGATGGGTCAGGACATGGGAAGAATGGTCAGAGAACAGTAGAGAGGCCACCTTTTCAGACAAAAATGTAACATCTTAATCCTTCAAATGGTGTTATTTTGAGATTGGGCCATAATACTAGCTTGAGCTCATTTTAAGGTACAAAGCAAACCTTTTACAAGTCAGAGGTGTTCAGCTGGCAAAGCCACAAGCTGGAAGTGTGCTTTGTTGACCTTTTGGTTCCTGGGTTTCAGCCTGCTCAGTACCCATTCGTGTCTCCATTGTAACTTCATTTTTATTTACAATTTATATCATTAGATTATAAAGTGTAATTTCTAAATTGGTCTTGTCTACCACTGTGTTTCTTAAATGGGACTCTGGAAGAATAGTATGAAATAGCAGGGTAGAAGTCAGATCAGATCTGGGGAGTGAGATTGCCAGCGGGCTCTTCTCTCTAAGCTCATTTGTTAAATGAGCACAGAAAAAAGTTAGAAGGATATGTCAGTGTTCTCAATTCAAAAATTGAAAGTAATTTTCTTAAAATTAAGTGCCTGTTTGTCATAGTAGTGAATGCACAGTGCATTACTTACCAATTTTGCTTGATCAAGGCTTTTTTTGCAAACCCTTGCCCCTTTTCCCCTGATGCTGTCGGCAGTGCTGTAGCCTTGGTGCATTTGAAGCCAACTGCTCATGTGACCTGCAGATGCAGGGGAAGCTAAGATGGAAATGCTTCTGATCTTGCAGTTCTGGAGAGAGCGATAAAATATTTGAGGTATGGTGGCTGTGCTGAGAAGAGGGTGTGGTATATAGTGTTTCAGCTGCGGTGTAGCTGCATACCCTAGGCAGCCTTAGGTGGGGAAACAAATGGTGATTAAGGCTGCTGGTTCTGATTTCTTTGTATTACATCTTCAGTAGTGATACTTCAGCTGCCAGGAAGAAGTTAACCTTGTTAAGGACTTGCTTTGCTTTCTGGAGCAGTAATTCTTGGTATGCCCTCACAGTAAGCTACAGGCGGCTGCAGTCCTGACAGCTCAATATTCAGCAGCGCAGCTCTTCAGAAGAGTCAGGTTTCTTGTCTGCTGCTGAGGAAGTCTGTGGTAGCCACATGCAGCTACTCTGAACTGTTGTTTTAGGACCTAATTACTACTCTGCTGCTCATGTTTAGTGAAGAGGAAATTGTAACCGGTACTTTCCTGCTTTGAAAGAAAAGGGAATTCTTAGAGCTTTTTTCCCATGTTGGTGGTGTTAGTCATCATCACTGTTCTCCACAAATGTACTTGTGTAGTCAGTTTCAGTGAATATTGGTCTCACTGGAAACAAGTGCTGGTGCTGCAGTAGTTCACATCCCCCAGACCAAAAAAAAAAAAAAAAAAATTTTTTTTTCTTTTGAATTAGCAATGCCATTATATGCAAGGGTTTTTTTTTTTTTACCAAGCCCATGTAATAGCACTAAATCACTTCTCATTTTTCTTTCTTTTAGGACTTAGCTCCTTAGCCAAATATTTTTGTTCATTATATGCAGATGTTTTGCCACTTGTTTGGGCCATTTTTTTGCTAAAGCTTTTTAGAGTTCTTAAACATCAGTTTTAACATGGACCATATCCTTTCTGATCATGGGTCAATCAGTATTTTAAAAACTGCAAGAAAAGGATGATAATTTAAAATGCCCAGGCTTTTCTGTTATAACAAGTATTTTTTTCTGCTTTCAAGTTTGTTTGAGGCAAACTTGTCTTGTGTAAAGGCTTTCTGCTTGAGGCTCCTAATTATATGTAGGGCATATTTCAGTGAGCAGTTTTATCAGGAGGAACCCAATATAGAGGTCTAGCTTGAGCTGGCTTGGGGCAACACCTCGTGAAAGCCTCCCCTTTGCGGGGAGGAGGCCAGGATATGCTGGTGCTCTGCATCTGACAAGTGTACTGACTTGCTTTTCTAGCAAACTAAATTATTTAAAATAATTTATTACTGAAACCCTTGCAATAGCTAATGGAGGAACACTTCTAACCTGTCTTTGCTGTGTTTGAAGAGAGTTGGCTTGAAAGATGCGTACTTTCTTCCCCCCTACTCCTTCATTGTTTCGGATGTGTAAGCATAATAAAGTTCAAGTAAAATTGATTCAAGGTTATTGCTCAGTATGTGTCTGTGCTTCCATTGCTGGTTTGTGGTTTTTTTGTCCTCAGTTTGTTGGCTAGCAGAATTAATTAAACGTGATTCTTTTCCCATATCACAGCTTACAGTCACAGGACCAGACCACAACAAAGCTGAATGCCATTTGTCTGGCAGACTAAGGATGTTTGTCTTTGCCTAGAAACATTTGTAGAGCTCCTGTTGATGGAAAATGAGTTGTTCAACAAGTTGGGGGTTGTTTTTAAGCTCGATATTAGAAATTAAACGGATAAGCATTGTGTTCACTTGATTGTCTGCCTTTATGGTCTCATTATGACAAGCAAGTTCCTAAAACTAAGAAAATATACTGTATTGAGAACCTTCACATTACGTCTTCTGATGTTATACCTACTTCTGCATTCCTGTGGCAGAGAACTGCAGATGTGTGGGCTTTTATTATACCTGGCTGTTTGCAGTGAATTTTACTGTGTGATGGTAATTGCTACTTCATTTGCTAGAAGTTGATGCACATGATATTTAGGGGGAATGAAATCTGGGAAACTGTTTTTCAGCATACTATGTGAAAGTTGTATGATGTTTACATTTTATTCCTCTGTCAGAAATAGACTATAATACATAATACAATGTCGAGCATTAACAGATACCCCTGTGGAAGTTGCTGCCTGTGTCAAAATGCCACACATAACAAACTGATTGGGGAGCACAATCTGAAGTGCATTCATCTAACTAAAATTATAATAAAGAATTTGGTGGTGGTTGTATCCTATTCTCAAGCATTTATGTTTTTAATTTCCTCTGGGACAAAAATAGTCTTTTCTTAAAAAGCTTGTTTTCTAGTCACCCATTTCAACAAATGGCTTATATGTAAAGCTACTTGTTGACATACTTCATTTGTGTTAGTAATGCAGAGTAGTCATCTTGTGGACCAATGTTATATTTAGAACAGCCCAAAATGTGATATGAGCCTTACTTTATCACATTAGACCATCGGAGTATACAGTGTATAATAGAGGAAGTAGGTAGCTCCAGCCAAGCCAGCGTACTTCATTAAAAAAAAAAAAAAGGTAGTGAATGTATTCATTTTCATGATGATGATACTGTGAATTTGAGCCTCATTTTGACTGTCTTATTCTGTGTTACCCTTGGCTGACTGTTCTTGTTTGGTGGCATTAATTATGACTGCCTGTATTCCCGTACTTAATCCTATGAATGCATCTTTTTTTTCAGGTGTGTGAGGTGATGATAAATAGGCTAACGGCTGAATAACAGCCAAGGTCTTCATCTGTGCAGCAGTGGAGTTGCCCTTGGTGAGAGTCTGAACCAATAGGCTTTATCTGAGTATTGGAGTGGAAGATATCAGCAATCAATTGAGTGAATTAAGCAAACTGTCTTCAAAAATTTAAAAGCTGACCAGAGGCTTTCAGTTATATAAGCTGTGATTAAAAGTATTAATGGAGAATTCAGAATATGTTGTAGACAAGTTCAGATGATGAACTGAATGAAGAGTAAGAAAAAAGCTATAGATTCAACTGCTTTTAAATTTCTGATGAGAGAGAGATGGTGAAGTAGTCTACCTTGTATAATGACATATGAAAAAGCTCCAGAAATAACATAGTTTAAAGAAAAAGGCAATTTACTTTCCTCTCTGGGCAAAGAGGAAAACATGCATGCACAGTTTTTGAAACACTTACTTTGCATGGCCAAAAACTTACTTGATCAATCCTGATTGCATTTAAGCAGCTTGTCATCTGGTGAAGTTTCAGGCATAACCTGGATAATGATAATAAGATAATTAAAAGCATTTGGAAAACTGTTTGATTTTACTCTGTGTTCAGGTAGTGTACCATTCACAGCTGTGGCTGTAGCATGGGGGGGAAGGTCTGTTGGGCAGTGCAATGAGGTTTACTCCCCAAATCTTAGCCTTTATAGAAGCATCAGAAAGCAGAGAATGCTTAGAACCGGTCTCCAAATTGTGACAGCACCACCTCCCCTTTATTTATTTAACTCCCACCCTCTGCGTTTTCTTTTATTAAAAGACAAAGGCATAAGGATTTTGTTTTGTTAAATCTTTGGTTGTTTTCTGTCTGTTTCTGATGTTTCACTCTTTTTTTGCTTTTATTAAATACACCTACAGATTTTTGAGTCATTAGTAATACATGTAGACATATTAAATGTCTTCATTTTATCTGAAATCTGACCTGAGGCAAATCTTGCAGCAGCACTTTTTGCTTCCTTACTCTTAATAACAATGCTGTTGTCTCTTATTTACAAAACTCTTTCTTTTCTCCCATGTCTGTGTTCCTGTGGACTCTTGTTCTGTTTCAGTCTCTTTATACTAAATTCAATATGATCTGTTACGTTACTGGTATTCCTGTAGAAGTTGATGTTGGGTTTATAATAAAACCTCTTGATTACTCTTGCATTTTGAAGCATGCTGTTAAAAAATAATCAAGGCTTAAGAACATCAGCCCTCTGGAGTCTTGGGCTGGCATGGGGGGAGCTGCAGAGGGAGAACAGCTACATGTTTGACAGCCTTATAACGTACTGCCTAAAAAGAGAATTCTTTGGGTTTTCCAAATACAATAGTATTTGCACTTAAAGATTTTTTTAATAATAATTTTTTATCTTGGGTATTTTCTGGGAGAAGTGGGACTACTTTTTAATGAAGTTGGTTAAATCAGATGAAGTAAAGCAGTCTTTTATATTGCAGTAACAACACCCATGGCATTTTTAGTATTACATTTGTCTTTTTGTCTTTTCTTTGCATAAGAGTTTTTAGAGGTGAAAATAATTAACAGCTGATCAGTAATAGACTTCAGTTTCATTTGTGGTTTGTTAAATGTCATTCCTTTATTATCATCCAGTTGCAGGAGGGCAAAATTTACTCACTGTGACAGGCAATGTTGAACTCTTTGCAAATCGCTACTCAAGCAAAACCCTCTTCACATGAGTATCAGTGTTGGGGCGGGGAACAAGATCCTTTCAATCAGTTTGTAGTCTCTGGATGCAGCACCGATGATGTGACATCATGCTGCAGCTTGAAATGGGCAGTTGTACTCCCTTACCATCCATCCTGCCAAAATACATGTGCTGGGGTGGGCAAGGGAGCTGTGACAGAAGACTTAGAGATGAAGTGTTTTTATTCGGGGAAGTTATGTTTTGTGAGATTTTTCTGTTAAATTCGTTTCTGGACCTTGTGTGTCAGTCTGGGTTAACACCAATGCTTGCGTAAAGGGAAGCAGTACGATCCTGTTGCATGCGAAGGTGGATGGTGAAGAGGGTGGGAGCAAGCTGATCCCTTTGAGACTGTACCACTGAAGTAATGGTGTTTCTTCTCTGCTGGGGTCAGGAAAACACTGCTTGTGTTCTGCCCTATTAATTTTGGCACGTATGTTCAGCGTGTTGTACTGGCTGAGCAGGCTTGGAGGCTGGGTGTCTGGCGATGAGTCAGTGGAGCTGTGGTGACAGACCCAGGACTACATGCTACTGTCCCTCAGTAGCCTTGCAGGAATGCTTCTGAAGGGCTGGGGGTGGGGGGGGAGCAGCCTTGCCTCCCCACCTCTCCTTAAAACTTGCTCCTTGCTGATGTAGTTGGATAACACACTTTTTGTGTGATGTAAGCCGCTGATTTTTCACCTGTGAGTTCCTGTTGTAGCACAGTAATTCCATGGCTGTAACGAAGTGCCAAAGAATGTTGAATTCATACCGGTAACATTCCGCAGTGGTCTTCAAAAGGTGCTCTAGTGAGGGTTCACAAAACTTTGGAAACAGTATTTTCTGTGAAGGGGGTGAAAGATCACGTGAGATGTACTGGCCAGCAAGAAGCTGTGTGGACTCATAGTGGTCTTCTGGCCCCAAAAGTCTGCAAACTAGAGAGCTAGGATCGCTTCTCTCCTGAGCTATCTGGAGCGCTTCGTGGATGTTTTCAGGTTTTTGAGGGTTGACTTGCTTGGGGAGAGGTGTTAAAAGAAGCAGGCACTCAACTCTTCCCTCCAAATAAGCGCTTATTTCATGAACTGCATTGAAATGCTAATATGTTTGCCTTTTGTGTTTAAATAAGTGTATCAAAATGACCAGGCTTTAGGAAGAACCTATTTTGTTAACTTATTTCGTGTTTTATGTTTATTTCAGCTCTTTAGAGAAGTAAGAATAATGAAGATCTTAAATCATCCAAATATAGGTACCTTGTTTCTTTCACATAATTTCCAACTGGAGAAATTTTAGCTTTTTCACTGTTACAATTGTTGTGGTATGAGTTTAAAAGATGATTCTGCACTAGGGTGTCAATTTATGGTAAAGTGGCAGTAATAAATACTTTTTCAGAGCTGTGTGTTTAAAACAAAACAAAAAAACCCAAACCCCAAAAAAACCCAACCCTGTTTTGGTCCCATTGCACAAAACTGTTATTTGCATAGCTAACTGTTAATTTTGTTCCTTTTGAATATAATACTGGTTTTGACTGAAATCAGGCTGTCATTAAAAATAAGTACATTCCAAAGCCAAGAAGTGGTCAAGAAATTGTTCAGCATTGTCCATTTAAATGTAGTACTGTTACAGGACTGTCAGCAAACTGACTGAAAATGCATTTGTCATCATGTATGCCAATTCAGTGCATAAAAATGGCTATTGCTGATGATCAAATCCATGGAAGTTCTGCTTAATTTAGTTGCTTTTCTCATGTAACAGAAGCAAGGTGCTTTTTCTTGAGAAAATGTTATGTATCAGTTGACCAAATGTGTTACAGTATTTCCCATTTAGGAACATCAGACAGGAAAAGCTTCTTTAGAGGAGTAGTTTGATATTGTCAAGCAGCAAGCAAATAGTTTGGGCTTTTTTCTCCAACAGAATTCTCTGTGGGGTTAACATGATACTTCTGCAGCTACTTAAATGATTAATAAATGGCTTTCTTTTCTAGTGAAGCTATTTGAAGTCATTGAAACAGAAAAAACTCTCTATTTAATAATGGAATATGCAAGTGGGGGTAAGTACCTCTCTGCTGTGATGACACATGCAAACAAATTGCCAAGTGGGAAAAAGCACTTGTTTTCTTTAAAGTTTTGCTTTCTTTTTCAGCAATTATTGATGTAATGGTAGTGTAAAATATTAAGCAAAATCTTTAATATTCTCTAGGGCTTCTTTGGGCATCATAAGTAATTATAACTTGTAAAACCAGCTTCTGAACTTACTGCAACTTAGTAACATTTGGTTTGTTTTCACAACTCAAATGTAATGGAAATCTTTATTTGGCCATTGATTGTTCTTGTCCATCACAAATGCCAACCTTCTCAATTTATTGTATTCCGCTCCCTGCCTCTGGTGTCCTATTTTATATATTTAGCAAAAACATGTTCAGGTGAAACATTTCTGTGTTTCTTTAAATGTTGCTTTCAAAAGCACGAGTACTGCAACTTCTGTTTTTTAGATATTGATAACATTTGATATATCTTAATCACAGACCTGCTGCTGCCAAGAATTTTTAGGCTTAGCCTTATGCCATTCTAGGAGGAACTTAAACACTTATTGCTGATTGCTGAGAGGGGTGGGAAGCATGCATCATGCAATGTCAGGTATTTTCACCAGGGCTAGAACTAAGGTATTCAGGCTTAAGTTACTCCTTGCTGGCTAAAACCTAATAGCGCTCAGTTTGTCAGTGTGACCCTTCAGCATCAGCAGCTGGGAATCTCAGATAGTTGATGCTTTTCTTTAGTTTTGGGAGGGAGATATGGAGATTTCTTTTCAGAGAAGATCAGCATTGAATTCTGACTCTGACGTTAGATTACCTGAAGTTCAATGAATTAAACAAGTAATGATTCTCTACCTGCCTATGTTTTCTTCTAGCACCTCCCTAAATGCTCAGCCAAGATTTATCTAAACAGAAACAAAGTTGGTAGAATACTGTTAAAATATTGGTTAGTACAGGTGGTTTTGGATGCATCTCTGGGCTGTTTGATGGACTTAAAAGTGAAGTCCTGTTGCCATCTAGTGATTAGCTTCTAGGAGGTAGAAAGGCCAGCGATTCTTTAAAGCAGTGAGGATCTTTCTTAGGGTAGTGGAGGAATGCGTACTGTATGGGTCTAAAAGGCTGCGAGTAGTACCCTTTGCCTATGCCATACTGTGCAAGACAGGAATGGCTGGTAATCTCAGTGGCAGGCATCAGTTTCCCGTATTTCCTCTTTATCAAGATACTGGTCACACATGATACGTATGAACTCTGTGGCTACAGGATGAAAGAAACTGTTGCTACAACTGCAACACTTTGCATAAATTGGATAAAATTCTTTCTCTGGTGTCATTTTCCCTGAATTATGAAGAAGTGTTCAGGTTTGTTCCTTCAAGGTTTTTGAAGAAACAGCTGTGACATAAAGCTGAGAGCTAGCCGAGCTGAGTATTAAATAATACACTACAGAGGGAAATAAAGCTGTTATGTAGAAAATTCTGATATTGCCTCAGACTGCTCAGTTTTTGCTTTTCCTGTTGTATGACTCTGGGGTTTTTGTTCCAATTTGGTGGAGTTGCTTCTTTTCAAAAATAAATGTGAAGTTACTCAGCTCTTCCCTTGTGAGGTGGCTGTCTACAAAGCAATGTGTTCTTGCACGGTAGAGAATATTTAGATATTTGATCCACTTCTACAGTTTTTATTTTGCATATTAGCGAAGAGTTCTTGAAACCACGTACTAGTCTGTGTTTGTAGGAGTTCTGATGTATGTGGCTATTGGCTTTCAGTAAAGAAAATCTCCTGTGCTGTCTCAAACCTGTCAGTGTTCCACGGGCCGGTTGGCTGCACCTAAAGCTCAAATGTTGTAGTCTGTATTGCTGTGCTTTGAAATGGCTGGATTGGTTAAAGGGGAAAAAAAAGCAAACTACAACAGGTCTTTAGTACTGCTTTAGTAATCTCCTTTAGTCATCCACAGCTATACAACATTGGGCTTGTTCAGGAGTAGTCCTGAGTGTATCCTATAGATCTGGTGGTTGTGTGATGGATTACGTCAGTGTGTTCTGCTATGCTCATTATTGTGACCTTCCTTGTGGGTACTTCTTCCAAGCCTAGGTTAAAGCTAAGGTTTCTGATTTTGGTTAGCACAATTTTATATACATGCACAATGAAAAATTCTAGTGCTGGTGTGACAATATTGAGACATATCATCAGATGTTCTCATATATGAAGCTTTTTTTGTGGGGCAAAAGAAAGAAACCCTTGTGAGAAAGTCTGTGAAGTGGTGCATGTCATCTTTATGTACAAAACAGAAGTATGCTGCTCAGTTTCTATCATAAATAATTGGTAGGAAATGGTTTTGGTTTTTTGCCTATATCCAGTCATTCATTATTTTCTTGTATAAGAGATGATGGTGTAGTAAATTGCATAGCAGTTGTGCCTTGTTCTCTTGAGCTAACCTGTAATCATAAACTTGAAGTACAGTCATTCCAGTGAAGCTGCTGTGGGCAACTGCTAGAGAGGAATCTCTAGATTCTGAAATCGGCATTAATGTGTCTCATTATTGAATTGTAGGAGAAGTGTTTGACTATCTGGTTGCACATGGAAGAATGAAGGAAAAGGAGGCTAGAGCTAAATTTAGACAGGTATGTATAACATTCCTATACATCAACCTTCCCACCGCCGCCGCCCCCCCCCCCCCCCAGTTTTTAATGCTGAAATGACTAAAACAGCTGTCCTTTGCGTTTGACTTCTAGCAGTGTTCAGCATGTTGTGGACTTGTAGCCCTTGAATGAGAAAAAAATTGGGTTACAGTAGTATTTTGAAGAGGTTAGCAGTCCATTCAGTGGTGCTAGTTTCCTTAGTGCAGTGTGCCAGCGTGTCCAGGAGTGCCAGGACACAGTGACTGCTTGGTTTGGAAGTGTATTCCATTTTGAAATGCATTTCCTCTGGGTTGATTTCATATATCCTTGGTTCAGCTGGTTTGTAACATTTTTGGAAGTTATTCAAATGTAACAGGCAACAAATGGGCCAGTTTCAAAATGCAGGCAGCGCATATAACAGGTATCTGTTCATATCCATCCACTTACATGAAAAGATGGAGTTTTAATAGTTGTTCTAAAAAATCCCAGAAAAGTAATTTCTAGGCTTGTTAGTTTAGCTTTCTTTATGATAGATAAACTAGCCCTGCAAAGATGTTGTAATTTCATTGATGCGTAAAAAGCATTTCTATTCTACAATAAAGCAGTATTAAATATAACCAAATATTTTTGTGTAACTAATTTAAATCCAAATCTCTGCTCTTGTAGCTTCTAGAGTTTTATTTGCAGGTCTGACTGGTCTGAGATACTCTTTCCACTTTTGTGCAGCAATTTGTAAATGCCTACATTATTTCCATCCCTTTGGTCACTTGGATAACCTAGATAATGTTGTGGAAAGTAATAAATATAAAAATTATGCTCCTGCTTAATGACACTTTAAAATAATGAGTAGAGACTAGTTTTATTGAATATGTAGGGGTTTTAAACAGGTGAATTGCAGTAATGTCAAGACAGTCAGTTTCACTGTTGGAAGGGGAGGCTCTGATAGCTTCACTGCTTAGGCATAGCCATACAAAAGTAGAAGTAGTTTAATGTAATAGATTTGCAGCAAATTCATTAATGACTTTCACAAAATGTCTTGTAAAGAAAACTCTTTATACTTCTCTGGTGTGGGTAGTGTGACCAAAAGGAACAACGTGGGAACTAGGAAACTGCCACAACTGTTTTGCTCCCTCTGTCTCATGTAGTAAGAATTGTGTGAAAGCAATATAGGCAATAAGCTCAAAAGTAGCAATGAGAGTAAAGAAAAATAGACATGTATTTAACCCAGTGTAAGGAGGCAACAAAAGTATTTCTGTAAAATCCTTGTTCCTTTGTTTTGTCTTTAAATCTTTTATTTACCCTCTTTAATCTTTCTTGGGGAGGAAAAAAAAAAAACAAAATCAAACCACCAAAAAAACAAACAAACAATCCAGAAAAAGCAGCTGCAGACTTTATATCCCCAGCAGTGATTTGTGATTACTGGAGTTATACAGCTTGATAGTAAGGAAATTTTTTCTTCATCTTCAACAAAATCTTACATGTCTTTTTAGAGCTGCTTCCCTCCCTTTCATATTCTGGCAGGTAGAGAACTTTCCTTTATGATTGAGGGTTTCTGGTATGTGTTTCTGTGCTGTGTTAGAGTAGATATGATGGGCCGTGGAGCAATCATTCCCACTTCAGCCATCTCTTCTAAATCTTAGACTGTTGCCTTGCTGTTTGTAATGTCACTTGAAGAGCTTCAAGAGTAACTTGAGAGGATTTGCTGTTCTCTCTCAGATGTCAATACTGAAAACTCCTACTGGTACAGTGCTCTGCTCTGTGTCCTCAGTTTCTTTTATCAGGAGCTCTGTGGAAAAAGATCTTGCAGTAATTCCGCTGAAATTGTGCATTTGTTCAACAGTTACCTATTTTTTTCGAAACAATTCAACTCCTCTTTAAGTGAAAACAAGTCAAACATGTTTTACAGGTACACTTAGTGCTTAATTTTATGGGATAATGTGGGTAAAACAGGATATGTGTAACTTTGTTTTTGAAAACCAATATGAAGGGAAAGAATTTAAAAGGTAGTGATCTGCTGAGCTGGGTATTTGACCTATCAAGAGTTGATTTTATGTACTTCAGATTCTCAGCTTGAAATTATTTTTTTTATACTTTAGTAGACTAAAATGCTGTTTGTAAGGATGCATAGAGAGACCTCATTTGAATCACTGAAATACACAGAAGTGTTTTCAGTTTCTTCTTGTAAGTCTTGTCTCCTGGCGTAGGCAGCTGTGTTCTGTCCTCCTGCAACAGCTGACTTCCCACCTAGTAAGTTCAACCAATTTTAGAGGACCTTGATCTCAAAGATGGGAGGTTCTTGAGTGCTTCAAAAGCATGACTGCCTGGGGGGGAAGAGAACCCTAGTAATACTAGTAATAACCTGACAAGAGAAACTATACCACAAGCTCATTGCGCTTTGCTAGAGAGAGGGGGTTGCACACAGGACAGAAGTCAGGCAGTTTTGATCAGAGCTTGGGATTTACTAGACACTAGGACTCTGGCTGTGGGACGGTCAAAGGAAACTAGATCTTACTGGGTTTACAGGTCATAATATTAATTTCACCTTACTGTAGTCCCCAAATAGCTGCTTACAGCTTTTAGCCATTGTTGGAGGGAGAATGGTCTCTGTAGACCTTTTATCTGATTCAGTGCAGCTGTTCTTATGTTAGATAGAGACATGACATAATAGGGATTTTTTTTTAATTTGCTAACTGGTTTAACAGACGGTGTCTCTTCAAACTGGAGAAACAGTTGTGCCTTGATATTGAACTTAGTTCTTACAATAGGTTGTATTATGTCTTGTTTTCAGATCATGTTTCTTCTTTCAGTAGATGTGATTTCTGGATCAAACACTTGTGTTTTATCTGAGGAGGCACTTCCTCTCTAGCAGGCAAAGAACAGAATTTGGTAATTCTCCCCTCCTTGCTTGTTAAAAAAAATACTGCGTTTTTGGTCCATTTTGTTATGCATACTTAAGGTTTTTAGCAGGAAAAAAGAATGTAAAAGACAGTGAGCACATTATTCCAGTCATGCTTGACAAGTAACATAGGAGAGGGTACAAACACTGAAAATGTAGCCGTGCTCTGCAGTTCTCCATTTCAAACTCCTTTTGTGCAGCCATGTGTGAGAAATTCAAATCCAGAACATTTTGCATTCTTAATGTCATCTCATTTCTCTTCCCTTAGTGCAGGCTTCCAAGCAGTTCTGATTCCATCCTACCATCCTTTTTCCATAGAAAAATCTGCCTGTCTGGATAAAAATTAATGCAAAAATGGGAAGCCAAGACTCAGGGTAGAGGGCCTCCCAAAATTCATGTGTATGAGTTTCCTCTGTTCCTGCACTGCAGCCAGTTAGACCTGGCCTCCTTCAGTCTTCCCCCCGTTTCCTTGCAGAAGCAGTGTAGAATTTTTAATGCTGGTAGATGTTAGGACAGATCTTGGAGAATAAAAAAGTCCACGAAGTCAGTCTTGTATGTTGCAGTTAAGAAACAAAATACTTGTGGCAGTGTGGAAGAGACCTTGAGAGGTCATTTATCTCTCCTCTTGTCACTTAATCCTTATGAAGAATTGTTTCTGTCTAGAGGTAACTTGTTCTAACTTGTTTTTTAAAACCTATGATTATACAGATTTTTTAAATCCCTCCCAAGAAATGTATTTGAATGTGCCAATTGTTATGTCTAGCAAAAAGGTCTTCTGTTCCTTCCCCTCTTCTCCTCACCTGCCAAGCATCAGCAAACTTCTCATGCTCAAGTAGGTTGGGGGTAGGGGGCTGTCAGTGGAAAGTGGTGGAAGGTGGAAGACAAGGGAATCAATCCAGTGCAGCCATGCTTTGTGCTATTGTTCATTCAGTTATGACTGCTGTTCTTCAATTATTAATGTCGTACATGTTGCATTATTTCCCTTCCATTTAGGTTGGCCTCACTTCTGCAATCTCTGTGCTATCCTTTTGCAATGCAGAGTAGTTCAAAAGCATCGCCAAAGGAAACTACTGATTGATCATTTGCTAGACCTTCCACCCTTAGATGGTCAAAGTAAAAGGAGTTTAGGAGTGAGTGGTATAGTGCTGAGTCTCTGCAGTGCCGAATAAAGCTTGAGGTGTTTGTCATGCTGTCAGCCTTGGAAGCCCCTGCAGAGTGAGCTTGTGACTGACGCTGAAGTAATGGTAGCAGAGAAGAAAGGAAGGAAAACCAAAAGGATGGTACAAGTGGTGACATGGGAGCACTTTCACAGTTTCAGTAACTGTGAAAATCTGAATTTGGAGTCTGAAAGAGGGAGCCAATGCATAAAGGAACAAGCAAAACCAGAATGAAAGTGTAGAGAATGGAAATATTTCAACTTGTCATAGACTGCTTGGTTTCTAAAGTGGCATTTTGCATGTGCATGATTCAATAATACAGGGGCACAAAGTTAGTAATACTGGTGGTTAAGTTTCAAATGCAAAATTGACTGGTAGGTCAGTTCTTTGACCCACCAGAATCTTACTTTCAGCTGCCTTAAATACTGGGAGAGAGAGCCATTGCTTCTTAACAGTACAGGAGGGTCCTTATGCTAAGCTGGTCAGTCTGATCACGAGTTATTTTTGTAACAGTAGTGATACCTCATCTTTCTGTGTTGGAAATCATCTTAATCTTTAACAAAGAATGGAAATACATTTATTAAGCATAGTTATTACAGTAAATTATGTACAGTTCCACTTATTTTTAAGAAGTCATAGCATCTGCCTCAATTCTGACCACATATGCATGACAATAAAATGTATTTGACCACATTTGCGGTCACGTAACAAGAAGACTTTATTCAGCTTTTCCATACATATAGAGTTCAGCAGTGCTTATGACTAAAGCAGTGTACTAGGACACTGTACTATGTGAGTAGCTTGTATAGTTTGCTGTATAAAGCAGGAAAAACTAATGATATTTAGAAATTATGATTGAAGAAATTATTATGTTACACTTGAGAGAGACAGATTTTTTTTCCATTGAGCTTGCTGCTCTTGTACAGTACAAAATACAATAAATGATATGCACTTGGACAGCAGACCTCAGTCAGATGGATAGTTGCTTCACACTGCATAAGTTTTGATAAACAAGCTGTTTGCCAGTAGTTTCTCCAGCCTGTTTCTTACCTTTTTGTCTCCATGCTGCAGCATGAAAAATCACCTTTGGAGAGTTAACTGGAAAACTTCAGTCTGGAGGGAAAGCTTTTATAGCTGTATACAGTATTGGTATGGAGAGACTTCAGTAACCTTTCTGAAAGTCATTGCTTCTACTGGTCTATAATTAGCCACACAAGAAAAACAAAATCCTCTTTCAAGTATAGTAGAAACCAAATAGATCAAGTAACAAACACCCAAGTTATTTAGCAGCTTTTCCCCAAATATGCTGGTCACTGTAGTAGTTGGTTAAGTAGCCCTGAGTGGATAAGTACATGTCAACTTCAGTAAAAATGTTGAACTTTTGATTAAAACTCCTGTTTCTTTGAGATACTACTTATATAATTGGGCTTGTTTTCTATCCAGATAGTATCTGCTGTGCAGTATTGCCATCAAAAGCATATTGTTCATAGAGATCTCAAGGTGAGTAGGAAAAAGTGTGTGAAGTGTGTGTGTCAGCTTCTGTACCTGTGGGTGTAATCTTTATTGTGCTGATAACATGTAGTGTATATTAAGCTTTCTGATTTTTTTTTACATGTGTTATAACAAGTTTTGAGGAATGTTTACAGTACAGAACAGTTTCAAATAAAGGGGAGAGGATTTGTAAGGCTTTTAAATACAGAAATTTAATGGCTGCGGAAAGATAGCCTCTCACCCTGTGGTCAGATTAAAATCCCATGCAAGTCAGTGTTAGCTGTGAGAGATCTTTCTTTTTTAAAAAAAGGTATTTTCATAGAGATATGACAAGTTTTGGTCTCAAACAAAATGAATTACCAGTTGTCATGATGAAGCTGAAGTATGGCTTCTTTGCAGCTTGGCATGAAATGGTATATCCCTTCTTTAAACTGTGCCTTTCATATTAATAGTGATGCCACATAACTTGTTCAACATATCATAGCTTTGTAATTCAAATCCAACAAACCACAGACAAAACACCACCAGTTAAAAAAAAACAACTTAAAGTTTAAAGATTATGTATATTACCAAGCTTTTGGAAAAATGCCATATAAAATATGGCTAGCACAACTACATCTTAATAGATCAAAATATAAGTTAAAATAACTCGGGATGCATTTCTGTGGAGAAAACAGATGGTAATAACCCAGTTTTCAGGCAGCATAACAGCTCCCACAACCTGAAGCCGTTGTAGAGATTTTTAAACTAAGGGATATACCTAAAGACCTTGGAAGGAAGGGAATGTTAACAGATGTTTCAGCTTTTTGCCTTTTAAGAATGAGTGAAAACGGACAATAGCATTGTAAATCAAGTATTTTAAGTTCATCTTACAAACCATTCTTTCTCTTCCAGGCTGAAAATCTATTGCTAGATGCAGATATGAACATTAAAATAGCTGACTTTGGTTTTAGCAATGAGTTTACAGTTGGAAATAAACTGGACACCTTTTGTGGCAGCCCACCATATGCTGCTCCAGAGCTTTTTCAAGGGAAGAAATACGATGGACCTGAAGTAGATGTTTGGAGTTTAGGTGTTATTCTTTATACTCTTGTGAGTGGATCTCTTCCTTTCGATGGACAGAACTTAAAGGTGCGTTTTTGTAGGACATGTTGGGCATGTTTGTCTTGTGTTTTAATTGATTTGCTGCTTACAACTTACTGTTTGTTCTTCTGTTACCAAGGAACTTAGAGAAAGAGTGCTAAGGGGAAAATACAGGATTCCTTTCTACATGTCCACAGACTGTGAAAACCTCCTCAAACGTTTCCTGGTGCTAAACCCAACAAAAAGAGGCACTCTAGAGGTAATGGCACAAATAAGGTGCATCAGAAAGCTAAGTCTTCTATTTTGCAAACTGTATCTTTGAGCTGTAACTTATTACTGTCATACCATTCCTGAATAGTTTATTTGGAGTGGGTTTGGGAAGGGGAGGTTGTTGAGTGAAGCGTGTGATTTCTTTTTAAGATTATGTTGATTTGGACATAAGACACCTGACTCCACAGCTATTTTCAAAATGAATGTGAAACTACACTGCGTATGTCATATAACTTTTTCCTCATGGTTACCTTGTGGGTTCTTGCATTAATGGATGACCCATCAGGACGTTTTCCACATTCTCTGCATTTTCAAATGTTAACTGGAAGTATTGGCTGCTAAGTTATGATGTGGTTGACTTTTGCCTGCATTTTGTACCATCATGGAGGAGAAAAGCCAAAACAATACTGGCTTCCATGGACCTCCATAGTCGAGCCTGGACCTGCTACTTGTCAGAATTGTCACACTGCTCCTGATCTGTGTGGCTTTTAGCTTTCAGCCGTGTGCTAGAATACAGCTGACTGGGAAGCAGCTTGGCTTGATGTGCATAGTTGGTTCTCCTGACTGGAGCAAAACTAAACTGAGTAGGTGTTGGGGCCTGTTCTGGAAAAGAAAAATTAGAGAAGGCCTTAGTGTTTGGTAGATAAGGGAATTCTTCTTTCAGTAGCTCCTTTTCTTTCCTGCTACGTGTATTGTACTAAAAAGCCTTTCTTTTATAGCAAATTATGAAGGACAGGTGGATCAATGCAGGGCATGAGGAGGATGAACTTAAACCTTTCGTTGAACCAGAACTAGACATCTCGGACCAGAAAAGAATAGGTAATCAAGTATTTTTCAGAATATGATACTGTTTGCATGATGTGGGTGGGTTGGTGGTTTTTTTCTTCCACCTCTCTATTTGTTTGCTGTTTGGAATAAGTAACTAGTCTTCTAATACTGATATTTCATCAGGCTTATGTTCTGACACTTGTTTTGTTTAATTCTTTAGATGTTCCATTCTTTCTCTTGAACTTAGCCAGCCTAAACATCAGAGTGTTTCTATTACTTACAGAATGTGTGTTTGTTTTTAGATATTATGGTAGGAATGGGATATTCTCAAGAAGAAATTCAAGAATCCCTTAGTAAAATGAAGTATGATGAAATTACAGCTACATACTTACTGCTAGGAAGGAAATCATCAGAAGTAAGTATCATTCTTACAAATGCAAAGAAACAAAGGAATCAGTGTCCTTAGCAAAGTTAGAAGCAAAAATTAAGTCAGTAACTATAAGCATTGCATTCCTGCACAAAAGTCCCATTACACTTAAAATCACATTAATCTAATCATCGGTGTCAGCTGTCCTAATGATGCTGTGTTTCTTCTCACCCTGATCTGAGTTAATGAACTCTTGCCTTTAGGCTTCCCAAAACTACTACCCTGCTTGCTCAGCAGTTAGTCCTCTGAAGAACTTTGTATGCCCGTTACTGTCCTGTCTAGTCTAGGAGCTCAAGTGTGAATAAGCCAGCTGTAAATATTTTGAGAGAGCCAAGGAGCAGGACCAGTCAAGCTAAAAAAGGTCTTGCATTGCAGATCACCTTTCCGAGGGATGCTGAGAGGGCTTGGCATCAGTAACCTGCTCTTGGTTTCTTTGCTGGAGGAGTTGGTGTGGTGGTTTCTATGAGATGTATCCTCTCCTTCTGTTAAAATCTTAGAGAACTCTGAGGAGAGAGTACTGAAAGTAGGAATGGATTTTCTTTTTCTGGTGGTCCTTTGAGGACCACCACTGCAAATTCTACTGAGTTTTTACCTAAGACAGTTACACAAGAATCTTTAGAGAAGTTGGGACCTCTAAGCAGCTTCCTTGCTGTCGCAAATTTTCCTGTGTCCCAGAGCCATCTTCCTTCTGCCTCCCTGTTACTGTTTCCGTAATGTGGTGGGTGTTTGATTTGTTTTGTGTGAACTTCTTGTTTTAATATTCTCATTTGTATTGTAGTTGGATGCGAGTGATTCAAGCTCCAGCAGCAATCTTTCACTTGCCAAAGTTAGGCCAAGTAGTGATCTCAATAATAGCACTGGACAATCTCCTCATCACAAAGTTCAGAGAAGCATATCTTCTAGCCAGAAACAGCGGCGGTACAGTGATCATGGTGAGCAATTCTTGTTTTCAGTGTTGCAGAATGTAGTGACTTCCAGTTCTGTTTGGTTTCTGAATTTGTCTGTATCCCCCAAAGGTAAGGAGGATGACAACAGTGTAGCTCACAGCATGGTGGTTAAATAATTTACTGAATAACTTATTTTTTTAAAATTGGTTTTGTAATAAAGTGTTCAAAAACAGCTTCTAGAGGAATGCTGAATACACCAACTCAATACTCTAGTTCTGCCTTGTGTTGTCCCTTACATTCCTGACCACGCTGGGAAAGTCTTGTTACACAAATTGAAGAGAATCTTGCAACCCCCTTTTTCATGAAAAGCACAGCACTCCTCCCCCATGCTCTTGTATGTCTGTTCAGCTTTTGTTTCTTTTGACACTAGTAGGTCAGCTTGTGTCTAAAACTTGAAGAAATGTCAGTTTGCCAATATTCCTTGTTTCCTGTTTCCTGAGGGTAGTGTCACTTGATTGTCCTGCAGGAATTAAATTTCTAAAGAACAGTGACTCAGACAAACTTAGAACTCTCCTGATTAATGAGTGTGTAAGGTAGTAGCTCAGGGTTTTCTAAGCATCTTAAACATCTTCCTGCTCAGACGCTAACTCATAAAAGGAGTCTGTTTAGGCCTGCTTTTAAATACCTCCAAGTGCATTCGGAGGTTGCTTTCCTTGGGGGAGTCTCCTGGCATGACGGTTACTGTGTTTTGTGATGCTTTTATATATTTTTGTATATATTTGTACTTTTGTGTGTGTGTGCGTGTATATATATACACACTTTTTGATTAATTTTTATTAAAACACAAACTACCAAGTTGATGTATCTTGATGTATCCTCTTCTGAGGAAGTGTAACTGACAGCAGAAAACACAATCCTGACATCCCCACAGGCTTTTCCCACTGTTCAGGAGCCTATTAAAGCAAGAGAGAGCTCGGGACTGTTGAAGGGACTGCCTCATTCTCGGATGTGCTGGAGCAGTTTTTTGTTCCCAGCACACCCAGGGAGGCTGGTGGCAAATTGCCATTGCTTCTGGGCTGTTACAGGAGCACTGTCAACTGGCCATTAGTGCTGCTGGTGATTGAGGGTTGTGTCACCAGGTACCTGTCTCAGGAGCCCAGTTCTATCAGAAATTGGTTTGAATGGCATGTGCCAGTTTCATGTTAATGAAGGATCATCTGGTTTGAATGAGTGGGTAACTACTTAAGTCTCTCAAAGATGACTCTAAAGGGTGTTCCTTAGCAAGCAAAACCAGTGTCAATACTCAAAACACCAGAAACCTCCATTAAATTCTTAATTATTTCATGGAAATCAAGTAGTATTTACTGTCTTCTAAAGTACAGTATTTCAATAACTTCAATAATTAGCTTCTGCAACTCTGATTCCCAGTGTTAATTACGTTGATTCTCATGTGTGAATACATTTGTATTGTAGTGAAAAATAGCTACTGAACTTGTTTCTTTTGTTTGTATGTTAAGCTGGACCATCCATACCCTCAGTAGTGGCATATCCCAAAAGAAGCCAGACTAGTACTACAGACAGTGACCTCAAAGAGGAAGGAATTCAGTCAAGAAAATCCAGCAGTAGTGCTGTTGCAGGAAGAGGAATTGCACCAGCTAGTCCAATGCTTGGAAATGCCAGCAATCCCAATAAGGCTGATATTCCTGAACGTAAGAAAAGTTCGGCTGTTCCTAGTGTAAGTAGAAACACTTATTTATCAAAACCATTACATGTTTTTGAGGGGTGAAAAAGTGTTAAACCGTTGATTTATTAGTGGTGCTGATTTTACTTCTCGTTCATCAAGAGTAAATGCAAGTATCTTACACTGCTGCCTTTTTTTTCCCCCCTGAATTAGTCAGCTACTCGAATTACCTCTTTTACATTGCTGAAGTAGTTAGTAGGTATTAATAATTAGCACTGCTAGCTGTTAGTGAAAAGAGTTAATTTGGGTATTTAAAGATCATTTTAAAAAAAGGAAAAAAGAAACTGAACCCAAAGGCTGTCCCCTGAAATTTCATATGAGTTATTTGTGATATCACCAACTACTCTTCTGTGGCCTTTGTACAGAAGAGTGAAATCTCTAATTTCATTATCCTGTTTTATAGTTTCGTGTGTATAAAGAGCCACCTAATCTTTGTTCTCAATATGCTATTCCAGGTCATAGTTAATGTATATGAAGGTTATCAAAGAAATGTAGCTCTAAAAACTGTTCAAAGTGTGTATTTCAACCCATTTTTAAAAGCAGTGTCTGGCTTTTGTCCTTGTGGGCTTCCTTCACCAGCCCCTAAACCTCAAAAACAACAAAAACCACCACATTAAGGTGCATAACTAGTAAATGTACAGGGTCGAGCAGTAGGCAGTGCGCCAAAAGAAAGAAAATCCTTTGTTCAGTTTGGTTTTAACTTGTATACTCTGTGGTGCCTCCCTCTGAGGCAAAGCTGGAGATCTGTTTTCATAAGCAGATTTCATTAACTCTCATCATGTAACATTTAATTTCTTAAACTTTTGTATTGAAGAAATACATTTTTCTTTGTATTGTATTTTGTATTGAAGAAAGTCCTTCTTTTCAGAAGAAGTAACTTCCCAGTCCTTTATTCAACTTACAATGGAGTGATTTTTTTTAAAAAAAAAAATTACCCCACAAAGCTATAATATTTGCTCATATACTCAGCACCATTACTTATAACAGAACTTTCTGAGCTCACAGCTTTATAACAATCTGAATCAAAAGAAGTAAAAGAAGGTTTGTTTTACTTTATTGGCACTGTATTGTCAGTTGGCTCAGTGACTGATGGTGGCTTGGCTGGAGGGTTTCGGCAAAGAGATTACATGTGAAGACACATCTTTTATGGTAGCAGCTGTTATTCATAAATGTGAACAAGAGCTCATGGTTTTGGGGGACCCTTTTCTGATTTTTATGGTCCCCTGCCTTTTTCCTTGGTTTGTGATCAGTCCAGAAACCATTCAAATCTTGTTTATACTTACATGACAGTTCTTACCTACTGAGTCTCAAAATGATAGGATAATCAAATCAGTTTTGTCCTACATTGGACTTCACTCAATATTGTGTAGTGCCGTATTCAAGAGCTTTGTATCACAGTTACAACATACTTTACCTTTAGTACCTTTAGTATTTTGATCTGTTATTCTACACCACTCCCAAATCCTGGGGATTTACTCCAGTAGTCTTATTTCAAATTTCATACTACTATAGCTGCAATAAAATTTGAGCTTATAACCATAGGATACTTCTCTCTTCTGATTCAGTGTGCAATGATCCAAGTGATCGTTTACAAACAGTGGTACAAGGTGGTGAAGATGGAATCAGGCTTGTCATGTCACTCAATCAATGTTTAAAATTGTCTCTGTTCATAGCTCTTCCTGTCAGACAGTGCAAGCTGTTTGGTTGGTTTTTGTTTGGTTTTTTTTCCCCTGCTAGAGATTAATCTTTTGCTTTCTTACTCTTGGGGATGGAGGGAAGCACTGACTTTTTACACAATTCCTGGAACTTACTAGGGAGTTGTATTTCTTACAGTGTTGGCATGCATCTAGAAGGAAAAAAAGGATGTTGAAGTTAGCATATTGTCCTGAAGTTGAAAAAAGTTTGAGGTGGAATGAGTTTGTGTTCTCACTGAGCACTTAAGTCCTAAAATCAGTGATATGATGAGAAAAAAAATCACTGAAGAGGTAGAAAAATACTGTTTAAAATAAATTATTACTTTGACAGATACAGCAAAAATAGCAGAACTGGTCCTCCGTGGAGACCCTTAGCCGGTTGTGTGCTGCTCTTGTTAAATAACAAAGCTTACAAGCATGCACTTAAGGTTAACTATTGTGCTTGTAGAGCCGATAGCAAAGTCTGGGGTTGAAGTAAGGGATTCTAAGCTGTACTTCTAAAGTTGACAGAGCATTTAAATTCTTGCAAACTAACTAGTTCTGCAAGCTGAACAAGTGCATGTCAAAAACCTCAAGTTTGTCAGGCAAATACCAAATCCATAATAAAAAGTCACAGTTTTGGATTTTTCCTCAATGCTTGTAATAAGGCTGCCCAGAGCCCTTAGTATATAGCTTTAAGAAAACTGGAAGAGGAGAACAGCTGGTATGTTTGGAAAATCATTTAGGATCAAAAAACATACTAGTGCTCTTAAGATTGGTTCATTATTCTAAGTCCGAAGCTGATTCTTTGAAAGTCTTTCATCAGTCCTCGCCTTGGTATCTCTTAATGCGAATATAGCCTTGCCTAAAAGTGGACACAAGACGCGAGGAGAGAGGAGGACTCTGTACCACAAATTCATCCTTTGTGCTGTGATTGAATCTTGTGCATGTGCTCAGAAGTCTCAACATGCACTTTTGCAAGTGTTGACACCTCCTGCAAAGAAGGCAGATGATGGCACGAGGATTGAACTTACGCAGCTAACCCTGACCCGAGGGGCTGTCATTCCATCAGGGACTGTGGTGCTGTTTGACACCAGTTTGGGGCTTCCTGTGCTGTGCACCTGTGCAACTTAGTCATGCCCAGAGATTAATAGTCTGTAGATTGGCTGAACAAAAAAGTCGTAGCTGAAGAACTTCTGTGATGAATCATGAAAGGTTGTACACTAAAAAGTGTAAAGGCCCCAATACCAAGACTGTATTCTTCCTAAAACTGAAACTTGAGAGCTTGAAATGCTTAAATCTCCTTTAGCGACCTCTGAAATCTGAGTCAAACAGAAAAAAATGTATACTGATACTCCTCTCTTTGCGTTCCAGAAAGAGTTGGGAAAGTGCGTCTTTAGAGTCCTCTGATTTCAGATATGAATACCAAAACCTGTCCACTCCCAAACCTGAAAATGCATAGTCTTTAAAGCTTGATCCAGCACAGATTGTCGTCTTGTCTTTCTAGATGTACAACATCACAGTACATTATAAAGTTATGTGTTATCTTCTCAAGGGAAACAAATACCTAATGTTCTAAGGGAGCAGGTGGAAAGAAGGAAGCCACCCATTATTGTGTGTTTCACACCAGAAAAATTGTCAGATATTCTAGGTGCTTCATTCTCTAGTATGTTCAGAAACACAGAACAAAATGATATGGAAATATTAACGTGCAGTACTTCAGTGTAGCATCGGTTTGCACCGTGTGACCTCTCAAGAACATATGAACAAAACTTCACCTTAGGTGCGCAGCTTTCATTGCTGGCAAGTTTAGTAAAGAGAGGGGAGTTTGTACAATGGCAAATGTCAGAGGAACGTAGAAGAATCAGTGGTGGGGTGGTTATGGGTTTTTTTAAAATAAACACATTTGAAGACAGGGATGTGTAAGGAATGAATTACAAGGAAAGGGCCAAAAGGACTTCTGCTCATGCTTGGCACATGCCTATCCCTAAGGAATATCCAGTGAAGAATACTTGAGAACCTGTGAAACAGCCACATACATCTTATGATTTAACTAATAGTTCTGATAATCTAAAATACTCTTGATACTTTTTTTACTTTTTAACACCAGGAAGTTGCACAGTTCACTTTCTCATTTTTATTTATACATTCATGTAAAGATGTATAACAGGTCACCAATCTTTTAAACAGACAAGATGGCTTCATTGTCAAATCTGCAGCTCAGGGATCATGTTACCTGAGACACCCCATATAGCAGATATTTTGCCTTAAGGCTCTGGAAGAGCTTTTGCTGGTTATTGAGAATACTCCACTTTAACAGTTTTGTTTCAGGTTCAGAAACAAAAAAGGTTTGGCTACTCTCCTTTTGTGCTTGAACTACTTTTTCCTTTCTTTTTTTTATCCTTCTTCCCATGATTCTCTACTGTGACCATTTATGTGAAACCTTTTCTTAATGCTATTTTAAAAATCCACTGAATTTCCCTTGTCTGTCATAGCAGTAATTCTTCAAAGAACTCCAAAAGGTTAGTT
The DNA here is from genome assembly GCA_035590275.1 of Ibycter americanus. Classification (NCBI taxonomy): domain Eukaryota; kingdom Metazoa; phylum Chordata; class Aves; order Falconiformes; family Falconidae; genus Ibycter; species Ibycter americanus. Next base: position 35,982,791 of record JAVJGI010000063.1, on the reverse strand, counting down.
GAGCATGATGTCCCCTGCCTGATTCTTAGTGGCCATCCTTACTCAACACGTGCTTATCCAGGTGCTGACCAGTCTTTCCCTTAAGCTAGCCTCCTCCAAGACTTTCCCCAGCAGTGATGTTTAAAGTTAATAGCCTATTTTGCTTCCTGCTTTGCCCTGTGATCCTTTTCTTTAAAGAAAATTTTTAAAGGTTTTCTCCACTTTCCAATCACATGCAGTTACCTGTGTTATGTTCTTGGGGTGGGAAGAAAAAATATAAGGCTTGCCGGCTTTTACTTCCTCTACAACCTGGGGGTGCATGTTTATCTGGACCACCATGCTTTTCCTACAGTAATTGCATCTAACGTTTTATAATTCTGTTATCTGTGAATTACCTAGCTTCTCAGTCGTTCCTGGAAAATTGACCGCCAACTTGGGCATATCTCCACCCTCTTTCTCTGTAAAGACAGAGGCAAAGTAATTCTATTTCTTTTCTCCCCTCTAAAGTAAGGTCTGTAGTTTAAGTTCCCCTGGTTCTCTTGTCCTCAATGTATTATGCTTGTATTTAAATGTATATTTTTAAAAATGGCTTATTAAAATTCTCTGCAATTTGTCTCTCTAATTTGACTTATTCTTCCCTGTTTTTAAAACTTATGTAGTTTTATAGTATTTTAATATTAAAAAGTCCATGTTTACCTTCCCACTGAATTTTACCACATTTGTTTCTTCAGTCTTTGCTTTTCCTGTCTTGTTTAAGGGTATGATTTTAACTTAAAGGAGAATTCTGCAATCTACAAGTGGTAAAGTATTTAAAAAAGACTGTAAAGACGTAGGTTATCCAGACGTAGATGAATGCTATACATGCTGAGAATTTGTAATTCAGAACATTGGTAATTAAAAACTTTAAGCAAAATTAATTTTGAGCCATCAACATGAAATAGAAGAACAACTTGTTAGGATTATATTTTCTGATCGCATTATTCCTTGAAAATACTGGAAGGTGTCTGTGTATTAACTTATTTAATTATTGTAAGTTTTATAACTGTATAGAACTAGCATGAAGTAAAACAGTCCTCAATTGTATGTAAACTTAACCCCAGAAAAGCCTTTTGTGGGGAATAACAAGCCTGTGTTTTTTAATTGTAGAATAATACTGCCCCCGGAGCAATGACGCGGCGCAACACTTATGTTTGTAGTGAAAGAACCACTGCTGATAGGCATTCAGTGATACAAAATGGCAAGGAGAACAGGTATATGAAATGTCTTCCTATGGTGTCTGTCCCTCGTCTTCACACTTCCAAAAAATCGTAATGTCTAATTTAAAAATCAGTAATATTCTAGTGTAATTCTTAATGAAAGGTGAGTACAGATATTTGGTTATGGAGCACTTGTAAGTATGTTGGGATTTTTTTCCCCCTATACTTAATTCATACAGTCTTTATACTTAGAATGTAAAAGGAAGTTCCTAATTTCTGGTTAAATATGTGTCATATTTGTACAGCCTTCATCTTAAATCAGTTGTTAACTGCTGTGGCCAAACACCATATGCTTGCAGAAGAGGCTTGTTCAGGTCAAACTACAAAGTCCATCTCTCTTGGGCCATTCTCTTTTTACATTTCACTCTAATCTGTACTTTGGGATTAAGTTTCAGGGAGAAAGTTGATTTTTTTTCTGACCAAAGATGAAACCGTGATAGGCCATTGTCTTGGACTAATAACATTCCTTACTGATATTCTTGTAGTCTAACTGCTTCCCGGTATTTACAGAACTCATCTTGAGAAGGGAAGCACTAATATCTCCGTATTCTGAGTGAAAACAGTCAGAGAAGTAACAGGTTGCTTCTTACTTTACTGAATGAAAGCCTGACTGCAGCATGCAGTGGAATTGGAGTTAACCAGTTCATGGGTTAGTACCATAGCAACATCTAGTGCCATTCCTCCTCCCTGTGTGCCAAAGACCAAGGAGAGCTGTAGAAAATAAATATAATTGTGAATGTAGACATTAGGTATAGAGTAACAATTGTGAAGAATACCAACGAATTTCCTGGCTGGCTGAGGTGTTTTAAGATCCAACCAACTGTTGTTCACAGAGTTTTACTGGTCTTGAAAGCTGGTAATGATTAAGTAGCTGACCATTGCCAGGAGAGTACCCAGACAGCTAGTACTTAATAAAAATGCTTAAGCTTGGAGGAATGTGTACCTCTCTCCTACTCTTCCTGATTTTCGCCACCCCTTCCTAATTTTATGACATATTGTAAAGGGTGGGAAGAAAATACTTTTCTTCTAGCTTGCATTGAAGTTGGTGAAAGATCTGCCATTTTTTGCATAGAATTTTTCCTCATCCTCTCAGCAGTTTATAAGGAAGAGTGATGAAGTTGTGATGTTGAATGGAAAGTCTGTCTGTCCCTTGTTTGACTCCTGGAGCCTAGGGATAAAGAACATGATTTTGACCCTGTCTCTTCCTCCTAGCTTTCTGCAAACTGAAAGTGATTAAGGAAAAAGTCAAGTATAAGTTTGAAGAGTGCCAAAAGTCTAGCTGGCCAGCTGGGCCTGCAGTCAACTGTCTTGTGAAGTACAGCACAGCTATTTGGTACTGTCTCTTAGTGTGTCTGTCTCAGCCTTCATTGATTAGTCCTTGTTAATGTTACGAAGTTTGTTTAGATTAAAGCTCACCATCCTTTCTTTGATTTGATATGTTAATAGCTTTTTTCTTTCCAAGCTCTCTTTGAAAAATGAATCTTTCTGTCCAGAATAGTTTTGGTCGGATTTGATCACTTGATTTCTTGGTTTAATAACATACTTGTTCATCTTTAAACTAATATCTTAGCACTATCTTGTCTACAATTTCTTTATTACATTTTTTAAAGTTAGTAGATATTGCTTACTAGGAATGCTTGAGATACAGATGTCCCCTTAATTTAGGAGTAACTTCATACTCCTAAGAAGATGTCTTTTGAAGTTGTTTTTTTCCCCCAGCTTTGAGTTTCTCAGAAACTATTGCCTTTCTGCTTTTTGTCACGTATGGGCATGAAGCTCAAAGTTAATATTGAGTGTTACTTGGCAACTATATTAATTCTATTTTATATACATAATTGATTATCCTTACATAATTTACCTTTTATTGTCAATATGGTATCCAAACGTCATTTGCTTATCCTACAGACTAACCCTGTTTGGGTCATTTGAAATGTCTGAGCATTTGTATTCTTACTGTCAGGGAAAAAAAAAATCTTCATAGTTTTTATTGCATACTTTTGATTACTACTTACATTAGTCTTTATAGAGGGTTAAAATGAGATAAGTTAATGAGAATGCATTGTTAATTGTTTTACAGTTGGGAGACTTCTCATTGTCTGAAATGCTTCAACACTAAACTGCACATTTGTTTTGGCACAGTTTCAGAATTACTGTGATTTGGCACAGAATTCAGAATTTACGTCTGAATATATTTTCTGGACATATATTTCTGAATATATGTGTCTGGACAAAGGCTAACTGATTGCATGAAATGCAGGGACCTTTAATGCAGGCTAAATCAACATGGCTATTGATGGGACTGGCTCTTCAGAATGAATTCTGCCTGCCTTCAGGTGTCTCTGTAGTATCTCTAATATTGTACTCCCAACTTGGCAGAAAGTAACTTTAGAAACTTGTCATGGTTACAAAGTAAATGGCAAGATCCGAAATAGAACCTGGGCTTTGTATAAATCCAGAGTTTTGTTAAAAGTGCTTTTAGTGCTTTTGAAATGTCTGTTGGTGACAGATGTTAAAGGCAGGAGTAATTACTATAAATGATTTGTTAGAGATTGGATTTTAGGTTTTCCTTAGCCAGTCAAATACTGAGTGTGACCCAGTGAAAACTTGGGAGACTTGCCTTAAAAGGCAAAGATTCATGCATTTAAAGTCTATTCTTTCTGTAGAGAAAATGTTGAAGTGTTGCTTGTTCTGTTTTTATGTTGCACATTGAATTCTGAGAAGGCACTATTTCTGAGACTATGGAAGCTTTTGAAGAATCAATAGTCCAGGTAGTGGACTTGATGTTGGAGAAAGTAGTTTTGAAGACCCCCATGCCAGATTGGTAGAAGCAAAGGGTTTTTAAGTCTCACATCCCTACTTCAGCATATTATGTGGCTGACACAGGCATTCTGCTGGAGATGACTCAGTTGGCTTTCCTCCAAAGTCTGAGCATTAATTAACGCACTTGGGGACTCATGAAATGCTCTTCATAATGATAGGCAATTGCTTTAAATCATTTGTAACACAAATGATTTACAACAGCCTCAGATTTTTAATAAGCCTTGGCACTAATTGGTGAATGTTAGCACGCTGTTTCTGTGTTCCCAGGCTAGTAATCCAAGGAAGCTGATTTCTAGCAAGGCTTTAGAGGAAGATATAGAAATGCTTTAATATGTGCTCTGCTGCCTTATTGATACCTTTAGTTATTACATCTTTGGAGGCAAGTGACTAAATGAAACGTGGGTCTAATGTGTCGTAAAACTAGATTCTTTCTCCTTTATCTCTTACAACAAATTGAGAGGAGAGGAGCTAGAAGTGCTTGAGAGGCTAGTGACCAGTTATTTGGGGATTACTTGACTTTGGGGTATTGCTTTTGAGATGAATGTTTATTTCCTTACAATTTCTTAATACCCGGGTGTAATGTGAAAGCTGGGCTGTGTTGCAGGATTCGTTGTAGTAGTGCTTGTAGTTCGCAACCTGCTGGATTCAGCATTGTAAGGAGATGCACGCATGACTCAGATGAAGTTCTCTAGATTCTGAGGAGTTCAAAACAGAAAGAAGTAGATTTTGCTAACCGTTGTAGCCAGCAGTTCTGATCTCTCAGCTGTGAGGTGTTTTCTACTAGTGCTTTGTGAGAGCTAAGCCTGAGAAGTGGGTCAGCTGATACTTGTAGCTGGACTGACATTCTCTTCTCCAAAGTCTGACATACCAGAATGAGATAACAGGACTTGAATTTTAGTATGTGTAACCGTGAAGTAGCTTGGAAGTGAACATGCAGCGTCATGAAACTGTCACTGACAATCACTGATTTCTTAACCTCAAACAGTATTTCTGAATTAGAATTGCCATACTTTTAAAGCAGACTTAAGATGAATGACACATGGTGGTGTAGGCTGAAAAGCCAAATACATCTTGTGGCCTCTCAGTTTTCTCCCATCCTTATCATTACCAGATAATGTGAAGGCTGCAAAGACTGTTTTGCCCCAAAGAAAGAAAAAGATTTCATGCTCCTATTTTAACATACTATACAGCTGGCAGCTTACTGGCCATTCTGCTAAGACAGCACTGTATACCTTGCTTCAAAGCCTGAGTGGTAATTTGGAGAATTTAAGGTTCATAGCCAAGCAATATGAAATGCTCTTCAACAGTCATACCTCTTTCTCTAGAGAACACCAAGTGTTATTCATTGCCTCCTACGTGTACATGTTGATTAATAGTAGCCTTTTTGTTTGGGCCTCTCTGGACTTGTTAAAGATCATGATATTGTTGTTTTCAATTGTACCTGGAAGTCCCTCAGTTATCAGATGTAGATCGAAATTTGACAACTTGCCCACCTTACGGTGATGTCTTCTAATGTGGACACGTTCTGAAAACAAAGTATTTTGCTGCAGTAATGAAGCCATCATCAGTCTTTTGGAAAGTGCAATTGGTGGGTTTTTTTAATGCATTTTTAAATGTTAAGACCAGTATGGGTTACATCAGTGCTTTATACTAGCCCTTTGGGACAGAACACTGAGTTATTCAGCTTCTGTACATCAAGGAGGGTATCACACTGAATTAATGCTAATGGTAAGAGCATGATCACTTCATAGATGTCAAGTGCTATAGTAAGGATGCTTTTTAAGGGGAGCGTAGGGTAGTTACTGCTCTTTACATCGAGGAGGGCTGTTAAGAGTTCGTGTTCTTTGATAAATCAGTTAATAGAAGGAAAAGTTTGCTTTTTTTCTATGCAGTAGTTTGTTGTTGGTCCATCATGCTCTTCTTTCTGCCTCTGCCTGAACCCAAACCCCCTCACAGCCTGACAGAAATGTTCGCTTACGCAGCTAGCCCTGCTTCAGTTTGTACTACATCCTTCTCCAGTGTTCGGCTGCGACATCAGAAGTCGATGTCCATGTCAGCCTCTGTGCACACGAAGATGATGTTGCCTCCAATAGACAATGGCGCAGATAACTTCAGGCCTATGTAAGAATCTGAAATCGTTGTGAAACTAACTTATACCCACTGCTTCTTAACTTTGTGCTGTGGAATTTTAGTCCTAGATTGTTCTAGTATACATTGCCCACAAGATGTGTGTTTCCTCATTTTTTTCGGTCTTGTTTACATTTGTCTTGTGGTGTGTCAGGCTGTCTGTGACATAATCCTGCAATAATGAACCTTAATTTTTTCCTACTGTTAGGAGTATTGGACATTCCCTATTGTCATAGTCTGCTGGAGACTCTAACTGTGTATCCTGAAGGACTTCACTACTTGGAGTGGTTTGCTTGTAGAGAATTTTGTGTAGGATTTCAAATTAGCAAGATTTTCAAAGATGTATATATAGAATGTGGAGGGAGAGACACTAAAGTTACCTATTGCTTCTCTTTCCTGGGAGGAAACTTTACTCATCTATTCTTTTATCAGTCTTCTCAGTGAAACATTGTATGCCTAGTTTATCTGGTCTTTTCCAGGATACTCCTGTTCCATTTTTCTGCCTATGTAGGTTTCTGTTTCGGCAGCCTTTTAATCCTAACTTCTTACAAGTTTTGATTCCATACAGTGCTGTAATAACGTTGATATTTCCAACCCTGGCCTATATAAAAGTGTCTGCTTATGCCTTACTGTAGTAGTGTTTTGTGTTTCCTGCGGAACCATAGTGCTTCTGTAAAGAAGTTCTAGCATTGTTTTTTGTTTTCTGCTCTAGCACTATTCCCGATCAAAGAACTCCTGTTGCTTCAACTCACAGCATTAGCAGTGCAACCACACCTGATCGTATTCGTTTCCCCAGAGGAACGGCTAGCCGGAGCACTTTCCACGGCCAGCTCAGGGAGCGACGTACTGCTACCTACAATGGACCGCCAGCCTCCCCCAGTCTGTCCCATGAAGCAACACCGCTCTCACAGACTCGAACCAGGGGTTCCACTAATCTGTTTAGTAAACTAACTTCAAAACTAACAAGAAGGTAAGCCTCTTGAAATGGTAATGCAACATTTTCTTTTCATCGGGTGGTGGAAATACCTAGTATTGCTTAGGTGGTTTTATCCACATTCTCTGATTAATGGCTTAACAATTTCTGCAGCTTAAAATGCACTGGCTTACAAATTTTTTTTGTGTTCTTTTTGGTTACAGAAGCCATTTGTTTTTAGCAGTTGAGTCAAATGAGATAAAAAGTGAGACAGTTTGTGCTGTTTCCTTTGTGCTCTTCATTCTCATGTCTGAGGTACAAATGCTGCAGAGCTGAAACGTTTCAACTTGGTTCAAAAGCTGCTCACTCTTACTGTATGGTCTGTCAGTAGACAGCATAAACTAGGATCCCAGTCTTGATATTTGACGTAGAAGCTCAGTTTGTGTTTTCCGATAACTTAGGCTGTCAGTGGACAGTGGCAATACACAAATACCGCAGGTAAAAGGGTGGGGGCAGGAGACAAGCTTCTTTTGGCAGTAGTGCTAGCATAGGTCATACTAAAATAGTGGCAGGACTATGGTCTCAGTCTAGGCAGCAGTCTGGTCAAACCTTGAAAAACTGACTCCTATTTTGACCTTTAGTTCATGTGCAGATTCTGGTTTTGGTGTGCAGGTGTGTTGGTCTAGCCAAAGCCTAGCTTAAGCAGGTGTTCCTGCACTAAGTTTTTACTCTAATTGGACTTCTAGTTTCAAATCCATGTAAATTAGTTCCTACAAACCCTAAAATTGAAAACCACCTTTTTTCTTCTACCTTTAAAATCTGTCAGTTCACATACTGCATAATTCAGACCACTCTGCTATCCACAGCTTGTGTTTGCAGAAGTGAGGCTTTGTTTTTCTTTGTCTTAAGATAATCTCCATGCTTTTGTATCCTTCTCATCATGTGAAATTTTTTGAAATACATTACTGTGATCTTGGCCTGCTTGCTTTTCTTTTAGGCTTTATATCACATCAGCACCAAGCCATTTCCTTCCTGTCTGTTCTGTGACTATACATGCCTCCCTCTCAGCATCCTCTTCATAGTCTCCCATTCCTATAAAATAACGCTACGCTAAACTCCAGTTTTTCACAACTGGCTGATTTCAATTTAGGGAATGAATTTATTTAAAATGTGAGATTTTTTTCTGTGAAAAGCAATAATGTGAAGCCTAGCCTTTGGTAAATGTTTTACCCTGCTCAGCTGTCTTCCAGCTAACACTTCCTTGGGAAATACTGTGCTATATGAAATTCTTTCTTTCTCCACTGCCCCCTTTTTCTGTTGAGGGACAGATAAAAGAATAATTTCGGTATCTGTAAGAATTAAGTCATCTGCTTTTTGTCAAATGAAGTCTTAATCAGACAGATCCTTTGGGCACATCTTCCTTTTGTACTTTTGTTTGTAATATCCTGACTGAATTTTCTGTCTGATGTTCCAAATGCGGACGCTCAAACTGTGAACATGCAAGCTTTTCACTCACTTGTTTAGGCTGCATTGAAACTTCTATCATTACCTCAGTGTTTCAGCTTTCACAGTGCAATGTGGTTTTCTTGAAGTTTTTCCGCACTACTTTTGACAATAGTTTAAATTCCATCTGGACCTGATTAAATAACATACAGTTGTAACACAACAGCACTGTTACAGATGGTTAAGTTTGCACTTGGAGGACTTCTTACAGTTGGGACTGTTATACTAGGTGCTGTACAAACTACTAAGGAGGTGGATAGTGCCATCAGAGGACATGGTTATGTTTCTTCTCTTTAAATAATTCTTTTAAAAACCCTTAAAACCTGTTAATTTATTCTAGCATTCTCTGTGGGGAATCAGAATCCATTTTGATTATGAACTACTTATGTTCTGGTGTAAGCCATTGTTAACAGCTTCTGCCACTAAATTAACTAAATATTTAAGGCAGTTTTTGGCACAACACAGCTGACCTAATGTTAGGAAGGAAGAAACCTAACTGAAGATACTCAAGGTCTAATTATAGAAGAGTTACTGATTTTTGCTTTCTCTTTCAAATATATGAAGAAAATCCAAACATATTTTTATGTGACCTTGCAGATTATGAGTTTAAGTGTTTCGACACCAGTACGTATTTTAATTCATAATAACTACTGGTGGCATATTTCCCAGAAAAATTAAGTTTGAAAGTAGCAATGCTAGGAGTTTGACTCTTCAGACCCTAAATCATCTGCCTAATCTCAGAATGTATGTAGTGTAATTTCATTGTGCATTTTAAATGAGATCTTTTTGCATGTTTCGCTCTAAATGGCTTTTTCAATTTATTTTGTACAAAACTTTTTGTTAATTATTATTTTGGCTTAATTTCTTTTAGAAACATGTCATTCAGGTTTATCAAAAGGTAGGATTTATTTATATTTAAAAAAAAGTGGCTCCTGCAATTAACAACAGATTTGGCTTTCTAGCCTTGGTTTTCTGAAAACTAAACTTTCTGCTGAGGACTAAATACTTTCTCTCTTGAGAGGAAAGCATAGAATAAATCCATTAACTCATGATGATACTTAAGAATCTGTGGCACCTGTATAACAAGATGCTAAGCATGCCTTGTGAATTCTTCTTTCTTTGATAGAGTTGGTAGTACCAAAGTAATTCTGTTCTCTGTACTAATACACTTAGCATGCTTATGTTTGAAGAATGAGGTGTTTGATAACAATGATGAAAGTATAAACAAAACATAAGGTTACAAGCAAATAAAGGTAAGTGATGCTAAATTTACATTCTCTATCTCTTTGTTTTATGATATTTTATAAAAATCAGTGTGAAGTTTTCTGCAGTTGATACAATGGAAAGCAAACTGAACACAGTTGTGAATCTTAAGAGTTTTGCATGAAAGACTGAATGAAGGTGCAGTGGCTGTGTATTTTAAAATGGGATGCATTTGCTGAAGTGAATTGCAAGAGAACTGCAAATAGAGCGCTTCAGTTATAAACGAAAAGTATAACGTCTATGCAAATTTGTTAACGAAAGGGAAAAGCTCAGAAGTCTGATTCACATTTCACACCCAAAGGATTGAATTTAGTTTTACAATTTGAGAATGATTCAGGTTGCTATATATCTTGTTAATTCACTATGACTCATGAAAGTTGGTTATACAATTTTGATCTGCAGGTAGATTTTTCCAGTAGAACTTCGTAATACTCTCTTTATTTGTATCATATCTTGGAGCTTCTTAAAGGGGGTGGTACTTTCAGTTTCCAACTACTGATCAAAAATAGGGAGACAGTGCCAAAAAACAGATGTCTGTTTTAACTTTGAAAATGCAAGGCTGTGCATGGGATTGTGATTTGAAGTTTGTCAGACCATTTAAAGGAAATACTTAGATTAGGGAGACCCGAGATATGTAAATTGCTGACTGAATTTGGGTTTATAATGTACAGTCTGAATCTAAATGTCCCTGCCCAATTAGATGAATAAATTCCATACCACGAGAAGAAGAATAATAACAATAATCGGAGCTCTTCCAAACATGACTGTTTAGAACTGGTGTTGGTTGGATTGGCTGACATTGTCACAGCTTACTTGTGAAAAGGAACATGCTCCAGCTGTTAGTTTAAGGAAAGAAACCGTCCAACACAGCATACGGATGAAACTGAGCAGCAGCAATAGTTTTAACCCATCATGCATCATGAGCTGTGGGGTGCATACCACTTTGTGAGGGGGAGCTTTTGTGTCTCTGTAGTCATATTGCTTTTAAAACAAAGGATTGTGATCTGTGCAACCTCCACAACTGGATGCATGTAAGTTTGTTACCCTGCTGCTCTGAAGAAAGATGGAAAATGCTAGTATGAGTACAGTCTTAAGCTAGAAAGTTATTGTTCAAATTTGAGACTTAAAGGTAATTTTTTTGATCAACACTTTCCTTTGACTTGAGGCCAGAAATCTTAAGCCTCTTGTGGAAATAGCTGCTATAGCTTCCATGAATGTGTCTTTGAATAAGAGATTTGCTAAGGCTTACACCACCTACACAGGACTAGACTGTGCTTTTTAAATTCTGTTTTAAGTGTACGTGGTGTCCCTCCATACCTGATCTGTATGTAGGTACAAAATTAAATTGAAAATGTTGGGAGTTTTGGCAGTGTCTTCTTGCTTTATATGCTGTGAATCTTACCTAAGCTCACAGTCTCTGATACTGAAAGAACTGCTGTAACCCAGCAGCATGTATATATAGTACTGCAACATCATTCTAGGGAGCTGAAAAAAGTAGATAATCAGTCACTCTGTTTTTTCTTAAACCACTGAGTTCTAATATGGTACTTGGTACTCAGAGGTATAAAATATATATCTTGCACCATGCGCTGTGCTTGCCAATCTGCATATTGTGGAAGTCTAACTTCTTTTCTGACAGCAAAAATCAATTTCTGTGATCTGAATTTTATTGCAGCATCTTTTCTCCATTTCCATAAATTGATCTTATTTTAGCATCTTCCACTTTTTTGCTGTTTTTCCGCATCTTTTTAGACAGTTTTCTTTGTATCTACTTGGATTTTTAATACAGAGTGTACAAAGATGTAAAGAACAGAAAACACTGCATGACTCAGGACAGATATATGGAAACATTCTTATTTTTGAAAGCCTTTCACAAACCATAAATGAGATAGTGTGTAGGCATTGCATGACAAGTGAAAACATAACTTTCCTATATATTTGTTCCATTCTCAAGACCAAGGAGCATCTCAGTTCATAAAACTAATTTATGTAAACATACAAGCAAAAGCAGAAAATTCAGAGCATAAACTCGTGAATTGCAGTTCCCGCAGAAGTGAAGATTGTATTAGCAGTGAGGAAACCTCGGGCTGCATCTGACTTGCAGACTCACCAAAACAATACTGGCAGTACAGTGAGTGACAGTTCCCAACACACCAGTGCTGGGCTGTAGAACTGGACCATAACTATGTCCTTTGTGAAGAAAGGGTCATCTAGAGACTGGGACAGCCCTCCAAGGCTTGGCATGATGGCTCATATTTGAAGGTGAATGTCACCAAATGCAGTTCCTTGTGCTAAATGGATGGAACATACAAAATGGAACATGGAAAAACTGAACAAAGTAAGGATTTTCGGAGAGGCTTCCATGAAAGCGTGTTTATTATTTGAAAGTGGCAGGTATTTCGTAAATAATGACCTTTCTTTCTTAGATTTAGAGTATAGTGGTTTAGAAACTGAACAGTTTGGCTGAATTTCAACCTAAAAAGGGGTCTAAGAACATCATCAGGGATTTTTCCTCGCAGATGTTTCTGGACAGATTCCAGTTAACAGTATGTCTTAATTGTTGGGGAGACTGGTTATGCTTCTGTTTCTCTACAACCTTTGGCAAGTTTAAAAAACAAAACAAAAACCCACACAAAACCCAGAAATCCATAAATGCTTGCAGCTCTTAACAAAGCTGTCATCTTCCACTTCGTAGGAACACAGTAGGCTCTTCAAAATTCAAGTACTCTCAATTTTTCGGTTGAGCAGTGTCTTTGAACTAGTTGCTTGCTTTGCCCGGTAAAACAAGCCTTGCCCAGATCATCTGAAAGGCATGAATTTGTTCAGCTGGTACACGTGATGGTTTTCCCATCCCACCTTCTTGGTCCTACAGAGTTGCTGAGAAGTTGTTCATGGATTGTATATGCAGACCTTAAAATCTTTTTCTACCTTCTCCTGTATCCACCAGAGACAAGTAGCACATCTCATGAAAATAACCACCATTAGAACCCCATTTTGAAGCGCTAGAATTAGTTGAGGACTTGTCAGTTGTTTTCTTCTTGTTTTCCTTACGCTTTTTGCTTGTGACAGCTGTTCGTTAATCAGTGGTAAAGTTTCCTAGCGGAGACCCCATCGTGCTGTGCTGTGTGGTACCTCAGAGGCAGGGTTCTGATTAGATGCTGTTGTGACAAGCAGCTCATAGCTGTGTGACTTACCACTTTCTTAACTGGATTCTATTGTAATAGCAGTGTGAATTTTGAACAAGGAGCAGGCTCCATAGCCTGTGCAGCAAGTGCTGCCACCGCACTCCTCACAGTGCTGCCACAGTGTCTGTTCCCTTGTGACAGGGACTGCACAGGGTCATCTCACAATCCCGTTCCCTCACCATGACCCTCAAAGGGAAGGAAAGGAGGAAATTAAGTCTTGTAATGCTGCACACAGCCTCGTGTAAATACTGCTGTGCATCAAAAAAAAAAGCTTACTGTCTTACATTCCTATCCCTAGACACTTGTCAATCAAACTGCTTTAATAATTCGCATTATTCAGTGAAGCTATGTACTAGCTTAGAGTAGTCTTGATAAGAGTCTTACAAAGGCAGCTTCCCTCTGAGCAAAATTAATACTGAGATGTTGAACCATGGTACTGCAATAATGGGAAGGTAGAGGAAGATTATTTTCCCCTTAATTCTGCTTGATACTGGGCTTTTAAAAAATGGTAGTGATCAGCAATGTAGCTTTAAGCAATGCAAGAAGACAGAAAGCTTAAGCTTACTTTTGGATGCGGAAGATGCATCAGTGTGGGAATTAACAGCGTGGAGTTACCACAGCTTGAGAAGTCTTGGATTTACCTCTGAACTTTTGTTAACTTGTATATGCTTCTTGTTCTTTTTGCATTAAGGTATTTGGTATTGTTTAAACACCTAATACCTCGGATCTGATGTGCATGCAGACATATAGAGTGACCAGACTTGTCTGTAAATAAGTATTTTTTCTAATGTATATTGTATTCCCAAATAAAACTTTTAAAGATCATTAGCCGAAAAATAATAGGGAGTTATTTCTCTTTTAGGAGGTACTTACTAAATAATACAATAACTCCAATATGCTTTGTAACTTCAGTTTCACGTTTTCTGCTTTTAAGACGTTAAACTTTGTTCAGTGGGTTCTACAGTATTAATATATATAAACATACACTGTAAAAATTAGTTATGGTCTTTTTAAAAACTGTAGCATTTAGATTTCCATTTGGTTTGACGATGTGTTAAGTTCTGAATTTGGTCTAACCTATGAAGTTCTTTACATCTTTGTTGCTTTGTATTTTAACACACCTTTGGTATGATTGCAGTATCTTTTAGCAACTACTCAGATATTGTATATTGTAGTGTAAGATTTGTCTTCTCTTTCCCACTTCCTTTTGCTTCTGCATTCTTTTCAATGAGGCTCCCGACTGAATATGAGAGGAACGGGAGATTTGAGGGCTCAAGGTGAGGGTAAAATTTTTGTTTAAAATGTTACTTAGGTGAGTTTGAACCTTTCTCCCCTTGATTATGTGGCATAGTGGCTTCAGGCAGCAGCTTTTGTTTTGTCTAAGGCTTTGAAACTAAACAAAGAAGCATTTCTGTCTGCAAAACAGCTAGCAAAGCACTGACTGACTTAGTTCTAAACTTTCATCTTTCCTCTTGCCTTTTCCCTTGTGTGGTGTGGTTTTTGCATTTTAGTTGTTATAATTTGCTGTTGTCTTGTAGATGTGTAGGTAAATGGTCTCTAGTGAGGCTGTAAACATGTGGGATAACCATTGAAGGGTGGTAAGATATTTCTCATCTCCAAAGTCACAGCTAGTTAAACGATATTTTTCATGTTATGCTCTTCTTACAAAATCTGCATATCAAAAAAATAGTAGAAATAATCAAACTTCTGCTGATTTTGGCAGCTGTTTTCAAGTAGAAAAAGCTTTCAAAAATAAAATGAGCATTGAATAAAAGTTGATGTTCTCCCTGCCCCATTACAGCCTTATTAAAATAAAAACTTAAAGTTAAAACAAAGCACTATAATTTGCTTGCTGAATTTTATAACATCTGGCAAATCACATAGCTGGATTTGACATCATAATCCTGTGACTCTTGCAGTTACTGGCAGTCTTTCTAATAGGATGTAAAATTATGAAATAGGTTATCTTTGAGAAATATATTTAGTTTTGACCTTGTTATCACTTTTTATTTAACTTTTTCATAATTGCCTCCTTAATGGTGGTAGAACAAAAGCATTGCGTAACCAGAAGTCCGTTGCCAACTGTTGTAAAGAGCAGCTTGACTTAGTATTGTAAAATGAACTTTGAAGGTCAATGTGAGACCTAAACTGCATGGTTTGGGGTCAGTTAGGTTAGGCATTTTCAGAAAATATTTAAACATGACATTCTCTTTTCCTGAGGACAAGTGAATTTGAAGAGGTGACTGACAGCATGCCAATATTCATAGAGCAAATCTGTCACATTTTTTCCCTGGCGGTCCAAATGTAGTTCCTTATTCTTCAGCTGCGTGACCACTGATTTTAACTGAAGTAGAAGAGTCATTACAAACTAGAAATTTCTGGAACATTTCTGTATAACTATCATTACCAAAGGAGAAGCTTTTTTTATTAAAAAAAAAAAAAGTTGCAGACTTGGGAAATGCAGCCTCAATATTTTGTGCTTTATCTCTTAGAAATGTGACAGTAATAGTAACCCTCTTATTCGCCGTCTTTACCAACAACGTTGAGGTGGTGTCTGATAGTGACTTAGAACTCTCCTTCCCGCATTTCAGCCTCAAAGGCACTTAGCTGCATAGCTTGTAGCAGCAAGATTTCATCACTTTAACTCTGGCGGTTGTTGGTATTAAACAAGTTACTGACCAACTTCGAGACAAAGTATTTCCTCCCTGTTGAAGGTAACCTCAATAGCCTACAATGTGGTGGTCCTCTCAAACATGTACAAGTTCAGAAAGGCCAGAGTGAAACTGAATCAGCCCAGAACTGGGCAGCATATTGCTGGCCTTGCGGCAGTAGGTGGGTGACCCCTGGCATGGTCCCCTGGTCCTGCTGTCCTTCCTCCTGCTTGCAGCTAACTACCGTGCAACTCCACAGGCCCTCCCAGTGCTTGGTCTCCAACATGCTGCACAGGAGGAGGTATAGAGGAACCCCTAGGATCTCCCTGCACGGGCTTGAGCGGGCATCTCCCATGGCCTGGCACTGCCATGACCTGGGCTAAGCACCCTTTTGGTGCAAGTCGTCACCGTTTGAATGTTCCAGAAACTTTCTAGCGCGGAGCTGGTGTTTCAGCTGTCCTTGTGGCCCAAGAATAGGGGTTTGAACAGAACCTGCCTTAAAATCAATTCATAGATGATGCACATAGGTCCTTCCCCTCGTGCTCCTGACGCCAGTGACTTCCAGTTGTGTCATGCGTTGTACCATACCTTTGTTTCAGCCCCAACAGCTAATGCTTTACCTTGTGTGTACAGCAGCTAGGAAAGTGGGGCATTGCTCGTAGCCAGAGCCTCTAGATGCTGCTCTAATACCGGTAGTGTGCATTGAGTTTTAGTTTGCTTCACTAACATGAAACATGGAGAAGGTAGCTGGCCCTGCTAACTAATAAATTCCTGTCTTTCAGCCGCAACGTAGCTGTGGATCAGAAGGATGAGAACAAGGAAGCCAAGCCTCGGTCACTGCGTTTTACCTGGAGCATGAAAACCACCAGCTCCATGGATCCCAATGACATGATGAGGGAAATACGAAAGGTCCTGGATGCCAATAATTGTGACTATGAACAAAGAGAGCGTTTCTTGCTTTTCTGTGTCCATGGAGATGGGCATGCGGAAAACCTTGTACAGTGGGAGATGGAGGTGTGTAAACTGCCAAGACTGTCCCTGAATGGAGTTCGCTTTAAGCGGATATCAGGAACATCCATAGCTTTTAAAAACATTGCTTCCAAAATTGCCAATGAGTTAAAGCTGTAACAGGAAAAATAGTTAAGTTGTAAATTAGTTAGCAATTTCAAGTGTTTTTGAGAATTCTGATGGAAATGTATAGAATAACATTTAGGCAATAACTTCTGCATCCTTCTGAATAGTGATATTAAAAAAAAAAAGCTGCTGAGCTGGGAGGGAGAGTTGGACTTTTTTATAAGTGCACTACAGCATTAAAGTTGCCTACTATGTAAAATATTACCCCTTCTGCTTTATTTCCATTGCTCCTAAGTCTTTGACATAAATTGAAACACAGAATATATTCATTTAAATATGCCTCCTGTTTGTGTGGACGTGTGAATGTACAGTATGTGTGTATAATATATAAAGTATTATATGTAAACAATCCATTTACAACATCAAGCTGTACCAGTACCTCTTTTTGGGCTAATTTTGGTGCTAAAAATTGAAATGGCCAAGGAGGAAACACTTGAGTTAATATTTAAAATAACTGAAGCGATAACCAGTAAATGCAGGTTTACAGTTCACTGCTGTGTTAAGCAAAAAAAAACCAGTGTGTGAAGGGTTTGGATTTACGGTTGTGAACATTATTAGTCCTGTTTTCTAAGTAGAACTCATGAGATTATTAAAAATTCACTTTTACTGAGTAAGTCTTGCATTATATTTTGCCCAGCTATTTATTATTTAAGTCTGAATCAAATTTTAAAAGTGTAGTTGATTTGTGCATTAAAACTTGGGTAAACGCTTCCATTCTTCTGCTTCTGCTAAACTACTAAAATTGTATCTTTGTCCTTTTGGCTTATGAGTATTGATTGCAGCTAAGAACACTTCTCTGTTGTTCCACTGTTCCTCTACAGAATGAGCAGGATGTGCTAAATGCTGACTAGTGACTTTTTCTTTCAGACCAAGTTCTCCACATTAGACGAGGTCAGACTGATAGAAAGCACAAAAGGATTCTCAAATAATGACTGTATTTTGAGGCAAGTCGCCACGTCCGAGTCTGTGCCGTCTGAGGTATTGCTGCACGTGTGGCAGCACTGTCCTTTGTGTTCTGGGCGCACACAGTATTGAAACCCAAAAGTGGGAATCAAATTGGCTACTTAACTCCTTCATCGTAACATCCAACTTGCTAAACTACAGCCATAGGCAGGAGCAGTTAAAACTTTTCCTTGCAGCTCTCTTCCAGCCTGCTTCTACTTGGCTCTGGTTGTATTGGGTTTTATGGCTTTGTGCCAGTTGTGTCTGTAGCTTCTGCTGCGGAGGGAGTCCACTGTCGCTCTTTTAACGTGCAGTGTGGAAAACTTCCCTTGATGAACTCTCTGATGGCCAGCTAGCTTTCTGTAGGACGCGAAGCTACTCTGGGATGGTCCCCACTTTTTAACAGTCGCTGTGGTGAGCCAGATTTGATTTTGCAAACTAGAACGAAGAGATTTCTTCATGCGTTGTTTCCTAGCGATACTTGTTTATTTCATCAAGGACTTCTGTAGGTAATATCCTGCATTATCTACTTCACTTTTTGTATTGATGTTTTATGGTTATATTTCAGTGAAGCACTTAAGCATGTACTTAACATGTGCTTTAAACTGGAGCCTAAATTTGCATTTTAAATTTGCAGTGAGCTAATAGTTATTCATAGTACACAGTTCAGATTTGACCCAAGGTGAAAATGCAAAATCCTTAGCATTTTGCAAGTTAGTTCTTGTGACCTGTAGTCTGTGAAGGCAGCAGACTTCCCCTCTTTTCCCCCCTAAGCATTGATATTGATTATGCTAGTTTAAAGGGTAATCATAGTTGTTAAATGTAGTAGATGTTCCTGAATTTGCATTTTATTCTCTGTATATTCTGTATCATGCCATGGCTTGAGAACTCCAGGTGCTACCGGAGTTCAGTTGGCTTTCAGTGCTCTGCCCGTGCCTGTGCTGCTCAGTATGGTTTTTTCCATGAAAACTCCATTTTGTAATAGCAATAAGACATTTCAGGGCAGTCATTGTACTTTCTCAGGTGAATGGTCACCTATCCTTTCACTTCCTACATTTTAAGCACTCCTCCAAATGTATTTTTTTCGCCCAACAGTGCACTTTGTTGTCTGAACTGAAAAAGTGTTCTGATAAAATGATGTAAATCTGTATTCAATGGAAGTTCCAAAAGGTTTCATATTAAATGTTTTCTGAAATACTCTCTTCCTACTTCACCTGTTAAGTATGTAATTGTTTCTAAAAAGTCCACCAATATCATACTTTGGATATTTAAAGTTTGTACTTAAGTATTTTTCTTAAAGTGTTCTCTAAAGGTTCTTTCAGAGTAAATCTGTATTTGAGGTATTAAAAAAAAATTACTTAGAAACAGGTTTTTAACAGCTTACTTCCCAAATGCCTTGTAAAATTACCAAATTGCAAGAATATACGCTTGTTTCTTTAGCATACTGCACACTTACTGTTCAAGCCTCTAGGAGATGCCTGGAAAGGAAGACTACTTTCTTCGGATCTCCAAACCAGGGATGAACTTCTTCCTGAACACAGGCCTTTTACTTGTTCATATTCCTTGGGAATCTGTGTAGGTTTATCAGCACTGCTGCTGCTGTGACTCTGCAGAACTACAGCTGTCTGTTCTGTCCTTAAGAGACAAATCTTAAAACTAGAAGTCAGTGCATGGTGATGAGATAGCAACAGGCCTAGGCATTTTGAGATGCGTGTCTAGCAACTGAGAAGTGGTTTTATGTAATGGCATGACTGGTGTCATGGAATGTGTGGTCCAAACGGTGTGTTGGGGGTGTTTGTAATGGGCTTGCGACTAAAGATTTGCATCACTAAAACCCACGTCATCCAGCTCTGACTATGTCTTTTGGTTGCAGGGTCTGACAGACAAAAATGTCTTAAGAGTTGGAGTTGCAGGGAATTGACTGCTTTAAACAAAAGTGTTTATAAAGATGTGGATTAAAAAAAATTAATACCGAGCAGCTACAAACAAGTTCAGATAAACTTTTTCCTCATGCAAGCCTTCCCTGTACTTAGGCTTTCTAAAACACTTCAATCTGACCTCTTTACAAGGTCTAAGGTCCTTGACCATGTTGAGAAGAAGAGGAGAAAGGTAGGTTAGTGGAACAGCTAGTTCTGGGTTCAAAGGTTTTTAGTACAGATTTGGGCAAGGTTCACCTGTTTCTCGTGTATTACAGTGAAATTTCAAGATCAAATATAGTGAGATACCCTATCCCAAATCTTTTCAATTGCCACATTTTTTGTCAAGATACATTAGATTATTTTTTTTTTTTAAATCCACTTCTTTATGTTAAAGAAATTAAGTCAGAGCTTCAGTGAGTCCTTCTAGTCATATGGAAAGATTGAAGCAGATCTGGAATTTTCAATAGACACCAATTCAGTTAAAAGCTCAGACATACATGGGCCTGTGGGATAATGTGTAGAGGCTTTTAATCAGTCTTTCCCATAGCTGCTGTGTCATACACTGGTGGATTGCAGTTTAATTAGGACTGCAGCCAGCCCTGGGAACCATTTTCTCTGTTAAGCCCCAGTCTGGAGCAGCAGCACATACATGGCCACTTCGAGTTAAAATCCGCTTGGTTGTGCTGGTTTCGGTTCCTCAAGGGCTCGGGTGCCTCACGCAGCGTGGGCAGAGGCCACCACTGGAGACTGTTCTTTGTATTTCAAGGGTGGGGTGGTTGGGTATTTCTTGCTGTGCAGTCTGTGATCAGCTATCCAAGGCAGTGTCTTTTCTCGGTAGCCTAAGAGTTCAGTATTTAGAGAATCATGGTAGTAGATGGTATTTCTGCTATTTGGGGGAGTCATACTAATGTAAAATTTCTGTTTTCTAATTCACATTGCAGTCTAAATACAGTTTTGGAGAGCTGATCCCACTGTAAATTGATGTTTGATTTTAAACGTAGATTTGCAATTTCCCCCATTTCCAACTGTCAATACAGGCTTATTTCTATACGTATTCATAGAAAAGCCCTGGAGTTTTCATGTAAAGATGGGCTCACATTATTACAAATCACCAGTGCTGCCAATTAAACCCCTGATCTGACATTCTGATGAAGTGTGGTGGTGAAAATTCCACCCTTGACTGGAATTTTTCCCTCTGGTAGCAGTGAATTGTTTCATGGATTTCACCACTGACTATTACTCCATCGCTTCAGAAAAAATACCACAACTGTTACCCAGCAGGAAGGGGCATAAGGTCTGAATAAAAGCTCAGCCTAGCGCAACTGTTAAGAATTTTTTTTAATTTACACATGTTCATACCAAAGGCCTATCAGTGACCTGGTTACAGTGACAGTGAATGCTTAGAGAAATCCAAGAAACACAAGACAGATGCAGTGATTGTTCTCTGTGTGTGTGTGTGTGTGTGTGTTTGTTCTTCTGACAAGAGCAGGAAAAAGCTAACCTTTAAACTTGGATAGCTCGATGGTTTTCATGTTCCCGTTTCTGCTGGTCTCTTCTTAATGTACTACCAGACACTGCCTCCAAGCACCGGGGCAGGGTACAATGAGCAAAACCATGGAGTGGTCGTCTCTTCACCCAATGCTTCTGAAGTTGAAACAGTACGATATGTGAAGCAAAAGAATTTGAAAGACCCTTAACTGGTCTTTTTTAGCCGCCTGCGAATGTTTGAACCTTTGGTACAAACAGTGGACTCCTGGTCCAGCAATAACTGGAAACAGAAGCTGCGTTAATACCAACACTGAATCCCTTAAGTATCTGCATGGGAGCCGTGTTCAGGGCATTAATTGCTGGTTGCTGGGAGTTCATCTTCACCGACAAGTGCCATTAACACCTTGTAGTGTTGTGGCTTGGCAGGTAAGGTATTCGTTACAGGCAGAAAAAATGCTTTTGTTTGGTTTTCGCTTCTGTGTGTTGAGTACTGGGAGCTGTGTGTTCTGAGCCTCGGATGTAAAATTCATGCAGAGTGGCCATGGTTATGGTTGCTGTGGGAACCGCAGCGTTGAATTTCAAGGCATAGAAATGTTGTTCTCATCCCATTAATACCCTTATGTTATAGTCTTATAGTATCCTTATGAAATGCAGGGCATAAAACCAAAATACTTGTACAGTTCCATGTTTCCTTGTAGTTGCTGATCACACAATGTATTAGGTGGATAAAATCAGATAATGAAATACCTCACCACGAAAATAATTGTGTTAAAACATATAGGGATGCAAAATTGGGAAGTAGAATACTGGTGTTCCAATCCCATGGTTTTCAATCGTTTACCTATCAAGGTGAAGTCCTGTTTGCATGGAGGCATCTCTTACCAAGCCCTCAGCTCGGCGGGAGCGCGGCAGCCAACTACAAACAGCAAAGTCTTCCTAAGCACAAAATTATTTCCACCCGCCCTTACCCAGCCAAAAGGCATGAAATGAAGTGCTTTCACACCTGTATCCACATAAATGGGAAAAACACCCTGCTGCTAGGAGCCTGGAGAAACTGGAAAGCAGGTGTTTGCATTGCCCGGTGCTGGCGGTGTGCAGGCACAGGGTGGGCGGCGGGTGGGCTGGCCGGTCCCTGCTGGGGGGAGGGCGAGCTGCAGAGGGGCGTTGCAGTGTCTGCAGTGGCCACAGGATGGCTCTCAAATGCAGAAACTGCGCCCTTGGGGCTCAGCCGGAGTATTTTTAGACCGGAGCTCCGAGGGTCGCTTGCTCCACGCAGAGCAGTGAGTTCGCATCGGTTATCGGTGTGACCATCCGCTCGGGCAACTTTGACTTATTGTTACAAGCATTAGGAGGAAAAATGAACCACAAGGTATTCATGGAAGTCACGTATCTTTCGGGTTGAAAAGTACCCTAATGCTACGTTTAACCTTACATTGTGGTTTATTGCTTTTGGAGGTAAGGTGTAGCTAAATAGCCTTTAGCTTCGCCGTGGAAGACCTGCAGGGCTGCAAAACCCTCTTCCACTTCTTTGTCAAGCCTTGTTCCATCTCCATTCCTAGAAAATGACCATGTTGGGCAGAAAGCTTTTCTGCTGCAAAGGGCAAAAGTCATACTGAATATTTAAATTCATTTCCAGCTTTTTAAAGAGTAAGAATCTGTGTTTTCCTATTTGGAAATTTGATTACTGAAACTATTTTGCTGTTCATCCTTTAGTAATCAGTCTAATCAAGGCTGTAAATTGCAGCCAGCCTTTTCTAAAATAATCTGGGATCACTTGCCATTTATATTTCACTGTATTAAGCAACTCTCTAAAGCTTTATGCTTGGCATTTTCCATGCCTGCAGTCTGTTTGAATCTCCAAACAAATCTTGTCACTTGTGCTTCGAGTAGGCAAGTGAAACTTCCTTATTTGCTCAGGGTGTTTTTTCAAAACACATATTCTGCTGCAGCTTCCGCTTTTATTGTAACCAAAGTTTTGTCACTGGGGGATTAATAGTGACTGGTACTAATGTTTATTGCTGGGATGTTTGGATTCAGTGAGTGGAAGTAGAGAAGCTGTTTATTTTGGTCAATCTCAGGCTGCTCCGTGTTCTTTCTGTGAAGGAGCCCTGCGCCTTGTCCCCTCCTTCCTGCGGTGCCAGACCCAGCAGCTACTGCCGAGCCCTTTTCTGTGCCTCCCAAGGCGATGCCCTAAAGTGCTGG
Organism: Ibycter americanus; assembly: GCA_035590275.1. Lineage (NCBI taxonomy): Eukaryota > Metazoa > Chordata > Aves > Falconiformes > Falconidae > Ibycter > Ibycter americanus. Next base: position 35,959,409 of record JAVJGI010000063.1, on the reverse strand, counting down.
CTGCAGTAGGACTCACGGGGAGCAGCGTGCGCAGGGCTCATCGCTTCGTGCGTGGCCGTGTGGTAGTAGCAGCAAAAGCAGAATTTTGCTGTTGGGAAGCTTTGTTCCTTGTCGCCAGTCTGGGAGCAGCCACCAGAGCAAATTTGTTGGATCAAATATATGTATTATAGTAGTTTTATCTAACTGACCCCTTTATGAACCTCTTTGTCCCTGGCATCTTATTGCTTTCTCCTTATCTCCAGAGATGAGCCTTGGCTGAACCCTTCTGGCTGAACATTTCTTTGAGCTAGTCTCGATTCAAGGGACGGTCCCTTTTTGAGGTCTCCTGTGGTGTTGGAGCTCTGTGAATCCCTCCCCATCGGGTCTGTAAGTGCTCTTCCAGCTGGAGAAAGAGTACAAGTGCTCCAGGGTCCCTGAAGTGTCTCAGCACTGGTCTGTGGTACAGAGCATGGCAAACCCAAAGGCATCTCTTCAGTGTTCAGTTGGTGAAGTGATTCTGCAGACCTGGAGAACAGTTTAGCTCAGTAAGTGCAAGGCTGTAATGAATGGTTGAATTCAGAGCAGTCCCCAGGATGAGCAGGAAGGACAGTCATCTCTTCTGGGTGACTTCAGTTCCTAGGTGCTTTCCAGACTGCTCTGTGGGCTCGATGTGCAAATGAGCAGGGGCAGGGCTGTCCTGTTGCTGTGGCTTTTCAGGGAGCAGCCTGCTGTCACTGGGAGGACTCCGTACGTGGGAGGAAAAGCTTGTCCTGGTCATGTTGTAGGGAACCATGTCCGGTTTTTTTTTCCCCCCTGATGGCCCTTTGGTTCTGCTTAGGAGAGGCATTACAAGGAATATTGCAAGGTGTAAAGGGAGAGGTGGTGGGAGCTTACTGGTGGCGGAAGAGGAGCTCGGTGAGCACCACCTTGGATTTGCGTCTGGGGCTCAGCGTGCCGTTTCCCTATCACCTTGCACTGTATTCGTTGGTGCAAGCGGCTCGTGGGGTGAAGCTGCAGCTCGCAGGGGCTGCCTGAAAGGGCCGTTCCTCCTCTGAGCTCTGCCAGCAGGACACTTGCAGGGATGTTTCCCTCTGATCTGCCCGCCGGCCCCGGCTGAAGCTAGCTTGCAGGTTCAGCAGCTACAGGGAGAGCAGATTGAGTGTGCACAAGCACAGGCACTGGCACACGGTGCATGGCTACATAAGGCTTGTTTCTCTGGGAAACCAGCCTAAAACCGTGACAGTTCACAGCAGGGACCAGATCTGCCCATCAAGAGACAGCTGTCCTTAAAAGGTCACTTTTAAGTCAGAGCCGTACTTGGGGTGAATCCCGATGGAATAGGGATGAATTCTGCTGGGCACAAAGGGGAGCTGGGCTCTAGGTAGTGCACCTAATAGCTTGGGTAATTTAAAATACCAAAGATAGTTCTCTGATTTTCTTTCTATTGCTGACATTAGCTTGGTCTGCCAGGGTGTGTGTTGCATGGTGTAAGACATTTATTTTATTTCTTCCTGACTATTTCACATCTGTCTGATTCCGCTGAAGAAGCAGGGAAATGTGGAACCACCTTTGCAAAGCAGTAAAAGTAAAGGCAGTGACAAAAGCATTCATTAAGGATAAAAGTAAAGCAGAGGGATGAGAGCCAAGGTTTATGGGGAGGCATGCTGTTTGTTTAACCAGCATCCAGTATCTCTCATTAACTTCCTGTTACCTCTACCTTACCCTCCCCTTCTGTCCTACAACAACATGTGAGAAAAAAGAATGTTTCATCCTTGCCTTGTTTTGTCACTTGGATGATGCCTTTTCCCAGTTTTCTGTCTTGGAAGCAGTAGCATTCAGCATCTCACTGCAAAGCTGAGTTTCATTGATTTAGCAGCTGAGTTCAGGGAAGGCAGGGGATGAAAACAAGTCCTAAATTTGGACTGAACCAAAGATAGACATGCTGCTAAATGGAAGACCAAAATCCTGGAGGTAAAGCTCTGGATCAGCATGGTATTGCGCTGAAATTTGTGGTTGTGCTAATTGCTCGCTGCTGTAACAGGCCCTTTTATCTTTACTTATGACAAGTGCAAGTGTCCTGGCTGGGGACGTGTGGAACGTGGTGGCATGTGGAATGGTGTGGATCCTCTTCTGCAGGATCAGCTGGTTGCAGAAAATGGGGGGTTTTGCTGCTCAATTCACTGGTGATAGAGTAACCCTGTGGGTAGGGTACTGCAGAGCTTGGAGGCTCAGTTCTGACCTCTGAAGGGGTCTGATTCCCCCTGACTGACTCTCAAGGGCTGTGCGGGACACTGCTGGGGCTCTCCTCCTGCCAGCAGTGCTCAACCTTTGCAGCTTATTAGAGCAAGGAATATATATGCCTGGAGACAGAAAATGGTAGTTTCTTGCCTTTACTTAGTAAGTCTAAGCTACACTGGCCTGCTCCAGCCAGAGCTCTGGAGAGATCCACTTCTACACAGCTTTAACGTGCAGAAGCCCCATGGCCTGAGAGGTGGAAGACCCTGATTCAGTTCGAAAGTGGCTTCCCACAGAATACGGGAAGAGAACTAAGGAAGGGGGGTGGGGGCTGTGCTGGGCCATCTCTGTTAGGAGTTCAGTATCGCTTTTCCAACAGCTCAAACCTTTTTACCAACATCTGCTCAAATTTGTGTGTGCTTTTGGTATGACATCCAAATGTTTATTGAACCCCTGTGGTGGGGCTGGGATGCCTGAAGGCATGTCCTCTGCCCAGCCTAAGCACCCTGCAGCATGCCAGGGTGGCAAATCCTGGAGTCAGTCTTTTCAAATGAAATTAGTGCTGGAGACAGCTCTGAAAGTTACAGCAAACTGAGCATGCACCCCCAAGGCTTATTGCTGTAACTTGCCCTTGCTTTAATCACCATGTAGACAGGCATACTGATTGGGGACATCTCCAACATGTGGGTCATGCTGGCAAGGACCTCTTGTGCAATATTGGCCATGTTGAACTCACTATGCTAGAGGATTTTCTGGATACCTCCTATGCTATAGCGCTAGGCTCTATAGTTGTGTAAGTGTGATGCAAGAGAGGAGGCATCTCCAGTCCCAATGGTGACTGCCTATGCTGGAGTACCGGACATTCATGCTTGTACCGAGCTGATAGGAACACTAAGCCTCAGCCTTTTCTCCAAGCGGTACCTGACACCCACGCTGGCTGCAGAGCATCCTCCAGTCTGGCTTCTGGTGCAAGGGCAAAGGGCTGAGGCATGAGCAGCCACTTTGTGCAGCTGAAGAAGACTTCTGCCCGCTCTCTGGTGCACTGATGAATGGCTTGTGCCCATTTAGAAATCAGCATATGCACAAAGATGATGGCGGTCACCAACAACTCTGAGCTCCCAAACCAGTTCTTCAGTTTGTAGCACAGCAAACTGCCTGTGCTTGCATGATGCTGTACAATTTGCGGTTGAGCCCAAAGGGCACGTAGCCTCCTTTCCCCACCTTTCTGGGGCAGACAGCAAAGGAAATGAGGTGTTAAACCCAGTAGAAGCTAGAACGCAGCCCTGCTCAGCCTTGATGCCATCGGAGACAAAAAGGCCTGCCAGCAATCCCACTCACCAGCTGCCGTGTGGAAAATCCCGGAGTGGGCCGAGAATCAGGAAAAGGTACTAAAATCTGTCTTTGCGGGTGTCGGGGCTCCCTAACTAGGCCATCTCCCAAAGCAGGAGGCTGAGCAGAAGTGGAGCAGAGTCCAGAAGATGGAAAGGCTGGAGCGATCTGATCTCTGCCTCTATTCTATGTTCAAGTAGTTACGATAGATCAATGGATTTTAAAATGTTGTAGCAGCAGTTTCTTCCCTTGACACCCGCCTTCCAGGCAGTGCTGGAGGATTGGGTCAGTTTTTAGGACAGTTGCTTGTTCCACATCCCTGCCTAGTGCTTGTAACAGGGACCCCCCTCGTGCCGCACCCCTCTGGGGCAATCCCCATGCAACCAGTGCATGGCCACCAGTGGTCACTGCTGCTTGCCCGCAGCATGGGTCCGGCCTGGTATGTATGGGGAAGTACCCAAAGAAATAAGATCACCCAGTGGCACATCCTTCTCTAGTTATGGTTTTCCACAAAAGGGCACCCTGGTCTGCTGCTGTCTTACCCTACATCGCAGTAGCCGTGGCTGGCAGGGCAGGTGCTGCCCCAGGACAGAGGCAAGCTGGCAGGTGAAGGACAAGCTGCTGCCTAATCATAGCAAAAAGCCTCTTCCTATCTCAGCTGCTTTCATTTCTCTGTTCTGGCCTGAATCCAGGCTGGGTTGGGGCTGGGACGCTTCCTAGCCCTGGTTTCTTGTCTAGTCGCTAGACCAACTTCTCCTTTGGCTGGCTGGGGCCTCTTCTGGCCACTCCTCAGAAGGACCTTCCCTGTGTCCCAGCCTAGACCCTGTGTGAAAGAGGAAGGGAAGGGAAGGTCCTGGCCTCGCACACGGGGAGTGGTGCAGCTTGTGCAAGTGTCTGTCACAAGGCAGGAAGAGTAGGAGTCAGACTTTCCCAAGTCTCAAGTTAGATCTCTTCCTGGCCGCCGCAATGAGTGTGGGTAGGCTGACGTGTAGGACAACAAAAGCTCTCTGTTGGTAGATGTAAGCAGAGTAGTTTGAGAAAGTCCCAAATTTTTTTCTCAGCAAAGCAATAATTTTTCAGTGTTTTGAGAACTTTGCTGAAAGTTTCCCTCCTGGAGAGGGGAAGGGAAAGGGGTTCACAGCATCCAAGGACACTATCAGGAGGACCTTCAAGCTTGTATTATAGTCATACGGCTCAGCGAAGAACTAGGAGGAGGCACAACACATGAATCCCATGGTTATTTGTCCTGCGTACAAGATGCTGCTATCCTTTCTGGATGTCATAAATACTCACGGTCAACTCAGGGAGATGGTCTGCCAGTGATGTCTCTGGGTACCCAGAGAGTCTCTCAAATCCTCACTGTAAGGGGCTGGTACCTGTTTGAAGCAGTGCTGAAACAGGCTGTCCATGTCACTGACAGCCCTGGCTATGGCCAAAGTGTGGCCGCCTGTGCCAGCTGGACCGGGGATGTCCTGTGCAGATCCCAGGGAGGGAGCTGGGGGATGTATGCTGAAGCCTCCCTGGCTGGATAACTGTGACCATCTCATCACCACCACTGAAGGAAGTAACAAGCTGTTTTGTGAATCCCTTAGCCTGCACAAACCAGGAAAACCTCGAGCGCTGGCTCTTGCTTAGACTGTCATATGCTGGAATTCCAGCAAAGTTTTCTCCCTTGGCAGAGGAGTGAAGCCACCCTCTGGTTTGGTGCTACCCAGGAGCTGAACTTTCCCTCCTGCCTCAGCCCAAGCAGTTCCTGGGCTGGCCACCGATGGGCCGTGCCTCCTGCCATGGCCACTGCCATGGTCCTGCTCCCTTAGGCAGCTCCTCCCCATGTGAGACATGATGCAGATGATGTCCCCGGAGGATCCAAGGGAAGGAGCACTCCTTACCAGGAAGGACAGGTCTCTCAGATGCCTTTTGAAGCCTCTGAGCCCCAGGAGCAGGCAGGGCTGAAGTAATGTGTTCCCGGAGCAGGAACATGCCGGAAGTCTGGAGGAAAAACGGTTATGGAAATAACAACAGTGACAATCAGATCAGATGGGATTGAGCTCAACATGATGACAATGCGGCAGCTGAACCAGTCATCTGTTTCCGTGGAAAAAGTCGTCTGCTGCTGTGATGAGCCTGCGCCCCTCCTCGCCTTTGGGGATCTGGGAGGAGGAGAAGACAGGAGGGACGGAGGTGGCTCAGCGTGCTGGCAGCCGGACCTGGCTGTGTTTGAGCTAAAGGCAAAGCTCAATGCCTTGTTGTGCATGTAGGAAAAAGCAAGGGAGCTCTTTGCCCTGCTCACTGCTCCTGGACGATGCCAGCTATGGCTTTTGTGAACCTGTGGGCCAAGCTGAACCTCAGTGGGGTGACCATGTCAGCAGAAACCCTAATGCTTTGCAGGAAACATCATGTCAGGTTTGGCCCCATTCAGCATGGTCGACTCTGAAGTGATGCTAAGGACAATCTGTGGTTTAAAACAGGTCAGCCCCAAACCACTGCAACTTGTGGTAGCCCTGGGTTTGCAGCCTGCAGATGGATGGCCTGGAAATACAGCTCCAAAGGTGAGTGGAGACCCCTTTGCAGACCGCTGCTGTGGAGTCAGTCTGGGTTTGGAGAGCAATGGAGTTGGAAGTAACCAAATCCTGGACAGAGAGATATGCCTGGCCTGCGGGCAGCATTCGGTCATGGCCAATGGTGGTGGCAGCCTTCACCACCTGCCAGGCTAAGTGTCCCTGAGCCTAGCCCAAATCCAGCTGGATGCTGGGGTTCCTGGTGGGGGGTGCACTTGTGTGCTGTGACCCTGCTCACTGCAGGCAGCGCAGTCCCCTGCTGCCAGCTCCTCGTGTCTGGTGGGTGCTCACTTGACCTGTCCACCCCCTGTGGTGGAGGTTGTCCAGCAGGACCTCAAGGGGCTGCTGCCGTGTCCCCCTCTCCTGGGCTTGCAAGCCCCTACCAGTGGGGGGCTGCCCCATGGAAGCACCACCCAAGCACTGGGAGAGGGGCTCAGTCCCCAGGACCCATCAGCTCTGCAGCAACACCCTGCTGCATTTCTGAGCTGCACCCTTCACAAAAACACGAGCATCCCGAAACAGACCTGAGGTCCGAATGAGACTTGCCAAGGATTTCTGCTGGGCTGCAGCTTCCAGCCTGCATGAACATCAACCCAGCTGGAGATTAAACAACATCCTTTAATAGAACAGACAGGCACCTGTTTCTAGCACAGGGAGAAAAGAGCTTTCCCCATTCAGAGCTCGCGCGAGGGCTGCGGGGGGATCGAGATGCCCTGATTTGGAAGTCTCTTGCTCAACCCGACTACTCGAGAAGCGGCTGTTTCCTGCACTTGGGCCAAGGAAGGTTTTTTATTTAGAAGATTCCTTGCCTGCTCAGCATAGAGAGGAAGTCAAAAGACACCAGCTCTCGCTCCTGGCCTCCGCCGAGTGTGACTTTGACCTACAGCAGATACAGGGGTTACCACCGGCTCATCAGAGCCTCCTCGGCGCGTGGGGCTGGGGCTTGCCGGTGCTGCCATTTGTGGGGCTCCGGCCATCACCCTGATTAGATAACGCTTGCCCAGCGCAGGGGCACCCTCCCTCCTATGCCGCCCATTGCCTCGCTCCTCGAAGGCCACCCAGGGGTCCTGCCGGGGGGGAACCCCCAGGAAGGGGGCTGCTGAAACGCTCGCCAGCATAAACAGGAGCCGCCCTTAAAAATAAGCTAAGAAAACAGCCAAGCTAGAGGGCATCGCTCCTGTTTCCATGAGAACCAGGGAATGCAGCCTGCCAGGCTTCCCAGCCCCACTTTTACACTGCAAGGAGATTTCTCCCTGGCTCTTCCCTGCTTTTACCCCCTTTCCTTATGGGGGCTCCTTCGGGTGGACCCTCACTGTGGTCCCTGCTCTCTGCACCTCCTCCTGCTGCCCCGCAAGCCCTCCGAGCCTACCTGGGGTGCCAAGGACCCGTCCTGCACCCCAGGGTGTAGGGCACAAGGTGCCCCACACTACAAATTGGCCAAAACTTGGGGGGCAAAGCCTGGCACCTGAAACAAGGAGTTGGGGGGCTGCAGACCAGGCGTTGGCCACATCTGCTGCAGGGGTTTATTGCTGCCAGAGCTTGGGTTGGCGCAAGGATCTGCCCTGAGCTGGTTTGGATGGTGATGTCTCTTTTGTTGCCCTCCCCACGCTGGTGGGAGGTGACCTGTAGCAGGGAGCAGGGTCTCCGGCTGCATGTGGACCAAGGGGGTCTTTACCTCCATTAACGTGATTTTTACAGTCTTTTCCATTCCCAAGAGAAATTCTGCAGGAATTTTCTGTTTCTGCAAGAGAGGCAGCAGGGAGAGGAAAGGTTGAGCTCTCGAGACCTTTGTACTTTATTTTTACTTTTGTTGTTGTGGTGGTTTTTTTAATCCTGAGGAAGGAACAGACTAAAAGGGGCATAAATAAAATCCAGCTAGTTGGGACAAAAATACTTGGTTGAAATCCTCACCCAGGGCAGTGAGTGAGTTTGTATGTGAGAGAGACGCTCAGCTAAGGGAGGAATCTGCACCTCGAACCAGGGTGTTTTTTTCTTCCTATATTCCATTTGGAGAAGAAGAGTGACCAGGCTAACCCTCATGTCTGAGTAGGGTGAGTGGGAAGGCAGAGGGCTATGTCCAAGAGCCACCTTGGCCGCCCTGTCCCCAGCCTCAGCAAAGCTGCTTCCTCCACGCTGTGAAATGGGGCTAACGCCACTCTCTGAGGGCCGGTTAAAAGCCTGCATGATGCTTTGCTAAATGCAACATCATGCAAGTGCAAAGTACTGTTAGCACTAACCCTGGAGTAAGCTGAAGGAGTGATCCTGTTTCTTTTCCAAATCAGAGTTTGGGGTTTCACTGTTGTTGGTGCCCCCAAAGCCCAGCCCTGGAGGTTTCCTTCTGCCAGGTTAGCATCATGTTCCCTCGCCTGAGGAGTGTCAGGAGGCTTTTCTGCCTTGGAAAGGAAAGAAAATACTGCCAAGCTTTCAGCTGCTTCTAAAATATGCTTTAGCTGCACGCTTCATGCAGAGTGTAAGTGCCATTGCTTAAAATAAAAATATATGTCTTTAATTTTCTTGTCTTATTTTCCAAGGATCCCACAGCCTTAGTGCGGCTTGATAATAGTCTCTCACCACCAGTTACCTTTTCTGAGAGGCTCATTTCCAAGTCCCAAAATATCTCCCACAACAGCTCGTTTGGAAACTGCAGCCACTCGGCCGCAGCCACCGTGTCCCGGCGTGAGCAGAGGCTGGCCGCTGCCGGCAGCCGGCTGCTGCTGGCCACAGGTACCCCTGCCGGCACTCCAGGGTTTTTCTCAGTGGGGTGGAAGGACAAGCAAGAACATGTTGAGAAACAGCAAACAGAGAATTATGTGCCAAGTTCAAAGATTAGTGGTTGGCTTATTAGGTTTTCCCCTCAGCTCAGTATTAAGTAATGCTAAATGACCCACACAGAAATCAGAAGGGAGGATTAATAAAGGTTTAATGGTGGATGTTTGTGTTTGAAAGTGTCATGGGACTAAGAGCACTGGCAAACAACAAAGTGTTTCCCCCCTCACAGGCACCCACCGGAAGATGTTTCTTAGTATCTTAAAAATTTTTACCTTACTTCCTAGTTTTGTGAGTCTTTTTAATAACTGTTCCTATGCCCATTCAGCCTCGAATAGCACTTGCGTTTATAAATGTGTTTCACTGTTTCTCTATATCTTTTTTGATGTGTTTATTCCAAATCCCTTTTAGGTAATCTGTGTAATCTTGCTCAAGGCTGGCTTTAGCTGAAGATGAATAAACTGAGCTGAAAGGCCCATCAGCCGGGCATTTAAACAACTCCTGTACAAGATGATGTCTCTCTAGAGTTGTTGTTCTTGATGGAGGCTTCACTTTTGAACCAAGTTGAATGAAAAATCCCAATGTGGCCACATCAACGGCAAGTGAAATGGAAATGATCTCAAAAAAGAAGGATGATGTACAGGTACACAGGAAAGTAAAGGCTGAAAGGGCACATAAGCTAACCACAAAGACATGCTATTGCTGGCTTTGACACTGATTATATAAAAGTATTTGGAAAAGATACACTGGCCATCTGCTGTCTTATGCCTCTTCAGGGGCTCCAGCTGACCCACCGCTTGGTGTCATTGCTCATAAATACTGCTCAAGGGCCTCTTTTATTCCTTGTGAGGAAAACCAAAATACAACTTTTGTCTGCTTTTAAAACTGGGATTTATACTACATCCAAGGGTCTTCCCAGCCATGCCTTCAGGGCTGTCATGCCCAAGCCTCAGGACCACCCAAATCAATGCAAAGGCATTTCGAGGGGAGCAGGAAGGGACTGCAGGGAGGGGTGCTCAGCCCCTGGAGACATTCTGGTCCCCCCAGGAAAAGAGAGGGACATGGCATCTCTCTACAGTGGGTAGCAGCCCAGAGCTAGACCCTGAAACATGCAATCCTGTTGCCTGTGTGAGGACACAAGCGACCACCGGGATGAAATGCTGCTGAGCATCTGTGACTGCTGGGTGGGGAAGAGGCTGGATGCTCTAGGGGCAGCTGCTGGGGCCAGACTGACGATTCTCCACTGGGACCGGGGCCTGGGTTTATCCAAAATTTGTGTTACTGCTGAGAATGAGGCACATGAACCAAGGCAGAGCCCTGTGCAGCCTTAGGGATCCTTCCCCTCTGACATACTCAGAAACCAGCCCCCATGCCAGTGGGTGCTGCCCCACAGCAGCAAGCGGCAGGTCCAGTGGAGACAGACCTTCTTTGTCCCCTTGTTTTCCTCATCACCTGGTTCTGGCTCAGCAGTGACACAGGCTGTTGCCTGCAAACTGAAGCAGGCAGCTCCCCCCATGCTAAGCTGCACAGTCTCCATCCTGCTGACAAGTCTCTTTGCAAACCACAGGGTTCACTGAAAATAAAAACCACACAAAAAAAAAAAAAAAAAAAAAAGCTCCAAAAAAGGCCAAACCACCAAGTAACAGAAAATATAGCTTACAACTCTGGATTTGTCAGTCCCCTGCTTGCTGTCTGTGAGGTTAGCTCAGCCTTTTGCCTAGATGAGCCCTCAGCCCTGCCCCACTTCACAGCACCCCACAGAATGAGTAAGTCAAAGCGAGCACTTTGGTGAGATAACTAGTGGGCAGTTTAGCTGTTGCACAAGGTTGGCTGATGCTCAGATGCAAGGTGCGATACGCAGCAGCTGCTGCAGTAGGTGCTTCTCACATAGCCCTGCGGAGGGCCGGCTGGCGCAACCCCTACTTTTTCACCTCCAAGATGCTATCAACCTGACTCTCTTCCACGTTAATGCAATCAGGAGGTGCCTTGCAGTGAGAAATGGTCTGTATGGTCACCGGTGGCCAGGGACACTGCCAGGACACAGCCCTTTGGGACATCACTGCGGTGGGGAGGTGCATACTTCCTCAGCACTTGCCTCCTGCTGCTGGGATGAGGCTTCACAAGAGTTTGGTAGAGGGGAAGGATGGACCTTCTGGGATGCTGTGAGAGCCAGTGCAGGCTGGGGATCAGCCTCCAGAGAGCCACAGGCAGAATGGGGACGTGTCCAGAGCACCCGGTGGGCTCTGAGGCTGAGTGCCAGGGGCGGATGGGTACATGGCAGTACTTGCACATGCATTCGTGCATGCCTGGCTTTGCATTCCCTCCTCTGCTCTCCTCTGGCCTCCAGGACAGCTGCAAGAAATACCCAAGCCTCTCCTGAGGCTTTCAGCAGTGGAAGATAGCTGAGCTGTTGATTTCTCATGGCCCTTTCCACCCTCTAGGTAGGTGCAAGTTTTGGCACACTGCTGGGGCCCCACCAATCACCCCTCCACGGGAGCAGAGAGCGCCCTGTGCCACCCACCAGACAGAGGAAAGGAAGCGGTGCTGGCATCAGCATGCCCCCTTGGCCGGGCAGGGGGCACATCCCAGAGGCAGAGGGAAGGGAGTAAGGAATTTATTCCATTATTCCAGCTCCTGGGGAAAGAGCATCCTCAAGATGCTCAGCGATGTTTTGCCTTAAAACAATGACTTATAAAAAAAACCAGCCAGTCATCACTCTTCCACGGCAAGGAGCTGACACTCTGGGGGCCTCAAGTGCTCCCGTCCATTGCAATACTCCTTTTATGCGTGAGAGAAGTTCCCACGGGTATCCCTGGAGCTGTCTCTCCCCAGACAAGTCCCAACTCGGAGGCTGTTACAGCAGTGATCTGATACGATGGTATCCTGATGCCCTTTGCTGAAGACAGCCCACTCATGGAGCAGCATGGTCCCACAGACCTCCTGGTGTCCATTCCCACCAGAGTCCTCGCCTCTCATGCCTATCTGGACATGTTCAGTCACTCACTCCTGGCATGGCTCTCTGGTTTGGCACCAACAGCACAGGATGGCTCTGCTGGCTTCCCAGTAATGGCAGGCGTGCTCTGCCCAGCAGCCCGGGAACATCAGCAGCCTGAGCGGTGATTAGCGATGATTCAGGGCATTTCACCACAGCCGTGGAGGGAGACCAGCCAGTTTCTGCAGGCAGACAGCAAGGACACGCTTACTGAAACACTAGCTTTCCCGCCCAAGATGACTTCACCACCCAGTGCCCTAAAACCATCTCATTTGTGTCTCAGTGCTGTGGTCACCTCCAGCTTGCCCCTGGCCAGCTGGGCCAGTGAAGCAGGAGAAATCCCCTCTGTGCTGAAGCTGGTGCACAACCTCTGTCAGTTCCCATGGGCAGGACTGGCACCAGCACTGAACCTGCTCTTGGTTTTCCCTCCAGTTTCTCTGCGCTTTGAACATGCAGCAGCATTTGAACTGCAAACAGCCACTATTTACACCCCAAAAGACCCTGTCCTCAATGTATGTACTAACTGCTCTGCCTGACTAGGCTAAAGAACATGGTGTTTCAGTGGAGTAAAATCATTTATTTTCCAGTGTCGCTCATTCCCAAGTAATCCAGGAAAGTTTTGCTGTGCTCAAGTACTACCATCAACCACCAGCATGGTAAGTCACTGCAAAATTATAAGCTGACACTTCCAAGGTCTCCTTAGCACGGGTTATTCTATTTTACTCTCTAGTCATCAATAATGGATGCCAAAAGAGCAATTGGACAGCACTAAACACACCAAGAAGCTGAGGTCTTTACAAAGATCTGGGGCTTGCACACGTGCCTGTCAAATTAATCTTCAACTCTGGTTTTATTCTGAAATTGTACCATGGAAAGCTTGGGGTTGCCCATTCCGTATTTTTAGCTGAAGCTTTTGACATTCATTAAAAACCTCAGCGTTCACATTTTTCTAAGTGTTATCCTATCTATCCATTTTGTCGGGTGTTGAGCATGAGACATTTTGCCCTTTGAAAGTTTGTATTCATACACACGCACACACTCTTATATATATAAAAATAAACACTATATAAAAATATACACATGAATATATATTATATGGTTTCTCATAGTCTTACTTACTGTCTGGGGGAGGAAAACAAAAATCTTTTGTAGGTTTGGATGCATCTCTGTTTATTTTTACCCTGTCTGGTAATGCAGATTTTCCCCGTTAATTGTCGATCCCAGTTGGAGCCCACGCTGCCAATTTAATTACTAGACCCACGCTGTGGGTGTACTAGATACAGCTTCTCACCTGGCACACTCAACCTGGCTCTACGCAGGAGGACGGGACAAAAAAAGAGATGGTTTTTCAAAAGGCAGGGGAAACCCAGTGCCTTCACCTATGAACACTTCTGCAGCCCAAGGACAGCCCTGACCACCAGTTTTCCCATGTGGTGGCCAGCAGCTCGCAGCCCATGAGGCAGAGGAGCCGTGGGGCCAGGAACCCAGGGCAAGCAGGCCATGCCTTGAAATGGAGTTGATCAGGAACGTAATTTCTGCGTAAGAAAATAAATCCTAACACATTAAAACCAGTGGGAAAGGGTCAAGTGGTGCAAGAGACCTGGTCCTGATTAGCCTCTCATCTCAGCGTCTCAGGCTGTGGGGTGTCCTCCTCCATCGCTGGGCTTGGCTCCCCCTTCGCTGGGAGGGACGGACAAATAAAATCTGACAGAGGTGGAGGGCTGGGCCAAGCGGTCACCCGGGCTATTTCTAGCTTTGTAACTACGATTTTTTTAGGAGAGGTGGGAAGGCAGGCTAGCCAGAGGAACGCAGAGCAGCCAAAGGAGCCTGCTGGCAGGCTGCTTCCCCAGGGGAAAAAGCAAAGCAAACAGGAGATGAAAAGGCTGTGATGCCGTCTCCATTCTCCGAAGCGTGCCCGCCCACCACGCTACCGCAGTTTTTGTGTGTGGGTGGGTGGGTGGAGCAAAAACAAACAACACACACACAAAAAAAAAATCAACAAAAAAATATCACTCAAACTCTTCTGCTCAAGCTATTCCATGTTGCGCAAAAAATATGGTAATGCTCACCTGAGGACAGGCTGGAGCCTAAACCTCCTCCCTCCCAGATGGGTGCCGGAGACATTAGGCAATAGCACCTTCCTTTTGCTTCTTGGCCTAGTGATGGATTAATTATGCTAGGCAAGGTGGAAAGCCGGCGGACAGCATTGCCCTGCCCGGGGCTGCCGAGCCAGGCGAGGATCCCCGGTGGACAGCAGGACTCGAGCAGCAGCCTCCCACGCCCCGGGCAGCGCTCTGACCGGGCAGCCAGCAGGCAAAGCCACTTTGCTCCACACTTTGGTTTCATGACAGAGGAATCACAGGGTTTGGCCACACCGTCCTGGGAAGCAGGAGCCTCCCTGGTGCACCCAGACATCCTCGTGAAGCAGCCGCCCCATTCCCTCGCCTGGCTGGGGGTGCAAGGGGGTGTGTGGGGAGCTTGACCACTTCACTCAGGCCGGGGAGCTTCCCACGGCGTGGCAGGGTGCCCAGGGTCGGTGCCGTAACGCTGGGCTTACCACCAGCCTTTGTGTGGCTTTGTCTGCAAGCGGGTGAAAGACCATGAATAATTTCCCAGCAGATAGCGCGAAAAGTGGAACGTGGAGCATTTATGGGCAGTCTGCTGCTGGTTAAGTGTAATGTGAGAGGCAAATGGTTTCTCAAGAAGCTTGGTTTCTTGACTAAGGACACCGGGGTCCCAGCAGGCAGGGCGCTGCCTGTGCCATGAGGGAAGGGGACCGGGCTGGCCGGCTGCTGCCGGCACGGGCATCACACGCAGGCTGGGTGGGGCCAGGCGGCCGCGCCCTGCAGGAAACCAGAAACGTTCAGAAGACAAAGACAAAAAGAAATTCCCCTTGAAAATGTTATAAGGACAGTGCGTGTTTTGAGTGGCAAGCCGGCAGCCTGGGGACAGCATGGCAGCTGTGGAGGCAGGGCACACGGAGGCGGCCACCACCACAAGGCCCGCGTACGGCTGGCGGAGCTCGGCTGCTCTCCCTGCCCGACCTCGACATGACAAAGATTTGGCTGAAACGTCACGGGAACACCCAGAGATGCAACATGCTCCTGCACGGCCTGAGGGGCTTCCCGGCCCCTCTCCTCCCGCCGCCTGCACCCACTACCAGCAGCACCCTTGGCCGATGGAGGAGCCCATGCTCCGCGGCCGGCCCGGGCAGCAGCGCCGCCGCCACCGCCGGGTGTGGTGCAGCACACGAGCTCACCCACCCAGAGGGCTCCGCCGGCCACGCCAGCTCCCGCGTCCTTGCCAAAAGCTATGTGACACGGGTGGCTCCGCTGGCAAGGCTGCCGTTCCCCCGTATAAAGCACAGCAGCGGCCGATGACCTCCCTCTCCTCCCCTCAGTTTCAGGCTGAGGCGCCCCGGACCCACGGCCGCTCGCCATTGCCCAGCACCACCTCAGGCGCCCGAGGCATGAGCGAGCAGCCGCTCCACGTGAGCTGCCTCGTTCGGCGGCGGTATCTGAGTGACCCACGGCAGGCACCCAGGGCGCGACGGTGAGTAACGCTGAGAATCAAACCAAAGCTTTTGAGGCCAGCGGGTGGGAGGTTTAATTTCTCTCTTGATCACAGGTTTTTAGCAAGTCCCGGCTGGGGTAGGTGGCTGTGTCCAGCCTTTTGCCGTGACACGTTCGTTCTCTGAAATATTTTCAATTGCTTTGTACAAGCTGAAGCAAAAGCACAGTTGTGTTACTCCTTGTGGCAGCAACAGGAGGGAACATAGCAAAGGTGGTGGCTGGGAAAGGAAACCAATTAAAAAGAAATATTTTCTAGTTGGATGCAAGCATTAAAGACTAGCTTGCTGCTTCAACCATAACTTTTTAGCTAGCTACAGGTCCTGCCTCCGACTGCAGGGACCCAGGGGCTAAAACAATACAGATGTAGCGGTTCTGATGGGCTAAGTACACAGGAGAAACAAGATGCATAGGGAAAGAGATGTTTTTATTAGTCCAGCTGATATAGCTAGAAAAAACTAGGTAAGTTGTCAGGCACCTCCTTCCATTAATTGCTGTGAGTGCAGTTAATGACGCCGTGTTGAGGGAAGGCACCACTAAATGAACATTCTCTGATTACAAGATGCAGCAGCAGCTATTTGCCAAGCGTCTGTGAACAGTGACACAAAGCACAGCAAGGGGGATCTAAAGAATATACAGAAGCAACCGGTTGCCTCTTGCACCATTTTCCCTTCCCTGCTCTCACAAGCCTCACACAGAAAAATCCCTGTGCTGATTAACTCAAGTACAGGAACATCATTCAGCATGGAACAAAACTCTTACATGTGATCTCCTCTCCCCCACCCAGTTAAATCTGAATCATATAGAAAGCTATATTAAAAAAAATTTCTGATCTGAGATGTTCACTCAGCTTTTCCCTCACCAAAATTTAATTAGCTTACCCCAACTAGAATCATCACTTCAGCTAAGTGACAGCCTGCAATCACAGCCTTAGAAATATCACAGCCTCTACAAAAGAAAGCTTCAGTTATCTGCTCAAACCTATATAAAGCTACACACTGTGAAGCTATGTATCAGCCTCTCATTGTGCTGCCTCCATAAAAGCCAGGTTTTAGCAGTGGGTATTGCTGTTGACCAGGTGCTATCTGTTTCCCAGGTTGCATGAGCTGCAAAAGGTGTTGTTACTAAGGGTCTGATGTTCCTAGCTATCAATATTTCTGGAAAACATTGCTCTTGTAGGTTAATAATGTAATGCTTCCACACAGCAAGCACGCATGTACACTGACTACAGCCATTCTGGAGAACAGACCTGCTTGATACAACACTGTAAGCTCACACCCAGAGAACAGCTTGAGCTTGCAAGCCAGACCCAGTGTGGAAAAAAACCCAACTATTTAGCATGTTTTAATTGACTACACTGCTTCTTTTCAGGTTCACAGGACAACTGGTATATGGGCCAAGAGCCAGCTGAAGGAAGCTAGTTATCTGGTATTTTCCTGTAACTGGCAGCTTACAGCCCCCATCTCTTCCCTGGCTGAACTGAAACCCACTTACAGAGAAGCATGGGTTTAATCAGTTTCACCTCACTCCTTACCCCCAGAAGAGCAATTAGTTGTTTACACCAACTAATCTCTAGATTAAAGATGTGATTTTCTCCCCACAAACTAGCTTAGTGTCAGTATTACTATGGGCTGAAATCTAACCTCAAAGCATTGCCCTGCAGCCCCAGGAGGACCCATCTGAGAACAGTCATCCTTTGTACCCAGATCTGTCTCCCCTCCCTTTACAGGAGTCAGCCTGGTTTGCTGTAGTCAGGATAATGACAGTTTATAGTTGCCATGAGCAGATGCACAAGTCAAAGCCTTAGAGGTAGGGCATGTGTGCAGTGACTCATATTTAACACTACTTCTCAAGTTTACAGCAACTGCAATCAAGTTAAAGGTTCACTTTTGACACTGCTTTAATCACACTTCAACTCAAGCAGACCACAGCAGTACAGGCAGGAAGATGGGTTGGTTGTGTGCACTACCACTTCTAGCATAACTAAAAAAAAAAACCCCAAGTCACTTAAATCTCAAAGACATTCAGTTAACACATCTAAGACATCTCAGGCCAAAACAATAGTTTATTTCATTTTCAGCAACATCTCAGCCATCAAAAAAATAAACTCTAACACAGATGGATGGAAGACTTCTCTACAGTGTAACTAAGTGGGCTCTGACCCCAGGGGCTTGAATTGGAGTGACATTTTATTATTCATCCAATAAGTTAGGAAGCATGAGAATAAAGTGCTTTATTTCTGAGCTGGTATGAGGTCATCAATGGACTGGCCTTTTTCAAGGCGTTTTTCCATCTCAATGAGCAGCTTCACACCATCCACCACCATCTGCACCAGCTCCACCTCAGAGAAGCCAAGACGATCAGCATTGGAGACATCAAACACTCCTCCAACAGCAGCTGTGTCCACACCACCTGGAGCAAGAGATTTAGTTAGTACATTGACCACTGCTGGAGCAGGTCAGCCTACCTTTTTTCCCTCACTAGCCTGAGGTGGGAACACAGCAAGACAATTCTCTACAAGCTGCCACTGCTGCCTCCTCCTACATGCAGGGAGATAAAGCTGCACATGGTTGCCAACATGAGCTACTGAGCATGGCATTAGGCCAGCTCTTTATTCTTTTAACCCATGAGCAATCTAACCCATGGTCAGAACCACCTGCTGTAGCTATTTCCTAGCCAGAAGCTGAATCAGGGTTCCCATCCCTGCTTACAACAGGAACAGCTGCCACCAGGTCCACCTTATCTGGCACTCAAAATACCACATAGGACATATGTAGATAGCCAGATACAGTAAGGTATAAGCAGAGCACTGGCATCCCCAGCTCCCTCCAGGATATGATTTTAAGGCTTGGTTCTTTCCATGTGCTTTATAAGGGTACCCTTGGGATGGTCTGACAGGCCCTGCACCAGTGTGAACCAGACACAGCTCTGGCTGTAGCCAAGCATCTGCTGGTGTCTTAGGGCAGGCTGACTAAGGCATCACTGTATCACCTCTCACCTGTGCCTCGTTTCTGCAGCCGAAGCCTCTTGAGGACTTCTCCAAACTTCTCATGCTTCCCAAGGTTCGGTAGCTTGATGTGCACACCAGCACGGAGCCCTGTTCCAAGGTTGGATGGGCAGGTCAGGATATAGCCCAAGTGTGGATTCCACATGAACTCATAGTTTTTGGACTTGAAGAGACTTTCTATCTATAAATAGAGAGAATGGATGTTTAGAGATTGTTCTCTGCCTGAAGGATGTAGGTCATCCATTAGTACTCATTTACAGCTTCAGTTTCATAGCAACAGCCACAACAGTTTGAACAGCTATTTTAAGTCAGCCACATAAGCCCCCTCCCTTTAGGAAAAAAGGGCCACTAACAAGGGGCTTTTAAGGCCTTAATCTTGCTCCCAGCAGTGAGACAGGCTAAGTTTAAGCTACACTACAAAATATGAAGTCACGATTCACTGGGAAGTTTGATTTAGTACATGTCAAGCTGGCACGTCTGTTAGGATTACAGAAGGGGATGGTAAGGCTCAAGTTCATATCAAGACTAGAAGGTGAGGAAAAACATTCAACCTAGAAACTTCAGTCCAGCTTTGCCCATCTACATTTGAGCAATTTCTCCTCCCATCCAGGGTATCACAATGCTTGATTTATAGAACCATGCAGAAATCCTTTAAGTACAGTTTAGATGCTTGGATAAGGGTGCCACATCAGAGGCTTTTTCTAGGTTTCATAGCCACAATGCTTTGCCAGTATAGCTGTTTTGGAGCCCTCACAAGCTCTGGACCTCATCAGAGTGTTCCCAGAGACCAAGGCTATGAAGCACCACTATGCAGGACTCCAGAGGGGCATGGAAGAGTTTGCATTCTCAGCTGTAACCAGAGAAATATGTGCCATGTGAACCTACAGCTCAGGCAATATTGATTTACCTGTGTTAGCCCAGTACAGAAGCGGGTAAATACTTCCTTCATGTTGCCACCTTTCTGCATGGAAATAACTCTAAGGTGATCCTCCTCATTGATCCAAACAAGGAAAGTCTTGTTATCATTGTGCCTAAGAGACAAGATAAACAACTTGTTGTCTGTCCCACCTGACATTTTCAAGATAATTGTAATAGCACCAAATTACTCATCTCTGTAGCTTTTCTTTCAAGAGGCTCACTTAGTTGCTTCTTCCAAGAAATTAATCTTACTTCTTTTGTCCACGCAGGACCTAGTAGAGTTCAACTAGTAGTCTCTACCTTGCCCTTTTCAAGAGGTAGTTTGAATTGACCTGAATCTAAACAGGTCAGTAGTAATAACATGACATTAGCCAGTCTTACAGCAAACTGTAAAATCCAGTCATCCCCCTAGCTCATTTGTGGCCCAAGTTTACAAATTTAAGAGATTTCATCTGTTCAGCAGAGTTTGCAGAAGGGTGATCCGTACAGACTTCAAAGCAGCCCTGTACAGTGATGTTCATAATGACACCAAGTTGACAATGTATAGCAAAGCCTTTTATCAGAATTTTGTCAGATTTTGTTAAACGGTATTTCGTACCTTAGAGAACTAAGTTGAGTTTTCACTATTAATTTTAGATCAATCAGGGCTTTTCAGAGATGCTGTGAAAACCTCTGAACACCAACGGGCCCCTCTTGTCCTAGCTTGCAGCAAGTACTATCACCAATATTTATCATGCTGATAATTTCTCAGCTTGATTAGGATCAAAAATTAACCAGTACCTGAGGAAAGTTATTTATGCAGACAACACAGAGACTTTACACTTCAAGCCTGTAGATTAGTCATGCTCATATGACAGCGCTATCTAGCGCTGGCAATCTGCAGGTAAATGATGCAATCTTAAAGGTGACCTACAGAAACAAAGCATGCTTCCTCTGGGCTGTATTGAAGCAGCTGCAGTAATAAGATTGGAGTATTCCAGCTGATAAAAACCTAGCCCTTAGTTTACAAAGGAGCAAGTTAATTATGCTACAGAAGCTCCTGAGATGCAGTGTTTTATACAGGTGACCTACATCTGACAAGCAGAATCCTTCTATTCCACATGTCTGCATCAGTCAACTCATGTCACCGAGTCTCTGGGGGCAGGGGGCAAAAATCTTATCACTAGTACAGGTGAAGCCATGCTAGTCCAGCATCAGTGAGTTTCTGCAAGCAGAAGTGATGAGACTACAAGGGAGCAGCTATGCATCCAGTATCCAGTCCAAGCTAAGCCAACACTGCTGTTTTTTACAAGTTACACTAAGCTCCCAAGACAAGAGCGGAATGTAGTGGCACATCTGCTCCTTCAGAAGTGATCTACTTTCATAAACTGATTCAATTATTGTCTGGTGCTTCACTAACCTGTGCTGGATGGGTAGGCTCTGGTTACAGGCTAGCCAAACTGGCTTGTTCCTACCAGCCCTATGTGGTGCATAGTAACACTTGTCCAAGTTCTGCTGGTTTAGATGCAACTTCCCCAGAGGATATCACACAAGTTTCTCATTAGATTGAATAATATGAGTTCAAAAGCTGCCATTTTGCCCAACAGTACGAGCCAAAACCAAAACTACAAGATTTTTTTGCAGGGACTTCATATGATTCCTCACTTCCAGACATACTTACCAGATGCCTCTGGCATCAGGCCAATCTCGTGCCATCCCAGATGCCAACAGAAGAGGAGAAACTGGCTTGTCAAACAAGAAGTGATCATCAATCAGCTGCTGCTGCTCTGCATCAGTCATGTTCCTCAGAGCATAATACTTTCCCTTGAGATCACCTTCCAGACTACCCAGAGCTGAAAGAGAGAGTCACTTTCAGGATGGGACCAAAGGGGCTAGACATTCCCAGTACTTTAGAGAACACACATCAAGTACAGCAATGTCTGATCTGCTGGGTTTGGTTCCTCTCTTGCTTTCATCTGCAATGGCAATGCCTTTGTGGCATTACAGAACTTAAGGCAATATCAGATGATTTGTCTGCACCTTCCAGGCTTATACAAGTAGCCTTTGTTCCCTTACATGCAGTATAGAATGATTAGTGCTGCTTAACTGTAGAAGTTGAGTGCTTTCTTCCAAGGAGAGTCAAGGTCATGAATATAACAAACAGTATTATTCTAGTCAAGGACTGTTACCTTGCCCTTGAGAAGTTTTGGAACAACTACACTCTAAAGTCTCCAGAACTGCACCTTGAGCATATCCTTTCCTTTCACTTGATGAAGTTGGGAGGCAATAGAAAAAAAATCTGCAGCTGAGGAGTTCCACTGGAAACTAAGTCTCACTGTAGTCAACTGCACATTTGGAGCAAGACTACACCTCTAAGCTGAACATTAATGAAAGTCAATTAAAAAACAGCCACAAAATACTGCAACCATGACTCAAGCCCTGAAGTTGCTACATACCTGTTACATTTCAGGTTTGAAACATGATGAACCAACCTCTTTCCCCACACACATAGGAAGAAGCTTTCAAGATCAGCAAAGGTCAACTTAATGCAGTCCAGCTTCCCTCTGACATGCGCTCTTGCTCTCAGCTACAAACTGCAATGCTGAGGCAGCTGTAATGTAATGAGCCTTTTTCAGGGAAGGCTCCATGTTCAGACTAAGTCTTGAGGGAGGCAGCTTTTGCCAACTGCCTCCATTTTCAAACTGCAAAGAACACCACTTGCGCAAAAGACTTCAGTTCCCCAAAGGCACCCAGTTCTCACTTTACCTTCAACAGAGAGCTTTTCGATAGCCCGCCTCTCTCCTCGACTACAGTGCGGGGGAAGACAGAATCCACGGATGCTTCTACCCGTTCTGACACGGGAACTTAGCACGTAATTGGGATCCAGGTCATCACCTCCCTAAAAATTAGGAAACCAGTGAGTACAACACTGTTGCCAAGATACCTACTCTAAATACATACAGCTCCCATGCATTTAAGCATGCACCTTATACTTCAATATTGACTACTTGGCCTGTAGGCCAGTGTCTTACTCCAGGACTATTTTCTTCAGCAGTAGCTCAAGTACCTGTGTAACGCAACCCTTGTTCTGCGGCTAAGGCTACAGCTATTAAGTAGTGCTAGAAAACAGGGATACCACCTGACCATCAGTTTTATGTTCACTTCAGAGTACGGTCTGGGCTTCTGTTACCCCTTCTGATCTGCAATCTAGAGGTATTAACACAAGGCAAATGCTTGTTGTTCAGGTAGGTGTTTACTCTTGCAAATTAGAATTATTCACTACTGTCATCTAAAGTCTCTTATTTTCAATACAACCTATGGCTAGCCAATCAACACGGCATTAGGAATTCCTAGAGTCTACAGTAACATTTGCAATCCATGAAATATGCAGAACCCCCTGCTCCTAGCCATAACAATGCCTACTCTATAGTTTGAGACCAACAGCTGATATTTAAGGTCAAAGATCAGACAGTAGAAACTGTTAAGTTTATGACAGTCCTTCACTCCTAGGACAGTGTTGTTCAGCTTTACTACTACAACCTACAGCTCATGGAAATACACGTCGGCCATGTTTGGCATGGCCCACATTGCAGCAGCACATGGAGCAAGCTCCACCTGCGTGCCAGCTGCCTTGTTCTACCCAGGTGCTAACACCCTGCAGCAGCAAGCTCTTAAGTCTGATTGCACTGGACACACAGCCCATGCATCTGTGCTGCCTGAAAGCAAAGGGGCCAGAGCCTGAGCAATCAGTTTAGGCAGCTGCCAACAACTTTACTCACTCCTCAGACCAGTAGGCATCAGTAATTGATCAAGAGTTTATACCTGCAGGTTATCAGCATTCAGGTCGGTCTTATGCTCATCAGTTGGTTTGTAGCCACCATGCCTGTCTTCAATAACTGGATCAAAGAGTTCTTTAAACACATCATAGGATTCTTCATCACCAGCTACGCATCCTACTGTCATTATGAAGGGATGGCCTGGAGTGGTAATAAAGTCAGAAGAGCTAAGTTTGTGTGATGTTTGGCTGTACTCCAGCACAGCACTAACCAAGCAAGTTCTCCAGTGGTAGGTCTAGTCACTTAGAAATGCATTCTTACACAAAAACATTTGGAAAGACCCTACGTTTTACACTTCATCCAGTTAGTCAAATGCAGTGCTATGGAAACCCACAGCTGTTGCCATTAAACCACACTCATTTGTCAGGCTTTGTTTAGGACAGATTTGCACAGCACATCCAACTTCACCAGCTAATTTAGACCACCAGACAGAACTTTATGTCTAAACAATCATGCTTTGCTGTAAGCAAGCATGCTTCATTTTTTGTTCCTTCTGCTACAGAGCTGCATTTCTGTAGTCTGCTCAAATACCACCTCCACAAGATTAGTTTTAAGTCACCATATTCAAAAGCACCAGTTACTTCAGCTGGCTCACACAGAATATTCTCAACGCATTTTACCAGGATTATCAACCCCAGTCTGAATGACATCATCCAGGGTGAAGCCACTGGGCGTGACTCTGTCTCTCAGTTTCTTGTATAAATCCAGGGTTAGAACTTTAGCCATGTGGTTGTTGTGGGTGCTCAGGTCCGGGTACTCCTCATCAGGAGGCAGTCTCTGATTATTTAGTTGGGCCATTTTGATATTGCTAGAGTAAAAATAAATACTGTAATGTTAACATGTAAACACATCTGCTCCCCCTTTTTTTATAGAAGTGCTACAGAACATCACATAACCAGTTTGGAATAGGAATAGACCAGAACAGCCAGGTAAGCCAACATTTTTTTTCCCCCCTGGTTGTGTTACAATTAGAATGCATTTGGTTTGGGTTTGGGGTTTTTTTCCGCATTTTTTTTTTTTCAGACTGAAAGTATTTAGCAGAGCAGTTACATAATTGAAGCGTCTGGGAATTGATATGTCAGATCAAAGCAAGGAACATGGCTTGATAGAACCAGGCCTCTTTTAACACAGCCACGCATTCAGAGCCGTCTCTCAATGCTTTATGAGATTTGCCTCTCAGCTGCTCAAGAGCTTTGGGTGCCATTGTCAAGAAGCACTTCCAGTAAGGAGGGAGAACAGATCGTCATGCACATCTAACGGTCCCCAGCCATTACCTGGGTTGTCAACCCCAGTCTGGATGACATCATCCAGCGTAAATCCACTGGAAGTCTGTTTATCCCTCAGCTTCTTGTACAGGTCCAGGGTCAGCACCTTGGCCATGTGATTGTTGTGAACACTCAGGTCTGGGAACTCATCATCATCAGAGTACTTCATCTTCAGGAGGTTGTGGCTGTTTGAGAAGGGCATGTCTGACCCTACAGCAGTCACTAGGGGAGAAAGAGGGGAAGCCTATCACTGGGGGCTCCGCAGGCCTCCACACCGCCCGGAGGAAAGCCAGGCACCCAGGCAAGGTCACCTTGGCTGTCGTTCCACCCGTGCCTTTCACACCTCTGCTGCTACACCACCTTCCACAAGAGCCAGGAAGGAGGAAAGAAAAAAGTTCTTCACCTCCACCAGCCTTGCCCCGTCCTTAAACATCCCCGCCGCAAGGGCAGGGGCTCTCCCCGCTCCTCCGCGGCACCGCCCGGATGAAGGGACGCGCCCAAGGTCGCACGGAGCGGCCGTGGCAGCGCCGGGCAGACCCCGCCGGCGGCTCCGGGGCGGGGGGAGC
>JAVJGI010000063.1:35848484-35928927 GCA_035590275.1 Ibycter americanus | reverse complement strand
CCGGGGGCGGCCCTTCTGGGTGGCCAGGTAGCCGGTTCACCAGCCCCCGTGTTACCGGGGGGCTTGCGCTGCCCGGGAGGCGAGAGAGCTGTGCCTGCCTCCTCCTCCTCCTCCTCCTCCTCGGGAGGTTTCCCCTGCTGCCGCCTCAAGCAGCCGGGCTTCTCAGAGAGGGGAGAGGCAGCCTGCCAGGTCTGTGTGGAAGCTGCTCAGGAGAGGCAGAGGCGTTATCAGGGGTTTGGTGAAGGGAACACGGCATCCTTGTCGTGGTTTGAATTTGGGAGGCTGCGAGGGGTTGCCCGGGTCACTGAGTGTAGGTCGCTGCCGTCAGGGCAAGCCCACAGAAAAGCCCTGACCCCTGGCCAGCGGGCACTGCCTGCCGCTCCCCAGCGCCCTGTGCAGGCGCCGTGCTGGGCCCGACACCCGCCTGCTGCCCAGAGGGTGAAGCAGAGACATGTAGCAGCAGCGCGTGAGGCGCTGCGTTGGCAGGGGATGGAAAATGATTGAAAATTATGGCAAATGAATGAAAACGAGTGTGGATCGCTCTGCTCCTTGCCGTAGGGAGAGACGGAGAAACTAGCCAGGCTCCTCACAGACCCCGAGTTTACCTCAAGTGTATGCATATAACATGCCAGGTGAGAGCCGAGCCTGGAGGATTTGTCACTTGGGATGTCAGCATACACTGTGGTGACAGTTAGCTGTGGCAAGTGGAGAGGCTCAAAGGAAGGCAAAGAAACTAAAAGCCGGTTTGTGTAATCAAATGGAGAATAGTTCTCTCCACGTCCCTGCAGACATGCCGCAGGAATGTTGCTTTTGCACATGACTGTAACTACAGTCTAAATACTGTGAAAGAAATGGATTACGGCTGATGTCCTTTCAAATGCTACTGTTCTAAGGGCTGAAAGCTGCGTTGCACTGTTAGTATCCAGAACGAGAACTACTGTTGTCATTTATAAAAGATTAAGATGTGAGTATAATCAGAAGGTGCAAGCTATAAAACATGATTAAGCATTTGTACTATCTCACAAAGTCCAGTATGTATACATTTCTGAATTCATGGGATGCCCTTCCTGCTCTTTCATCATATGTCCAGACAGGCCTATTCTGCTTTGGCATCTGAATACCTTATGCAATAAGCATGTCATAATCTTTGGAAGTTTTGGCCACAAGCACATCTGTTTATCAGTCTCAGTGACTGCAGTGGAAAACATTGTAAGTCTAGCTGCTTGACAGCAAATTGAACTACAGTGAGTTTTGGTCAACAAAAACAGACTAGAATTTGAGAGCCTCAAGTTTTTAATTAGAATTATGAAGTGGGATCAAGCTGTTATACATTCAATACAAAAGCACTGGAATCAAATAAATATTCTGAAACTAAAAGTAACATTGCTTTTAATTCTCTCATGGAAGAAGTACCAGAAATCTGACTTTCAAAGCCTTCTGTATAGGCTTTCATTTCTAACTTTGGGGTGACTGTTACTTCATTAAACAATTCCATCCACGAACCTGCAGCTTAGATAGTTAGCTGCCTTATCTGAAAGGCAGTGCCAGGTTTCATTGTAAGCTGCCCTCTAACTTCTAGATTGTCTTCTCAAAGACAACAAAATTTAATTGTAATTCTCTAAACAGTTCTGAGACCATGGGGCTAAAGTGATACAACTGTTTGCATTAGCTCACAGATGGTTGTTTACATTTAGTTGCAGCACGGATCACTTCCCGGACAATTACTTTGCACCTTCAATGGCAAATTAAAGGCCACAATATTCTTTTTCCTTGTAGTTAGTCAAATTTATGCATAAATGAATGCAGATACTACCTTTATCCTATCTCTAAACCTTCATTTGGAAAACTTTCAAATAAACTTTTGTAGCGGACCTAGTAACTAGTAATTAATGTCCAGGCAAGTAACAGTTGTCTTATGTTGTAAATCACCCAGGGATAAGCCAGCGGATGGAAGTAAAAGTTACTACCTAACAACATACTCTGAGAGCTTGTGAACTGGAATTGAACAGGGTGCTGAAATTGGTACTAACTTGCAAGTTTTCGGTAGTGTTGTGGAACAGGTTGAGGAAATTATAATGAATTTCCTAAATTTTCTTTAAAATGTGTCGTAAAATGGGAAAAATACTGGTTATATTAAAATCTGTGAGATCTTTTCATTGATTTTACTTGCATCAAGAGTGCAGGGCGGGGAGAGGTCCCTGAACTTCATGGAGTTC
Organism: Ibycter americanus; assembly: GCA_035590275.1. NCBI lineage: Eukaryota > Metazoa > Chordata > Aves > Falconiformes > Falconidae > Ibycter > Ibycter americanus. Next base: position 35,926,711 of record JAVJGI010000063.1, on the reverse strand, counting down.
TCTTGCTAACATCTTATTTGCATGGTGTGGTTTTGTTCTGTACTGGGGAAAATAAAATTACTTGGGTTTGTGTCTGTAGTTTCAGCTCCATCGTGACCCTGCAAAGCTCTCTTGACGTATTTGTTCTTTTCTAGGTGACAACTATCAGCCAACTGCAAGACTGTCACAATGAGTTTTGTTGAATATGGAGATACAATAAAGGATGGTGACACAGCTATTGTGTTCCTGGGCCATGAATCCATGTTTCCTGTGAAAGTCCAGCATGGCACGGTAACTCAGACTAAGTACGGGGTCATCAGGCATTCCACAGATCTCATAGGCAAGAAGTACGGCTCTAAGGTGACCTGCAGTAAAGGGGGATGGGTGTTTATTCTTCATCCAACTCCAGAACTGTGGACCATGAATCTTCCGCACAGGACGCAGATTCTGTATTCCACTGACATCTCTATAATCACCATGATGTTAGAACTGAAGCCAGGCTCCATAGTATGCGAATCAGGTAATAATTAATATGTTGAAATCCTTTATTAAGAACTAACACCAACGCTTCCATGAAAAAACAGGCTTATCTTTACATTTTGCAAAAACTTTTTTTTCCATTATGATATAATTTTCCAAGCCTACACATCGAGTAATTCTGTTTCATGTGCACATGTTATCAGCTGCTCTTTCTTCAACAAGTGATGTTACTTTGGTATGCTGGCCTCATTATGGGTATACCTTCGCGTATGTGTTTGATTAATTCATCTTCTTAGGATAAATATATGCATGTTTTTCTTTCCTGTTTCTAAAACTGTTGTTAAGTACTTCAAAAATATTCTCAGATACATGATTTCAGTCAAAATTCAGGCTGTGAATTTGCAGTTTCAGAGAACCTAGTTGAGATAACCCAAGAGACTGATGATAGTGGGTTGAACTAATAACGGAAGTAAATAGCTATAAATAAATAGATATAAATTTAAATAACATTGTACCATGTAAGTACATATACTTTGTCTTTCTCTTCCAAAGTGTGATCCACTTGTAGCACTGCAACTGCATGCAAAATGACTGTAGCTGTATAATACAGTGGATGATGTGTTCATCACAGGGCTGTTTTTCTAAACTTGGTTTAATTTATTACAGCTTCTATGATTTTGCTTCATTTGCAAGTAAGGAGTGAAATTTTATATTAATAGATATTTTCCTGGTTAAATACGGTTTATAATAATGCCTTCATGACTTTATTACTGCAGGCAGTGTGAGGCTTGCTTGATTTGAGTGCATCTCGGTGATTTGGAAAAAAACAAACTGAGGTAGTTTGGCTTTGTTTTTTCTGACTGTTTCCTTTGAGTGTTTTTATGAAGCAGTTTCATATGCTTCCCTCTCAAGCATAGATATGGCAAAGGATCGGCATGGTGGGGTTGTGCTACACTGTATTTTCTTACATTGAACATTTCCACATCCCATCCAAGCATAATTTTGGGCAGCTTTTCAGGCATAATGACTGCTTTCCAAGACAACTGAAACGCCACTTATCTCTGCATCCAGTTGCACTGTTTAAGAAACAGGTGGTATATGGCGCTGCTTGCTGTATGGCAGCACTTGAAACAGCCAAATCCATACGCAAAAGCCTCTGGTACTGCTAAAATGGCTGGGTCCTATGAGTTTATAATGTCTGTAGGACGATCAGGCATTTTTAGATTTGTCATGGGAAGCAGCCGTATTATTCATTGGGCAGCTTTTTACCTCTTCCCTTCCCTGCTATGTTTAGGCAGAATGGGAAAAATAAACACAGCAAATTATTCAGGGTAGGGGAGATTTGAATTGCTCCATGCCCTGCCTCACTTGGAACAGGCAAATAAAGCTACACATAAAATGTTTTCAGTAACATCAAAGGTACGTAGAGAGGGTGAAAATGTTTAAAAGCTCATTTGTCTAAACAGCTAAGAAATGGAAACACTTGATGAGGTAAACTGTCCAGATTCCCAAAAATGCTATGAGTCAAAAGCCATAGCCACAAATAATCCTTTTTGCTAATGGGAAACCATTCCCAAGTTTATTTTAATGTCTATGCTGTCAAAGTATTATAACTTCAGCTTTCCAGGAAAAGTAAATGGTATTACTGCTATAGTTGTCCTTGTATTGCTTGAAAGATTCACTGTTCACAAAGAAAGAAGGAAAGCGTATTGCATTGAATTCATCTGGTTAACCTTGAAGCAAGAGAACTTACTGCAAATTTGCTTGCAACTGACCAGAAGTGGTGATTTGAATTAAAAATTTTACAGGTATTGACAACCACAGCCTCCAGTGTGATGATGTAACCTACTTTGGTGCCATCCTAAATTAGACAGTATTCAGTGATCCAAAATCATTAGTTCTAGATTAACCTTGTGTGGCCTAGACGGAACCAGCCCAATGGCAATTAATAGAAACAAGACAGGAAATCTGGTCTAGTAATGACGTTTGAGTCTGCTTCCTGCTGGTGCTGGTTTTAGATGTATTTTGAGCATTAATTAGCATGGAGGTCTGTCTTGTTTTATTATTTGAAATTGAACTGTTATGCATAGTTGCTGTATGGACTGGCAAAGAGGGCATTGTAAAAAGGCCAGGCTCTTTTCCTCTTGTCTTACTAATTAGACCATGGAGAGTGCCCTGCATTTACTCAGTGCAAGCAAGCAGAATTGTGGATTCATCTCCACAAATGTATGAAGAAAGGTTCGAAAAAGTAAGATTAAATACCCTCTGTGCCATGTTATAATGCCGTGAATACAAGTATAAATGATCTTTTGTGTGTGATGATAAAAATTCAGTAGAATGACCAGAAGGCTTAATTTTATATCACTTGAATTATGCAGTTTAAATTGATTAGTCATGATTGGTCATAAATGATATAAACATATTAATACAGTTTTTACTATTTTTAATCGTCTTTAATAAATACATGAAGAGCAAGCTTGTCAGCAGTGCATGCATAATGAAAACGATCCAAGCATACTCTATTGAGGCTATAAGGAAACTTGACATCTGACTGATGTTTCATGATGGAGGTGTAGGAATATGATCCTTTTACTGTCTTCTTCTAATTTCTAATTTATAAAGGTACGTTGAGATTTAAAAACTGGTAGCACTGTTACTGGAGCTGAGATCTCTTGAAAGCATTGGCCACTGGTCTGAGGAATTCCCCACTCTGATACAGTCTTGAACAGCCTGATTTTTCTGGAATTAAAGGATACTTGAGATAGCTGCTAAAATACCTGCTGTGAGTGGCCTGGTGGTGTGAAACTTTAATTCTCATCAGGTAACTCTGATCCCATTTGTGTTCATTGCATGTGTAGCCACTGTCTAGATAAAGGAATAAGCTGAATCTTTTTGTTTTTCTGTTGCCACACTCACCAAAATTATTCTTAATGTCAACTTCCCAAGCAAGGCTATTTTCAGTTCAGTGATTACAGCTGCCTGTAGTATAACAACTCCATTTGACAACAGGTTTTGAGGTTCTTACATTTATTTTTATACTGCATTGCAACCAATATGAAACTTTCAGATATTTTTTCCAAACAAAAGTTCATGGAACCCTTGGTTTTTTTGTTGTTCTTTCCAGTCCACATGTTTCAACGCTTTTTTATTGTCCTCTCTCCCTGGTGAGACCTGAAGAAGTGCCTGTCCTAGCCCTCAAGAATTACTCAGGGAATGCAGTACAGCACTGTGAAACCTCATTTAATCTGATAAATCTCAGAAATATTTTGGCTTCAATGGAGCATAGTATTTAGACAAAATGTAATTTAGTCAAAAGTGTTCTAACCACTATCCCAGCGATCCTTCAGCATTCAGCAAAATCAGACTCACATGAGCAAAAATGTTAATTGGACTTTTTGTTTCCCTTCAGCTAAATCCCAAATTAAAAATTGCTAAACCCTGTTCATTGCAACATAGCAATGGGTTTCTGAGCCCATAGGCAGGATTTCTGAAGGCTGAGAACAGTATTCTGGGTCCTCATGGTTTCTCTGTGGAGGAGTAACAAGAGCTGACAGCCAGCCTTACACTAGAGCTTCTCAAAAACAATTACGAAATTTTCAAACTCACAGCCTGGGTATAGATTTTGTTAAGAGTACACTCATAAAAAATTAATGAGGACTTAATGATTAATGGATACTTAATAAATGATTAATAGTTTATTGTGAAGTCCCAGCAAGTCAGCTGTATGTTTATGAGTCTTCTGAAGTGCTTGTAAACTTTTTGACAAATGCTGCTCATGTCTTTACAGTTTTTGTGGGAGAAGTATGTGTAAAGTGTTTGCAGCTCTATCTTTAGTGTAAAGTACAGACCAGAGTTTGTAAGTATTAATTTGATTTTGGAATGTGTTCATAGGAATTAAGTCTATGTTTTGTAATTTCTCCCTTATCTACCTCTTAGCAGCTGTTGAGGTTAGAGTGAAAGAAGAATTCAAAAACCCAATCCTTGTATAGCACCTTTTGAAGTATACGAAAGGCCTCATCAGTACAAATGTCAGAGAGCATAGTATTCTCTTGACATACCAAAGAACTGAACCAAAACTGTGGCCACATGAGGCATCGCTTTAATGCATTCAGACTTGTGGCTATCATGCAGCTGATGAGGAATGCTGTTCGTTCCCTAAAGCGTTTGTTTTCAGACTTCCTGGACTCACTTTCATCTTATCGTTTCACTTAAGCACCAAGCACATTTCTCTTGCAGCTCTGAACGTAACAATATTATGCCTGTTCTGCAGAAGATCCCTCCCTAAAAAGCTGTTAATGAACCTCTAAAGAAAAGTTCGGTCTTCACATTCCCATTCCTTTTGTAGGAAGAAGCCTTGAAAACTTCCCTAACCATCCTTTCCCCAACTCTTCAATCTGGTCAGTAAGCACTGGCCCTCTCTGACCTCCAGCCTGCTGCCTAAAATGCCTTTTTCAGCATGGTGTCTACAACAGATGGGCAGGAGGAAGAGCTAACTTTCTGTAAAGGAAATTTCTTAATTTGCTATTTCATTTTTCCCTCTCTTTCCCTCTCGTTCTCCCTCTCTCTGCCTCTGCTTTTGCTGTGTCTCACCTCTGCTACCATGATTTGTGCCCTTGAGTATCTTCGCAGTAAGGTCTTTGGGTTAGTTTCCATCAGATGCTTAATCTCTCTTCATATATTTGCTAAAAATCATAAATGATTCTCCAGTTACGTAAACTTGTCATTTACAGTGAACAGTCTTCTCCTGATCAGTGTTTCTTGACAAATATTAGCTGTGGAGTTGGTAGCTCTGTCTAAAGATTAATTTTCCTTTGGTTTTGAGGCTCCTTCCGTTCTCATGGCTGACTCATGACCTATCTTACTATTTGCTAGGTCTAAGTGGCGTAGCTAGGAGACAAATACAGCAACACCGTCATTGTTTTGTTGTATTTACTCATTTTAGAATATCTTAGGTAGCCAGATTTACCAGCAGAAACTTCAGTTAAAATGTTGCTAGATACTGTAGAGACCCAGTATTGAATAACACTCTGCATACTTTTCACTTTTCCTGTTTCCAAATAATATGAACTATGTATGCACGTCAGCTTCTTCAGCTTTATTCCGAAATGCTTTGGCTTATGCACAGCTGTAAACATCTGTAGGTCCTAAATCACGATTTGTAGTTCCTTTTTTAAAAAGAAGCACCCATGATGAGAAATTTTTACAGAAAACAAGCCAAGCGATAGCCTGCAGTGAGGAAATGTAGTGGAGTACGCCATACTGTAGCGGAACATGGGTGGGATTCCAGGAGGCTAGACAAATATCCTTTGCGATAAAAAAACCAGATTAAACAGAAAACGGTATGAAAATGTAGTCTCTTATTCAGTTATCAGTCCAAGTGCTGTGCTAGATGCTGTGGTAACACTCATGTTTCTCTTGACAGTGTTCTGATGTGTATCTATGCTGTGTTGAAATAGCATGTGTTATTTTTTAACAGCTCAGGTGTTGTCCACTGCAGCTTTGAAAAGGTGAGAATCAGTCTTAATGTGGACATTGTCTCAAGATGGCTGAGGTGTTTGGAGGCTTCTCTGTGGAAAACCTGTCACTTGAATAAGCAGAGAGTGAGAAGAGCAGATGTGTTTGAGGTCAGGGCAATGATCGAGGAGTTCATCTGATCAATACTTTCTTGTCTACAAATCATCAAGTATCAGTAGGTGCTGAGCTAGAGCGTTTCATCTAGGTGTCCACTTGTTAGGATTGAAATCCTTCTAAAACCGCAGTGTTTTCCTTGTCTTGGGAGAGGACGGAAACACTCCCCTGAGCTTAGATGTATCAGAGAAGAGTGGAGTGTGCTTGAGCCCAAGAAGGGAAGGACGCATCAGTCTGCAGGGCCGTTAGCCACCTAACTCATGTGATTTAAACACAGGATCTTAATTCATGCCTTTGGACTGAGATCATAGAATCATAGAATCATTTGGGTTGGAAAAGACCTTTGAGATCATCAAGTCCAACTGTTAACCCAGGACTACCAAGTTCATCAGTAAACCATGTCCCTAAGCACTGCATCTACGTGCTTTTTTAGACACTTCCAGGGGCGGTGATTCCTTTCGTAGTCTACATGCTGATCCATAGTGCCTCCTCAGATTTTGAGCTTTGAGGATGGCATATTGGGGACCCTGGGGTGTCTCATTAAATGCGTGCAATGCAGAGGTCTGCTTTTTGATGAAGATGTTTAAGATCACAGAATAGTCAATGTAAAAGAGCATCATATTTTCCAAAGGCACTAGCAATGACCTAAGTGCTCACCTAAGCGAGCTCTAAAATAGCAGCTGTGGTGTTAAGAATGTCTTCAGCACAGTTTGAATTATCATTGTTTTACCTCTCTTCTATAGAGTCCATTCATGATTAATACGCTGTAGTTACATGGACATTGTCCTGTGGTAGAGAGCAATCAGTTTCTAAGGCTATTTATCGTACAAGCTGTCAGAAAGGCAAGCATCCTGGTGTAAAAATTATAAACTATATTTGTTCTAGAAATTGTCTTACCTTCTGCTTTCTAGGTCAGATCAGGAACACAGGCATTTCACTGCACCTATATGAGAATGAAAATCTATTGAAGTCTATCCAGTTCTTAACTTGCCTCTTCTGATACAAAATATTCGTTTTTGAGCATTCAATTTTTTTGTTCGTTTCTATACACGTAATTCAGCTATGATATTTCAGGTTTGCTAGCATTCTAGTTCACATCTTCAGTAGTACCTCTTGCATTTTGCTGCTCTCCTGACTGATTCTGTATCATGCTAAGGATACCTTTCATTTCCCAAGGAAACCTGCATCTGACTAGAACTTTCCGAACTGGTGCCTAAGACTCTTCGAGTCAGTCATATTTTGCTGAATGCTGCTTTTTTCTGTACTGATTTTGAAATAAGGACAAAGAGAAATTGAAAAGGAATTGAGAAAGTGGTGGGAGGACTCAAATGGTGAATGTTGCAGATTTGCAGGGGAGAAGGTGAATATAAACATTCATTTCCCCTTCTACAACATCAGAGAAACACAGGGTTGAACCCCTGCCTTGTGTAGACAGTGCTGATTGGGCTTTAGGCGTTGACTATGGACTCATGCTGAACTGCAGACTCTCATATTCTTAATAAATCACATCAAGCGTGCTGAACTATCAGGCACATGAGAGTTGAGGGTCATCATCATTTCACAGGACTGGGTTCAGGATCTGTCATCTCTTCAAGGAGAGATTTTGCAATGGTGTGTGATTCCTAACAGTCTTGTTCTTTGTATCTTGCAGTTTTGAGAGCGTTGTCACGGTGAAGGCAGGCAGCATTTTCAGAAATACTGTCATTAATTATGTTAGTGTGGTAGAATTTGGTATGTTAAAATATGATACATATGTATTATTCTCATGCGTGCGGTAGCCAGTCAACAATAAATAATTCCTGGCAACCTTCTTTAACAAAAGCTTAGACTGTAATATGCCTGCAAGTGGTGACTTCCAACATCCTGGATTTAGTTCAGGGTTTAGCTTGGAGTGTTTGTGAATAAAAAACCAGTACCAGAAAAGAAGCCAAAAAAATCTTAATGGGTTTTCCTAGGAAGGACACAAACAGTGTCTTCTGTGGTGGTTTTAAGAGCAGATTTAAGAGGAAAATGATTAAAAATATAGAAGAAAATGAACAAGGAAACTGGAAACATGCACAAGCTGCCTCTCTCTTCTGCTTACAGCCCAGCTGTGCTAACAGGCCTTCTGTTCACTCCTTTAGATTAGCAGAGAAAGATGCAGAAAGTGTGCAGCATTACCCATTTGAGAGGTAAAATAGTTAAATTCCATCAGTTTGCAAAAGTTCTCAGTTGTGCAATCCTGCCTTCTGGCATGAAATGTAAAGGCAGAATTTCAGTCATTTTAGCATCCTGTGAACAATAGTTCCCTGCTCTTGTCATTTAAAAAAACCCAAACAACCAAACCCCAAAACTATGATATGCTATTTCTTTGCTATGCATATATATCAAGTTTTTAAAACCACCTGGCTACTGTGTACTCCTTTTGACCAGGGAAAAGTTTACGTTGACATTTAGAGCCTGCAGATGCTGTGGCCAGATAGTTTTTAATGTGTGCACATGTAGGCGTCTTTTGCCTGTTGTTTGCTTTATTTTAATTCTGGCATGAATTAATGGATTTTCACTTTAAATAAATACGTGTGTGTCAGTTTCTCTCATTCCTTGGACCTCTCTGAGGCCGGTGCCAAAATCTGGAGGTCCTCCCTCCCCTCTAATCTGCCCCATTAAAGCCGGGGGGAGGGTGCTAGTCTGCCTGTTGGGGTCAGAGCCCTCTCAGAGGGAAGCAGAGGAGCAGTGCTGATTCTGCAGTGCAGTTGGTTGATCCAGTGGCAAACAGGGGCCCTGAGCTCTGTTTACAGTCTGAATGGCTCCCCTTTCAGAGCTGTCGGATTAAATACAGTGCCACGACAATGTTTCTCCCCTTATGTGACTAGAGGGCAAGAACCTTGGATCCCTCAGTGTACTCTGACTTCCTGTGCGGTTACGGAAAGTACTGCTGCAATTAAACAGCTGCACCAGCCCCTCTGTCCCCTAATTAGTTTCCTTTCTACTAGTTTCTCAGCTTTCTCCACCACTGCTGTACTTCAGGTTCTGTCCTTTGTAAGTTTTTTAAGATCTACGTTAGTTGAAAGAACTTGCTTCAGGCTGAAATTTAGCTTGAACAGTCATAGAAGATAGCTAGAAATAGATTTTCTATCTACAGGAGAAATGTGTTCTAAGTACAGAATTATAAATCAGTAAACACAGATAATTTGGGGTTGCTGTGGAGTTTTGAGTTTGGGGGGTTATTCTGCTAAATGCCACTTGAGTGAGTAATTTGCAATGTGAATTGGTATATGGGTGTTTTCTTCAGTGAAAACATTGGTTATTAGTCACTCATCTATTTAATATGCCAGAGGATCATTTAAAATAAGTTCCCTAAATTATCAGACTAAAACAAGGAAAAAATTGTCTCCTAATAGTTAGTCCCTGGTTGTACATGGCAATTGTACTTACATACAATTTCAGGTGGTGTGATGGATCTCATTAGACTAAGTTAAGATTGTGTAGGTGTGTATGTGTGTAAGTCACCTGTGAAAGCAGGTCGTATGGTCAGCGTGACTGCAAGAAGCCAAGAGACCTTAGTTTTGGATAATTTCAGTGGGAGTTGAGGATAGCCAGTGTCTTTTAAGAGGCCTGGGCAAAACAGACTCCATATCCTGAAGGCCATTTGTTTGCATGGATACCAACAGGCTTTTCAAGCACAGACCCTTGACTACATCTCTTCTTTGTTTTAATGAAGTATAAGGTTTTGAAAATATGTTAAAATTTGCCTTCATCTCTCTTTACCCTAGAAGAGTCTGGCACTTTAAAAAAAAACTCTCTGGTTAATTTCCAGGAATTTTTCCTGTTGCATTTACTTCCTTGTGTTCTCTTGTGGCACTTGTTTGAGCTACGGCTGACCCTTGTCTTTAGTTTTCTACTCCAGGGAGATAGGACAGGTCCTGAGTTTGCCAGATTTTTAATTAATGCTTTGAGGTCCCTGAAGACTGTTTCCTAGGTCATTTAGTCCCTCTTTCCTTGTGAAGGAAGGACTGTTCTCTTTCAGTAGTTTAACCGATTGTTTCTGTTCATTTGCATTTTGAGTGAGTGTTCCAAGCAGGAGGACTCATGGAGAAGAACTTTGTTCTAATGTTTAGCATTGTCAAAAGGCATTTCATGCTTTCTTTGTCTTTTCTAGGTACTGGCAGTGGATCCCTCTCCCATGCTCTCATCAGGACAGTGGCTCCCACAGGGCACCTGTACACAGTGGAGTTCCACCAACAAAGGGCCGAGAAGGCCAGGCAGGAGTTTCGAGAGCATGGGGTGGAGCATCTGGTCACCGTGACCAACCAGGATGTCTGCAAAAATGGGTTTGGTGTCTCAAACATTGCAGATGCAGTGTTCCTAGATATTCCATCTCCATGGGAAGCCATAGGACATGCAAAGTCAGCGTTAAAAGCTGAAGGTAACTGCACTTTTCTTCTTCTGTTCAGGAAGTACTGTGCATGCACACATCTCTGCCTTTGAGCCTTACGCCAGATCTGCTCCCTTCCGTTGTACGATCACTGTTCTCAAATGTCAAAGTCTCTAGGCATTTCTAAGGCTGAAAAACTTTCAAAAGAGGTCTTAAATTTACAGTGGTGATTTGAAAGGAGAACAACTTTTTCCTACAGGCCTGTGCTAGCTGCTACAATTAGCATGGGCAGTTTATAAAAAACCCTTTGAACCTTTGTCAAGTACATTTTGCTAGATCTGTGGTGTGTGGGAAGCAGTAAATGCTGAAAGCAAATTTCTTTGGCAATTCAGTGGAAAGGTGTTTGTATAAAAGGTGTTCAGATGCACTTCACATCAATCATTGATTGGACCTATTTAACAGAGCACCCCATCAGTAATGTTAAAGAAAACGTGGTTATATTTAAATGTGCTGGCTAATTTCTGCCTTAAATCTCTGCTATTTGAGCTCATGAGAAGTTTGCCATTGGTTGCAGTGGGAATGGAACATAAAGGTTGTTCTAGCTTACACCACTTATTCTGGGGTTGTGACAGCAAGTGAGAACTGCTGTTGAGGTATTGGATGGATTTTGTCAGTTTATTGTAAATCTTTTCCCGGATGAAAAATAAGCTTCAGTGAATAAATCGTTCTTTTATCCTGGAATAAGTTTTCCCCTAATTAATGTTATACTAGTGTAACTCTACTAGTGTGGACCTGAACTACCTTGTGCCAGATCACTTCTGTCTATAAAAGTCACTTTTCTAATCAAAAGAGCATGGAGTGCTGTACAGTGCCTGTGCTGGGATGTGAGTTTAGTAAAACTTGATTATGTGCCAAGGACCAGTTCTTTTCTTAAAATATGTAATCACAGGCCTAATTTTAAGTGAATTGCTAGGTCTTAACATCACAGGATTTAAGCTGGTTCTTAAAGGTCACAGAATGTGCGTTACCTTGCTGAGTCAGGACTGGCCCAGCTGTTAGGCTACCTCAGCTAGTACTGAAAATTTTCTAGAAGGCTTTCTGATACTAACATTAACACACTCTTTCTTTAAAAAGCAAATAAATAGAGACTTGTTAGCACTCTGTACCTGCAAGGGTTACAGCTCAATTTGTAGCTGCTTTCCAGTGTGTCCTGGGAAAAAAATAATTTTCACTGCACTGTACGATGCCCTTCCCATGCTGAAATTATCTAATCTAGTGAGCACAACACTCAGCTGACTTCCCAGCTTAGAAGGCGCTGCATTGCGCAGTCCAATTTGAATTATTTAAGTGGTGCATGTTTAGAATACTAAGCAGAGCTGCATGAACAGTTCCAAATTTTGAATCGTTGTCTCTCTCCAGCATTTGAAATCCTGGAAAACGTATTATGGTCCCAAACTGGCCATACCATCTGGCTGTACTTTTCTGCACTATGCTACAAGGTTACATCTGGTCAGGCAATATAAATAATACTTCAAAATCCCACATTTTTGTGTTTGTGAAGTGGCATCATGCATTTTATGTACCAGTCAGAAGGCGAAGTTGCTGATCCTTGCTGCAGTTTTTGCTGCAAACAGCTACCAGTGTCTGAGATCTGACAGTGGTCGAAAGCTCATCTTTTGGGTTTCATAGTATCTGACTGAGCCGGGGGCATTTTTTGTATTTTGCTATTTTGCATATAAACAAAAGCTGGGTTTCTTTTTTATATAAAATCTAATTGATTGCATTAGTAATGGGTACAAACTTACACTTTTCTCTTTTATTCCAAATCACATGGGTAGTTTTGTTGTGTTTTTTTTTTTACTGCTGTAAAATCTAAAATATGATAGAAGGGTATCTGTAACTGCTTCCCTTTCCCTACCACAGGCAGATAATTTTATAGTGCTCCTTTGTTTTGTTTTCAAATAGTTTAAGCTCTTCCGCAGTAAGAACAGTCTGTGCACATACTGCAATCGTTCAGCACCGTTGCAAGGGTTAGTATAGTGATAGAGCATCACTAGAGAAAATGAGCCGTTCCACTCTTTTCCCTCCACGCCCTCCCTCTCACATCTGGACAGGGTCACATTTGAACCATTCGCACTGTGGGTTTTATTGTGATGTGCCATGCAAATATCGCAGCTGTACTGCCAGATAGTGGTAATTTAGTCCCTAAAGTCTTAAGGCACTTTGAAATCAGAGCTAAGCGAATTCAATATATAGCATCAGCTAGCCTCCTCTTTAAAACCACAGTATTCGTTATAGAGTGTTCATCTGAAACAGTATGTAAGAGAGAGTTCTTAACCTTAACAAAACCTTATCAATCAGTGTTTTCTCTCCTACTTAAGCTCAAAGTCTTGAATAGTTGCAGCTCCTAGTAGGCTGAGTGTTAATGATCCTCCTTACAGAGTACATTTGTCACTCATGTTATGCCTTGCAGTATGCTGTAAATACACTACTTACAGTAGCTTGGCCTCCCATTTAAAGCACTGCCAATCTCTGAAGAGCTAAAAGAATGAAATGGCACAGTAGGTTTGTGACTAGAAGGTTCTTGTTCTCTGGGGATGTGCTCGGCCAATGTTCAGGCTTGCATCTCAGCTGCATCCTTCTGTGCTGATTTCACCAATCACACTTTCAAAAGAAATGCTGCTCATAATACCTCTCAGGCACTGCTGCACTGCAGAACTTGCTTTCCTTTCCAGACCTGTACTGTTCTTTTGCAGCATCTGCTGATTAATGCTTTTCTGTAGTCATAACTGCTGTTCCCAATATCTGACCTTGGTGGTTTTTGCAAAGTTGCTGTTAGTCCCTTCAGGCTAAAGTTTTAAAAATTAAAAAAAAAGGAAAAAAACTATGAGGTAAAAAAAATATCCTCAATAGTCTACAGTTCTTAAATGCCCTGAAACTTTTGACTCACAGTCATCTCACAGCTGAATACTGTAGTACTTCGAATATAATTCTGCACCCACCTACTCTACTCTCATAAATATTGTCTTTTTTTCCAGGGCTGTGGAAGATGAGGCAGAAACCCATTTGTACAATAATTTTCGTACAGATTTTAAGTTTTCAGGTAGGGAGATGGAAAAATACAGCCATGTATTTGGTTGGATTGGCCTCTTGCATTATAAATCGGTCCTTGGTGGTATTTAAATTAATAGTCTGAGTCACAAAACTATTAAAACCACCCCTCTTTTATTTCCTTTCTTTCTTTTAAAGATTTTACTCTTAAATTCAGTACTGCCACTCTCTCTTGAGTGTCATAAAACCCCCAAATTATGAGTTTGTGAAATTGTGATCCTTGAGATATCATCTGAATCAGGTAACATGGTGCTGTCAGGTCTCCCCACAAAACTCTGTAGGGGAAGTTCCCTCTGAAGATCTCCCTTTTTGGGCCTCTGCATTTCCTGCCGTCACAGAAGACCTTCAGCAGTACTCTGCTCTCTGTAGTAGTAGTTGGTTTTCATTTTCAGTCTTATACTTGTTTCATTTGTACATAATGGACTTAAAACAAGTCTTGTTTTGCTTCCCCCCCGGCTTAGCATAGTCATTGATTGTTGTCCTAACCTGCCAGGTTTGGTTATTACAGATGCTGTGTAAGAGAATAAATAATATCTCATCCTCCTAGTAGCCCATGGTGCAGATAAGGCATTGCCTGGTTTAGCTATGTTCAATTTTCATTTGGGCTCCTCCCCTGAACTTTAAGGGAATACCACATCCATGTAGAAAGTCTCACTGGCTATTTTTCCTGAGCCCCAGAGGTTGTTATTCATGGTCCCGTTTCTAAACCACCCAGGTGTGGCTTTAAGGAGCAGCTGAAATCCCTGGCCACAAGTCTCACGCCTGTGGTATCTGGGTAGACAGCACCCCAGGCTGAATCACACTGAGAAGAGGGCAGTGACATCAAGGCTGATGTTGTTTGGGCTCAGGCTACCTCAAGAATGCTCAGGGAATGTGTTAGGGCAGGAAGTGGAGCCTGACAGTCTAGCATGCTGCCATCCTCCACCCATGCAAGTGGTACTCAAGTTGGTATCAACGCTTCTCATGTCCCCAGGAGATTGTTTTGGAATAAATGGATGAAGCAATAAGTGCTTGCTAAAATGTCGGCACCAGCCTTTGCTGCTGTGGTACCTGCTTTGATTTGAAGGAGAATTAACTCAAGGTGAGGTTGAAGATCCACAAACTAATTTTAAGTTGAAGCATATCCTCTCGACATTGAGGAGCCATCTGGTCTAGTGCAAAGCTGCCCTACTAGGATGTAGGACTGGGTGCTAACCCACAAAGCAGCTTCATTTGTTCCCAAGCACTGGCTGCTTGCTGAGCCAGCCCCAGTTGTTGTATCTCATTGGAGGGCATTAACCTAGCTCCAGTCTGTCCGGCATTGGTAGGTCAGGTGCACATGATGGGCCTGGCCTGAAGTAAAAGTGATTTTCTCATGTCTCAAGAGTCAAGCAGAAGGATTCCTGCATCATAATCCATGCTGTGGAATGCTGGCCGAAGCTATTGGCCTTTACACAGCTTGTAGGAAGTAGTTTGGGATGAAAGGATCCTTAAAGGAAGTCGTTAGATGTACTTCCCCAATAATGGAGCCAACCAATTTTTTAATTTCCTTGTTGCATGCTTTTGCCAGCCCATAATAGTGAGCAGGAATAAATTCCTTTTGCAGGATGCACCTACAAATGTAGAGGTTAAGGTCACATTTGCAGAAAATCACATCAAACTCCTATTAATGAGTTGGCAAGTCTTTTGGAGAAAATTTTCATTTCTGAATCAAGAAACATCCTTTCATTTCTTCCAACAGTCGAATCCTCTAATTTCACTTGTCAGGGAAGCTACATCAAATCGCCCACGAGCACGCTCACTTAAAGGACGTTCTGTCCCCTTTTACAGAGGCAATATTTTTAGTGTCCTACTAGCACAGAGTAAATGCCACAGTGATGCTGCTCAGTGACTCTCCTGCCTCACCCCTACATAATGATGCCTGTGTGATCTTTTTTCTTCCATGAGATCTTTGTAATATAATCTTCCAATTATGACACTGCACTGAAGTCCCAAAGGCCAGAGCAGTCCTTTTTACCAGAGATAAAAATGCTGTGTTGTATTCTTTACATCACAGGATAATTTCTAAAATTACAGGCCTTTTTCCCTGGAACTTTATGGTGCTGCACTACATATGTTCTTTTTGCATCTTCTGAATAATATTGAGATGATGAAAAAACCTGTCAGAGCAGTTGTGACATATACTATAACCTACGGAAGTGAGAGCACATAACTTGGACATGTTTTCTGTATTGGAAGCATGCACTGGAGTTCTTGTCAATTGGGTAGCACTGCCACAGTTTCCATACTTGAAACCTGATGCAGTTGTTAGCTAAACAGAACTGGTAGAGGTGTTAGTCCTTGCTCAGACAAACCAGAAACAAAATTATTTGTTGGGAGTTGCACAGAAACATACTGGGAACTGCTTTTGAAGGAGGAGCAAGTTTCAAGGCACTGACCTCTTGTAAAGATGCAAGGGTGTGTCCCTTGATTACAAATTAGATACTGTCTGGTAAAATGTACAGCGCTATGTGGATGCAAATCTTCTCCTTTATTTCCCCATCCCTTAAGCTCTCTTCTGTAATCATTCCAGTCTGAATTGTACTTCAATTTTCATATCCTCTCGACCCTATTGCTGGTTACAATGACTGCCAGGGCTGTGTGGGCTTGTTCCAGCCTACGAGTTTGGGAGATTTAACCTCTCCATTAAATGCTTCAAACTAACTCACTCCCTGTAAAACTGAAGCTAGAAAAAAATTTCAAGTCTTTCATACAGTCTCATTATTCTCTTCTCCTCAACTGAAGCACTTGTCAGATGCATTATACATGAATAAACACATTTTTAGACAGTTCTTCAGATCAAAAAGCTCACACAGCTTCCCAATGTGAACAGGATTAATCTCAGTTAATTACTATATCGATTTATGATGACACACAGATCTCATTAACCAAATTTAGGAATGGTAGTTTTCCTAAAAGGAGAGCTCTGAAAGAACACAAACTCAGTTTGTACTAAAAAGTTTCCATTCGGTTGTTTTCACGGCTCTCTAGTCTAGTCCTCCCCTTTGTGATCCACAGACAGAGCAGTGTGCCCCAGTGAGTGGAGAGGGAGGGAGTACATGTCTTTTCTTCATTCACTAAGGAATCCTTGGCATGGCAAGACAAAGCAATGCATATTCAAGTCCTCTAAGCCCTAAATGCCTCTTGGTGTCTAAAGGACAAGAGGGCTCTTAGAGAATCTGAGAATTGTGAATGCTGAAATCTAGATTTATATCTGTTTGGTGATTGTGGCAGAAAGGGTGTTGCCTAGCTGGTAATCTGACGGGGGTACAGAGGGCAGCCCACATTGTAGAGAATTCAGAAGCATCTGGTCTGTTGAAGATGATGGCATCTCTGCTCCTAGAACAGATGAGCATGTCCTTTTTAGTGCTGATTTTCTACTGCTCAGTCCGCCTTTTTTTGCTGGTCTAAACGCATCATGGCAATTGAAGTTTCCTAAATCTTTCTATTTTAGACAGCCTCTCACAGTCTGGAAGAGCGATTTCTTTTTTGCCTTGCAACCTTCTGCTAATTGTAGCTTTCCAATCTTCTCTTAATATCTGCTTAATCAAACAAGTCCAGCCTGCAAGTCAGATCTGGCCTGTCTGATGGTGTGTACAGGACAAAGCAGAGGAGACACCTCTCCTGCTTGTTAGTATCCGTAAAGACAGATGCTTGGTGGTTCTGCTTCTAAGCTATTTGTAGGTATATTTATGTGGGAGGGATGTATAATAATAACCAGAACAATAGGTATGAAAGGGAAAAAATAAAACTGGCAGAACTGCTAAACCCCACTGGCTGCTCTTAGTTGTATGGAATACCAGCTGTTATGCTGTTTTCTCACTCTTCATACCTGAGAAGGCTTCCAGCAGTGCATTAAGTAAAGTAACATTTTTTGCGCTTCCCCTCTGGATATTGGCTATTGCAAGCAAGAGCTTTCTTCTCTACCAAGTGGCTTGAAAGCCTATTTTCTGTAACTCTGCTTCCCAAGCAGTCTGTTTTGCAAGGAAGCAGTCTGATAAATCATAACCAAGCTTGGTGTTGACATGCTGTGCTCAGCTGACCATCCCGAGGCAAAATGAAGGGTGCTCTGCCTTTAACTGAAGGCTTGACGAGAGCTGTGGGTGGCTCTGCAGCTTGTATGGCAACAGCTGTGTGCAGGCTTCTTAGTTTTTGACTGTAAATCTGCAGCATGTGAATTTGAAAGCCTAAGCATATCTTGAAACCCTCGTACTCAGAATAAAGAAGAACAGTCTTACTGTAAATGTAAATATATTTCCCTTTTTTATTGCAACATAAACCACCAAAACCAAAAAGCCTGAATGAAATAGTAAGTCTCTGGTCTCTCTGGAAATTCTTGCTTTGCAGACAAAGAGTTATTGTGAACTGACATTTAGCTACGTTAGACATTTGTTCAGTTCCCTACACAATAAGAATATAACATTTTTCTTTGTAACATATGTGCATCATAGTAGCTTTCTAATTATGGAACAGAAATTTCTTCCTGAGCTTTTCTCTTTTATATCTACAAACGTGGTAGAAGTGTATATTGCTTTGGCCAGAAAAGATTAGCTGTCTGATTCAGAATCATTTTGGTAGCTCTGGCCATCCTGATGAACATATAAATCTAATTTCACGGGAGCTAGCGGACTAGGTGTGCAATTAAATCAGCGTCAACAGAGTTGGTTAATAATGACACATACCAGCATTAATTTTGCAGGTGATTATTAGATTAGTTTTTTAATTGTCACTCCGGGGAATTACTTGTGCAGGGTACTTTGTTCTGAAGATGCATGATAAGAACCTCTGGCTGTGGAGACTTTATTTCAGGACTAAAATTAAATCCTACTTAGTGTATGCTGTAACGGTCATGGAAAGTGTTCTTCCCCAGTCAGTACCCAGCACATCATGGCTGCACAGTAACTAGAGTGCTTCAGTGATGCTTTCAGACCTGATGCTTTCTTTTTTTAGAGATGTGACTTTAGAAACGAAAAAGGAAAAAAAGGGGAGTTTGAGATAAAGCAGGCTTCATGTAGTCCCAGGATAGCCTCTATTTTTAGCAGGATGCTTTGCTCTCACTTGCACGGGTTCTTTAACTACTTAGACAACTGGTGTTGGAAGGCTTGACTGGATGAGCCTGGGGGAGGGCTGGGAAGGAATGCAAATCAGGTCAGCAAGCATTTTCATCTAATTGTAGTAAGTAAAACAATAGCTGAAGCTGCATTGCCCAGTGTTCCTTCCCCCAGCACAAAAGCTTTTCAGGAAGGGCAGTTGCCTTGTGGGACACTATGTCCTGGGTGAAAGCACATGCCCTGGCTTTATGGCAGACAGTGTCCTTATAATTCTTTGATCTGATTTGGCTGTGGCTTTTCAGAGTAAATCTGAATCATTCTATTCTCAGCTGTTAAGGTGACATTGTAGGACTCAGAAAGTTGTAGGGGGCCTATTAATACTCTGTATTTAGAATTAAAAATCTGAACTGTGCACAGACAAGGAGACAAGTGTTAGTTTATCACTTAAAGTCCTGTCCTAGAATAGTTTTGAAGCGTTGGCTGTAAACCTGCCCCATGTGATATCCAGTAAACTTTAATGCTCAGGAGACATGCCAGTCAGCTTAACTAAAAGGGTAAAGCCTTAACAGCACTCCATCTATGGCCTGGAGAGATTACTTTATTCTGTACATGCATACCATCATTCTCAAGTAAACACAGCCGCTTTTGTCAGAGTGTGTGTGCGTGCGCGCTTATATTCTAATGAAGGCAACTCTGTACAGTGTGTGGAGAATGACTTCTGGCTTTGTGTAGGTGCCAACTTCAGCTTGGTGTCTGAGTCCAGAATAGTAGATAGTGATTCCAAAAGAGTCACTGCTCTAAAGGGATCAACTTTAATGTTTTTTTCATGAAAAAATGTGGTGGGCAATGGTGGATTTGGAAAATTAATGAATTTGCTGATGCAGTTTTTAAAGGGTCTGAAGCATCTTGTAGGGTCGTCCGTGTTTGATTTTGTGCTGACACTTTAAACCTGCATAGTTGCCTCATGGAGATTTTCTTGAAGAATGGTTTCACTTTGTCTGTATTCTATGGGCATCTGGGATAATTTGATTGGAAGTGCTTTGTTTTGGTTTTTGCCCTCTTTTCCACTACCTGTCTCATTTCACAGGTGGCCGCATCTGCTCTTTCTCCCCGTGCATCGAACAAGTCCAAAGAACCTGCCTAGCAATGGAAGAATGTGGTTTTACAGAGATTAACACCTTGGAAGTTCTGCTCCGAGTGTACAATGTAAGGACAATTAGCTTGCAAATCCCTGACCTTGGAAAAGCAGCTGAGGATAATTCTAGCACTGCCTTTGACAGCAACAACACATCAAACCAAGGTAGCCCATGCACTAATCTGCAGCAAGGAACTGTGCAGTTCAAAAGTGGCGTACCACTCAGGGAGATGGTTGGTCACACTGGGTACCTGACCTTTGCCACCAAGAGCCTGTTTTAGTACATGTTGAGTTTGTGTGGTTTGGAGTGTTTTGTGGGTTTGTGTGTGTATTCTGTTTTCATGGCTCTTTTTTGTAGGGCATCCAAATTTTTGCTTGTCAGGGAATTCCATATATAGTCAGATTTGGTTGGAATATGCTTTGTTTAAATAGCACACAAGCATTAACCAGAGCAGCATCAAGGGAATGTTGAAGCTTTGGAATGGTGCTCCACTTGCTGTCAGAAGAAGATAAATGAATAGTGAATGACCATTCATTGGAATGTGCAGAATCAAGATCTCTCTCGATAAGAAAGCAAAACAAACAGTACACGAATTGCAGATAAGTTGGATTTTTTCCTCCTCTTTTCTGAATTACTTTCCCGGTTCTATGTTTTTATTTTTTCCTAGCACCACTAGACACTTTTTTTTCTACTTTTCTAGTGTCTGGCTTGCTCTTAGGGATGTGAAAGTGCCTAATTGCTTCATTTTCAATACGAAAGTTGCAAGGTTATAGGGTTGCCAGCATGACTGATCACAGGATTAGTGTTTCCTTGGAATAGTGTTCAGCTACCCAGAGGATTATTGGCAGCCCTCAGGAACGCAACCTCTTACTCCATTCCAGGCTGGCATCTGCAAATCATTTCGATTACACAGAGGTCAAAGAAGTGTGCTGATTGTTGGATTTGGTTTCAATTGGTGTATTGTGCTCATCAATTTATAGTAAAAATTTGGACCTGGATTCATATTGTAGTCTTCTAGTAGATCATCCACTTTCATAGTTGATGAATCCACTGTGAAAATTCACTGAACAGCTGGTTAATATTATCTGAACACCTCTTTGTAAGCGGTGTGGCTGAGGTCCCATTTGTTTGGTGTTTTATGTGTGATGGTCTATTATTTGCCTGCAGCTGAATGACAGAAAGATTGCTTTTGGCAGGATTTCTGTCTCCAAATTGCATCAATAATGCAAACTTAGTAAAATCCTCAACCAGCCTTACTGATGAAGTTTTCAGCCCATTTACTCTTTGGTCTTCCATACAGAGCTGGTAGGTGTGATGAACTATTTGAATGCTGGATTAAATTTTGTATTTATAGATTAAAATACTTATGCAAATTCATGCAGTTCCTTCTTTTTTTCTTTTTTTAAACAGTAAATTCACAGATATTTTCATTCCAGCCACTAGTACTGTCTCTTGAAGCGTTTAGCTGTACCTTGCATTCAGTACCTGGATATATTGATTGCCATGTAAGAAAAACAGCCATTCATAAACTGCTGTCTGAACATTTGAACCTGATATCCCTCCCCCATTCTTGACAAAAATAAACAAAGCTAAGCTTTTAACGTGTTATAGCAGAACGCTAATCCATAACGGTTTAAAGAAAGCTCAACCGATCACGGCAGCAAAGATAAACTGTTGAGCAGATTAAAGGCAGAGAGCAATTCTGTTGAACTAAATCAGTTATGTAAGTTGGCCTACAACTGTAGGATTTCTCCAGAAATTATGCGAAAGTTCTCTTTCTGCTGCTGTCCTCCAGAAAGGCGTGCAGCAAACTGCTAAGACGGTGTGTATATGGTTTGGTAGCTGTGTTATAATGACACACTTGCATGTGTATGCATATGCATGTTTGTGTGTGCATAAAGCACCCCTGTAGAAGTACAGCTAAGGTACTACCGTAAGCCAAAAGAAAGGATGGGGGAACACAACGTTAATGCTACAAGGTTGTTCTTAACTTCCTTCAAGGTGATTCTCATTCACCAACAAGTGGGATCCCCAAGCTTCCCCAGGGTAATTCCAGCCCTAGACCTGATTGTTTTTTCCTGACAGACCTTACTTTAAAATAGTGTAACATTTAAACAGGATTAAAGAGGAACAAAGTCACATTTCTGTCCTACAAATAGATGTGAAATGGAAATACCGATGTGTCTTCATGGAGTTTGAAACAAGGCTGATGCCTTTTTGCCTACAAAGCCCAATTCAAAACCCCTTGAAATAAACCATTGACTTTGCATGGTCCCATATTGATTTGATCCCTGCTGAGGAAGGGCAAGCATTGCGTAAGAGGAGAAGGATTTCATTTCTGTCTTTGCGATATTAAAAAGGCTTCTGTGTTTTTGTTGCCAATCACAGCCACGGCTAGCAGCACCACACCGCTTCCTGCTGTTGCTTTGTTGTCAGGGTCACAGGGAGGATCCCACACTGTCCAGCATGGACAGTACTGTGCTGCCAGAACCCCCCAGTTTAATTCTGTTTACAATCATCAGATTACGTTCTGGCTATATTCCCTGACAAAAGTAGTAAATCAGAAACATGGGTCTTTGCTGCCACACTGGGGGAATCTGCCTGGGCCACGCTTTCAGAGTCTCATTTCTCTCTTTAATACATTTTAGTCTTCAATCTGAAATGAAACATCTCTTCTTCCTGCCTTGACACAGTCCAGTTACATATTGGCAGGCTGCACCTTTTTATTGCTGCCGTGCGCTTGGATCCCTCAGTTGTTGTGGACGAGCACCACCACACTGTTTACCTGTGCTTTAATTAAAGCATTACAGATCTGTATCTCACTGTGGTTGTTTCCTGCTTACCTGTTAGCACAACACTGTTTTCCTCTGAAGAAGATGTGATCATAAATCTTGCCTGAGAGCCTTAAGGGGATAAAGTAGCAAAAATGCTAGGAACTCACTCTTCTGCTTAATTTCCTGCTCTATCTTCTCCTTAGGTACTTTGGGATACGTGATGGTGAGGAGATGGTTCTTCCTGGGAAGCGTTCCAGAGATGAGGGTTCTGGTTCATGCTCACTCCCTCGAGAGTACATCTGTGCTCCATTAGTCCTGGTGAACTGGATGATTGCGGAAGTCATGGTGACCTAGAAAGGAGGGGGGTCCAGAGATGCAGCGAGCCTAGATCTACTTGTAAATAATAGTGCTTGTCCCAGCGAAGTCTGCATCATTTAGGTGGATGAGTGCATTGGGCAGCCCACGTGTTCATGCCTTACCAGGTTCCTTCTGGACAGAGACCGGAGAAAACTCTGCCCTCCTGGGCTGCAGTTCAGTGGTGTTCAGTGCTCCCAGCTCACCTCTGATGCCGGTGGGAGCAGTGCAGGCTCAGAAAAGGAAAGCTGAGAGAAGTCTGGGCTCTCGGAGGCTGTTGCCAGGCTCCGTCTCAGATTCTGCTTGCACAAATATGAGAGAGGTACAATAAGAGCGAAGTGGGAGAGTCAGCATTGCATAACCATGATGTTACACCAAAGGTACGTGCAGCTGTGACTGGTCAAAGGAAGGAAGGGGGTTACTCTAGTACCAGAAAGTTCTGTCTGTGTCACCATGAGGGAAAGCATTTACATGTTGCTGGCCTCTTGAGTGCTCCTGAGGAACTATGTTGTTCAGATGCCAAAAGAGGGGAGCCAGATTGTGTTATTTCCTTTCTCCCTACGTGACAGCTTCTGAACTGGAATGAATCTGCATCGGTATCAACACAGGGAACAAATAAACCTTGAAACAAATAGTAAAAAATAATCCTCCTCACTGGTATCCAGCCTTCTACCTGCATATCTCACCCAGGAGTGCTGTGTCGTTTCGTAGGCTGTTCGGGACACGCTGTTCTCTTCTGCCACAGGGCAACAGCTTTGAACTCTGAGGTTAGCTGGCTGATACGCTGATAGAAATAAATGCAAAAGCGAGCTGAGAACACTGGCCTGTGGGGCATCTCACTGTACCTGCACGTTTCCACCTGGCTGCTAAGGTAGATTGCCTGCAACTGGGTTTCCCTTGCCATGGAGTGGTCCATTCCTATCCATCATCTTCCTCCTTCTGCCCTCAAACCCAAAGCTAACAGCTGTGCTGCTAGCAGGCACCAGCTCTTCCTGGCGCTCCGAGGCGACTCAGATTGCACAGTCAGGTTTGGCAGAGGCAAGCATTTTCCTCTTCTCTTTACTGGACCACAAGGCAGGAAGAAGGGCTATTTTTTGCCCCCCCCATCAGGACATGCAGCCACAGAGGCCCTGCAGGTATGGCTGCTGCAAGGTGCTGTGGTGAGAAGCTGCCTGACTGCTCTTGACCCTGGGCACCCTGCGAGAGCGGTGTGCTGCCACAGCAACAGCACA
This sequence comes from Ibycter americanus, assembly GCA_035590275.1. Lineage (NCBI taxonomy): Eukaryota > Metazoa > Chordata > Aves > Falconiformes > Falconidae > Ibycter > Ibycter americanus. The sequence continues at coordinate 35,902,594 of JAVJGI010000063.1, read as the reverse complement.
GCATCATTCAAGCCACTGAAGACCTCAACCTGAAGTTATTTTGGTGGAGTCGGAGTGGGTTGAGACTAAGTATCTTAGTTCTTTATAGTTCTTAAGAGGGTGATTTTCATGAATGGTTCAAGTGGAGCTGTGGAGGAGCTCTCCCCAGGGGTCTGGATAGCTGCAGGAAATGTCAGAGACCAGGACTGAGTGAATTCAGCGCTGCTGCTCCCAGAGGTGCTGGCTGAGCAGTCAAAGCTACGTAAGTAGAGGAAGAAGCTTTTTCCATCTTTTTTTGACAGTGCTGATACTGATTCAGCACGAAGCCCATGTGCATGACTAGGTCTAATCAGCTAGGAGAAACTGTTGCTTTAGCAACCTCCCTTTGTATTAGGCACCATGCAGGAATGGAAAGTCTGCAGTGGGATTTTCCTCTCTCTCATGTTCTTTTGGGGGGCTGTAGTCCCCCCTCCTTCCTTGAGTCAAAAGTACATTAACAATAGCTACCCCTAACACAGGTGTCTGCGACTTGGTGTGGCTGGTCCCTGGGCATGTGGAGTGAAAGTTTGTGATGCCAAAATATTCTGAGCCAGAACTTATTTTATTCTGCTTGAGGGGTGAGGAAGATGATGAGATTGTAGGCTCTGTGGTACTTTTTACATTGGTTCCCCATGCCCTTAGAAATTGTCCATAAAGCTGTATTTCAGAATAATTTAAAAAAAATCAAAAGCCACCTATTTGTAGGAATCAGCTGGATTTGAGAACGTAACTGCTTGGAGGAAGAAGTGGAAGAAGCAGCAGCAAGGTAGAGAATGATTTCTGGGAGAAGGCTCCTCTTTTTCTGGCCTTTTACAATGAAGAGGCAATTCCCCAGAAGGTTCCAGCTGCTCCCCTTGAAAGCCGTGGATCAGAAATGCCCCTTAGTGAGGATGCTGATTCAATCAGGCTGTTTTAGCAGGGCGTGTAGGCTGGGATCTACAGCTGATGGAGTGGCAAGGAGGGAAGGAGAGGAAAAAGTTTTTTTAGAGTGTCTGCAGTCAGCTCAGCCTGTTGGTTGTTTCATGCTGTTATTACAAGAGTCGCAGTATGGTCTAAATTATCCTAACAAAATATACAATGTACTTGCATATGATACAGAAAAAAATTACCCACTTCACTACGTTGTTGGGCAAGAGCATGGAACAAGAGGTTTGTTTGCCTGTGTTGAAAAATCAGGTTTAACTAAGAAACCAGCTGCAGTTTCTTCATGTTCTCTTGCTGTGTTTTTGTGTCCTCTGTCAGACAAGGTGGAAACATTTAAGAAAACACATAATACTTGGGTGGAATATATACCCCACAAGTACACAAATCTTCCCAGACAGGAGATTGAATTCCAGTTTTTACCACCCAGTGCTCCCAGGAGGATCCTTCATTGACAACATTTCCTCATTGATCTTCGCAGTACTTTAAAGAGGAAACGGCCCTTTTCCAGCAGAGGAAGCAGATAGGTATTCACATGGTTACAGCTGATTACCAGCCTGTGAACATGTGCCAGAGCAAGGACAGCAGCGCTGGACTTCTTAAGGTTTCTTATATAGGCTATAAATGGGACTGTATCCCCCCTCAATGAGTTGCTGGCGTTACACCCAGCCCCTACATGTTGCTAGCATTATAGCAACACCAAGAGGCCCAGGTGGGCTAAACTGCACACAGAGCCTGTCCCAAAGAGCTCACCAGCTGAGCAAGCCACGGGCAGAACAGACATGGCGTGACCAGCACACCCACACAGCGTGTCAGCTAGCCCAGGGCTTTCTCCCCACCTCAGGAACAGCACCAGGCCTTGTGCATTACTCTTCGGAGCATGTTCTGCCTCCAAGGGAATACATGGGCCTTGGTGCTTCCTTCAGACTGAGCAAGCACTTTTGCACCTGCCAGCTCCTTCTGTACCATTTCTGACAGAGGTGTGAGAGTCAAGGTGCAGCGTGCCTCCCCAGCAGAAGAAAATGCGATTCTTCCACATGATAAATCTCTGGAAGAGACATGATTTCTGCTTCTGAAGGAAACAGTTCTTCATTTCTCATGCAGTTTGATTTTGATCCTGCAAACATTTACTCAGGGAGGGGAAGGAATTTGTAAAATGGCTGCGGCAGGAGATGGAAGTACCCGCTGCTGTAATGAGAGCATGGTGGTACCTCCGTGTTAGGGAGCTGCTGGCTGCCTGAAGAAAGAGCAGATTTCTCAAAGAAGGGGAAGAGATTTCATGTCCCAGCTCCTACCGACTCCTTACTCATTTATTTCAGTAGGATTTCAGCACAACTCCCGTGATGACCTGGGCCCTGGTTGCGCAGGCTTCTTTGGGAATCATACGGCACCATGCTCATTTTAAAAGCTGATGCGTAAGGGGACTGTGGAAGTCAGTGGCAGGATAGAAAACAGGACCTGACGTCCCAGACTTTCCCTCTGCTAGAAGGGTCACAGCTCCTTCCTAAGTAGCAGTGCTCTCCTACTGCTAAGCCAGAATCTCCTCCAGAGCAAAGCTTTCACATGGCAGCATCTCATTGCTCACAAGTTCTTACGGTACCTGCAAGCAAATACAGTTGGGTCGTGTTCATTGTGTCATGACTCATTACCAAATCAGAGCAAGCAGCCATATCAATGCTTAACGATCTTCTGAAACTTTAATTCTTTTTACTCTGTATCCGTTTTCATTAATTAGCTGGATTGATTTTATACAGATTAAAAATGTAAGTCAATCTTTTTGAAGCAGAAAAGTAGCATTTTAAAATCTATATTCTGTCCCAAGCCTATAAATACATCTGCCTCATAGAAATCAGCTGTTTATGGTTGTTCTTATAGCAGAGAGGATGACTCAAAGAGGCTTATGCACTGCATTGTTTTTATCAGAGCTGAAAAAAGTCCCAAATTCCCTGGGAATTAGAAAGATCAGTGACTATAGATAGATCCTGTGCTTTTCCCCCACCAGATGAAACATGGCACTGGTTTCAGATAGTCTGGAGTCACACTAGCGGCAAACAGTCACATTTGGTTGCACTTTTATAGAATATCAGCCAGCATTTTATTTCCTCAAGTAAAAATGAACAAAGCAGAAATACCACTTAGGCTGCTAATTGCTCAAAACACCACATAGCCAGCAGTTTCCTCTCTCCCTGCCCCACTTTGTTATAGAGCACCTAAGAGTGGTTGAATTCAATTATACACCCCAAAATAACATTAAAAGACCATGAGCAAGGCTGCAGAGCCACCCATGCAAAAAGCTAGGGAATCTAATAGAATTAAGGCACTTTCTGAAGCCATTAGTTGTAAGATAAATAAGGCTAAGCAATGAGTTCAGGGATAAGGGACGGAGGGTACAGGTCCTAGTTGGGTCTCGCAGGGGCGTGGAAGTCACAAATGGCATCTCAGCATCCGTGCTGGTACTTGTGCAGCTCAACATCATTACAAATGACCTGGAAAAAGGGCTGAGCACTTAGCCGAGGAAGTCTGCTGATGGCACAAAGTTATTTATGGCCGTAAGGAGGGGACAGGTTGTAAAGAACTATAGAAGCACTTTACAGGTAAGTCCTTCTTACGAATGACTGACTGGGCAACGAAGTGCAGGTGAAACTCAGTGTAGGTAAATGCAAAAGGCTCCCAGGGTGAGGGGAAGGGGGGCAATCCTATCAGGAAGTGTGGGCTGATGGGTACCAGGTGTTGGGGCTGCGGGATGGAGAGAGAAGCTCAGTGGCATCTCAGCACAGCAGCTGCTCCAGGCTGAGCCGCACAGCTGAGAGGAGCACTGTCACCCTCTCCAAGGGAAGGGCAAGCTCATTCCTTTTCACAGGGGCTGTTTTAAACCTCCTAGCTAAGCGTGACTAAATGAAGCTAATCTAGGAACTCATACCCATTTAATCCAAGGTCCCTCTGTACCTTCCTGGCAGTGATGGTCTAAAGCTCCGTGACACTTCCCAAAACATGTAATGGCTGCTTGCTGCAAGTCAGAGCCAAGTTCCAGTTGTGTTTTCAACCACAGTAATGAGATTTATATTGCAAAACTCTAGTGGTTCTTAACAGCACGTTTGCCCACTTGTAAGATGGGAGGTTTTCATTATTGACTTTGTTTCCTAAACATATGAAAGCCTGTGAAAAGCAGAGGGCTTGCTCAGCTGTGTCCGTAAACATGCAAATTATGCTTGACTTGTTTTCTACCCTGTATTTATCCTCTGAGTATGCATGTTGCTGTTTAGCAAGTGCAGCAGTCCTGTGAGACCACGGACGGAAGGAGCCTCCTACCTGCAGCTCAGCCTGGGGAGCTAAGCCTCCCGGCTGTCATGCCTAAATTTTTGATGAACCAAAGAGCGTGACTTTTAAATTCCTTCTTTAAACTCCATTCCACCCCAAAACTGAGGACAGCAACCACCACAGAGCCAGGAAGGGCACTGCCAAGTAGCACCTTTGGTTGTGCTAACTGACGGAGAACTGGGCAGCCCTTGTCCTGCGACTGCACCTCCCAGCCCATTTACCTGCACCAGGGTTTGGGCTGCAAGTGGGTGGCTGCAGCAGCGAGCAGCCCTGTCCCCCCACTGGGCAGCTCCAGTGACCTTGGGAGATGGCACGGTTCAACGGGAGTGGTTTGTTTTACAGGCGTTCGGATTTTACCAGGAATTTTAAAAGACAGCTCTCTGCCTCGGGAGCAGGCGACGCAGCAAACGCTGGTGGTGCTGCTCTCCCCTGCAAGGCTCTGCACAGCTGCGGGGGGTATCTGTTTCACCGCTCCCGATCACAGCTGCCCATAACATTTCAACTTTTTCTCTGACCACTAATAATTCCAACTCTTCCACTTCGTTTGGGACAAAAATGCAATAAACACACACTACAATTTGCATGAAATTTTTCAGCAGCCCAGGCTAGAATCAGTCTTTATGTGCTTGGAATTTATTTAAAATAATTGCTATTTATGCTTTTTAATTTTGGCTTTTTACCAATCTAATCAGCATAATTTGACTGTGCTGGAACAAATCTACAAGGCTCCAGAACTGCTCGTGCAGATCATGCAGATTAAACATGAACTAATTAGTAGAATTCTGGAAAAAGCTGACAATGCCCATCAGTCTTCCCACAAGAAGAGAGAGACAAAACCCAGATGCACCAGAAAAATGGCTACAGATAGAGATATGTGTGAGAACTCTTCGCAAAAGAAAAAAGAAAACAAAACAAAGACATTGGGATTTAAGCAACAACGATTAATTTATTATTTTTTTTCTTCTCAATATTTCAAGACCTTTTTCTGACTTTGGTTCACACTTTTGTGGAAATTAAACATGATTCTGTAAGAACTAGTAGCCATAAGCCACTGCGGGGTAAAAAGGAAAACGTAGCAGAAGCTATGAAGACAAATACTGAATTCACCCACGAGTTAGTCCGAGCACGTCCAAAAACCATGACGTCAGTAAAAAGGAAAAACTCTGACTATCGCCCTGGGAATGAAACCAAAAATTGCTTCGCCAATATGCGAAGGCTTCTTCATTCTGAAAGTCTTCTAAAAGTTTCCTCGGGAAGCAACAACAACTCGATCAGAAATGTTCCAGCAGATGATGAAGAACAATAACAGCTGCTCCGAAGCTCATGGCAAACAATGGAAAGTCCCCAGCTGATGTGCTCCGTCTTGAACAGCGTCCAAAATTCACAGAATTTCGGAGAAGAGGTAAAAGCAGCTGTCTGCCTGCGAGAGTGGTGTTCGCACAAGGAGGGAACTGGAATGGCCCCGTAGTTCAAGCCCCATCCAACAACTGCCACTGACAGGCAAGAGCCTAAAAGAATGCACTGGAAAAGTGGGTTCAGCGCTGGTCCCAGAGAAGGATGCTGCCTTCCCAGGCTCAGCGTTTGATGGGATAACATGGACAAACTTGGAAATGTCTCTTTGGAATTAGACCTGTCGTGCATAAGGTGACATTGTTAAATGCCAGGTGCGTTAAAGTGTTGTTACGTTCCTGTTTGGTTAGTCACACACAGTCAGGGTGCCCTCCTGATCCCACCAGTACCGGTTTTGTGGGAGGTCTCTCGCTTGCATTCGCTGGTGCTGAACTTACCAAGCTGCCAGTCGGGGCTGATTGGGCCGGACAGGCTCTGCTCTTTGATCTGATCCGATTAACGTCCCACAGCTTTTCACCGTCGGTGGTTTCTCAGGGGATATCTGTACATGAGGCTGCTCTAATGAGTTCCCCTTACCATCACCACCTAAGGCTTTCCTTGCTGCACAAGGGCAGGAGGCTGCCACATCTCTGCCTGGAGCCCGAGTTCTCATACCCGGTGCAATTACAGTTAATGAGGAAATCTAAACCAATGCCATCAGAAATGCATTTGGTTCATTACCTTTGAAATACAGATAAAAGAGGCAAGATGGCTTCAAAAACATCTGAAGCATATCCCGGTGCTGGAGTCTGAGTTTCACGGTGTGGTGCCGGTGCTGCCCCGGCTGCCCGGGATTTACTGCCACGTAACCGCAGCCGGCGCCAGCCGCCGGCACTCGGGGAATGCCCGGCTGAGCCCTGCGACAGCACAGGCTGCGGGTGTTGGCACAGCCTTGCAAGGAATGGCAGCTCGGTATAAGAACTGAGAGGGATCTGTGCTGCCATGGGGGCAACAGCGCAAGCAGTGGGTTTTGCCAGTGGAAGGACAAATTCCTCTTTCACCTGTCCAGGACCTGGAGCAAAGCTGCGCAGTGAAGCTCTGCGCCTTCCCCACAGTTCAGAGCGGAGCAGCTTTGCACTGCGGTACAGTAGCTGGGGAAAGTCAGCAGGAACAAACTGAATCCTAGTAACATCCACTTCACTTTCATAGCTCTTCCCCCACCACCCACCCCCAAAGAAAGAAGTATTTGGGGAGTCCAAGAGACTCTTTCCTCGTGATACAGCTTCAAACAAAGAAGATGCGGTTTTAAAAAAAAGACCACACTTCTCTGTGAATGAAGCTTTAGCAGCAGAATTATTTTTTTAACAGGAAAATGAAGATAAAATAAAAATTAACCCTTTTCCTGAGCCTTTCACTAGGTATGTGTTGATTTTGTCATGTCTTACAAAACTACATAGTCATGTATTTGAAGAGAGCTTGTGTTGCTCACACCCTTTTGGCCAGGTACAATAAATGCTCCTAAAAATAATCCTAATAAAACTTGTGCAAACAAGCACATTATAAGCATGCTCCCTTCCCCAATTCCTGTCCCTGCCCCATGGAACTGAAATCGGGCTTTTTCCACGACACGGTTAAAGCCTGTGCACAGGCTGAGCAGAGGCTCTGGATCCTTGTCCTTGTAGCTAAAATCCCTCTGGAATTTCTGTCAATTTATCCAAAGAGCCACTTGGAAATACTGCACAGGGCTTAAAACCCCCTCCCCCATGCTATTTTCAAGCGCAAGCTCTAGCAGTTCTGAAGCACTTATTCAAATTGCACCCACAACTTTTCATTTTGGACTCTTTTCAATGTGTCAGTTGAAATCTCTTCCCCTTCCTCAGGCAGCTGTTGGGCTGTGCGGTGGCGTTGGGGCTGGTGCCCGAGAGCAGGAACGGTGCAAGGTGCTCTCATGGCAGCGGCGCTGCAGGGATGACTTTCCCATCTCATGACTTTGCACGCCTTGGTAGGCACGGGGTAGGGCGGTTTCTGCCCCAAAAGGCATGCTGGCACTTTGGCGTCTGTGAAGGCAATGCAGTCAGCAGCCTTTGCTTTATCTCTTCAATCACCTTTATAGCTTTACCTCCCTGTGTCATGTGCTGCAAATTCAGACATTAGTTACGGGTGGGGGTTTTTTGCATTAAAGGTTTTATTTGGGGGAAGCGAAGCGGTTGTACCTTTACCACAAATAATTACGCTCCGTCATTGGTACGCACTTGCAAAGCAAAAGCTGGGCGGCAACAGAAAATTCCCCCCTGAGGTGGATGTCCCCCAGAGGCAACGCTGCCATGAGCTGCAAGAGCAGGAGGAGCATGCACGTGCTGTGCCTGTATGTCCCTGTCACCTCTTGGGACACTGCAGGGGACTGATGTTATCCCGCTGGAGGAACCGTCTTCTCTCCCTGCCTGTCTCGCCAAGAGCAAGCGAGCAGGGAGGAGGAAGCTTCAGAAATCAAGCCCCAGCACTGGGAAGGCTTTTTCCATGTTCCTTGCTGAAATTGGTCATTCCACTTCTCTGCCAGTCCGCCTCCTCCCAGCCAGACCGGTCGCGGAGGGAATGCTAAACCCCAGAACGCCCGTGCCAGTCTGGGGAGGGCGCGGGCAGGGAGGCTGCTCCCCCTCTGCGGGATGAACCCCTCCAGCTGTGACGACAGTTTCTTGCAAATTCAAAACAAAGACATCCAGGAAAATGTGATTACCTGTACAGGAAAGCTTCAGCTGATGGAGGAGGGCCAGTGTCCCTGCTTGCTGCTGCCAGACCGGTCTCTGCGTTTGACCTTGGGTGGGTCGCTCAGGTCCAGCACAGCGCTGTCACGGGCAGGACCTCTGCAGTCTGTCAGCACGAGGCCAGATACTGCTGCTGGCCCTGCCCTTAGCATTCTGCTATCTGTTTATTATTCGTATTAAACCTTCTAACATGCTTGTTTATAATACTAGTTTCTACTCTACAAAGGCAGCATGGGCATCATGATCGATTATATGCAAAAAGCAAAGTGAAGGGTGCTATATAAAGTCAGCGTATTAGCGGTTTATTTAGTAAATTAATGTCTTTTAGAATGCTTATGTACAATGAAACAAAGATCTGTCATAAATTATGTAGTTCAGGCCTACAATTTATATTTCTGAAAGCCAGGGAATGATCCATTATCATTCAATCCTATCTTTGCACAAAATAAGCAGTCTATACTCTTCATCCAAGATGAAAATAAAGTGTTTGGAGGTCTCTGGAGCAGAGTTGCAATAGCCAAGCCCAGATGTAACACACACTAGCTGGAAGCCAGACGAGCTTGTGGTAGCACAGATTAAAAAAAGGGAGCTGTGTGATGCAGCCTAGTGCATGCCCTGCCCCTCTCACCTGCATCCCGCTGGCCTGGCTTGCACAGGGGCGATGCTTCAATTCAGGAAAGAAAGCGTTCTGTCATTTTTCTCCAGATCTTCACAAGATATAGCCTGTTCTCAATGTAAATATCAAGAATCTCAAAAATTTCTCCATCGCAGCACAGAGAGCTAAATGAAAATGTCTCTTCCTTACGAGCTGGCACTGTTTAAGACGTCTTAAGGAGCTTCTCTTATTCATAAAAATGCTTTGTTTTTAAACGCTTGCTGTTTCATATTTAAATAACAGCTTTAAATGTGTCTTTTGCATCTCTCCAAATTAGCAACATTTTTTCCTCCCACTTGCCTCCAAAGTCCAGGATATGGAGCATACGTGATATGGTCTTGCAGCTACTTCTCCCCGAGGGAAGTCCAACAACTCACCAAATGGCAACTAGGAGGAAATACCAGCAGGGAAAGTTAATTTTGATAAGAAGAAAGGAAAAGACCCAGAGACAAAAGTCAAAGCCAGCTTGCACTACCGGTAGAAACCACTTGGTCCTGTGGGACCCCTGAAAATCGTACCCAGAGAACTCAACTCATACAAGCACCTTTGCTGGGCTTGCTCTCCAGCCACTTCTTTTAAGGTCCAGCCCAGCATCATGTAACACGGACATCTTGCTACACCTGCCTGATGTCTGAATTCTGCCTGCCTGCAAAAAGTTGAAGAATTGGCATTATCTGTGGATTTTTTATCCAAGCAAGAATGATTCTTTTAATTACGGGGTTTAATGTGCTATAATGTCACTCTTGTGCTCTCAGGCACCCTGCTGTGTGCTTTTGCAGAGCGACGGTAGTATCCTAGCAGTGATAAGATCTTTATAAACCCATTGTCCTTGTTAAACAAAGAGGACTTTGATTCTATACTAACATTGCATTTGGTGAAAACTTTATTTGCACAGTCCTTTCCCTTCAGTCTACTAGAAAACTCTACCATTGACCTTCAAAGGCCTTTGAATTCATGGCTAGCAAAGGAATTGCAAGGTGAGCACCTGACTTTCAGCCTGTTTGTCAGACCTGCCATTGCTGGCCCCACCTCAGCACGTAACCTTCAGCTGCAGACTCTGAGCTTGCAGTCAGCTCTTTTACCACCTGAGCTCCTTGAAATGCCTTTCAACCCCATTGCAAATGGTGATACCAGTGATAGAGAGAGATTAAAGGCTGATGGGGATGTCATAGGAACTATGGTATCTCTCCAGTTCTCTGACAATATTTTCCAGGAGCCTATTTCCTCTTATATCAGGATATATTAAAAAAAAAAAATATCGATCTGCCTTATGCAAATACTTCTTATCAGCAGATAAATGTACCTGCATCACCAGGCATATGCAATTAAGGAGCCTGGGCTCGAGGTGACACAGCAGTAGCACATGGTGCTGTGCAGAACAGCAGGTGGATTCTTTCTGTCTAAAAAGTTATTTGCACTAACTATAAGGAATGAACCATTAAATACAAATGACCCATTTAGCAAAATGCTTTACAAAGCACCATGGAGTGGACCCTCCAATCTAGCCTATATGTGTCAGTTCAGGATTGGGGTGGGGGAAAATGTGGCTTTAATCCCTTAAACTCTTGAGAAAAGCAAAATAATATAAATGTGTTTAATACAAAACTGCATGTCTGTGATTCAAGGTGCTATTGTGGCACCCAGGAGTTCACCAGCACCAGTTCACCAGCTCTTCCTTTCTTCTCAGGACAGTAATTTGGAGACCAGTTTCCAAGGCTGCCATGTATTAAGTGTTTTTCTCAATGAAACTATGCCCAGGATTTAGGGATCAGATCTAAACACATGGACATCATTGGAAACCCTCCCGCTGACTTCAGCAGCCTTTGAATCAGCCCCTCATTTCTGCAGGTGCTGCGGGAACAGAGGTACATGGTGCTCTGCAGCAGTGTTTTTAAAAACGTATTTGGGATCATCCCTCCCTCTGGCAACCTTTATTTTAGCAGCTTAATCATCAGACAGGAACATGAGTAGCTGAAAGATCTTCCACCTTCCTGCAATGTTAATTTTCTCCCCTGCTATATTAGCCATCATACAGATATATATATATTTTTTTTTTCATTTGTTTCTTTCCCTCCTCCAGATCAGAGAGCTGCTTAATCACTGCTTGTCAACTCCTGCCTTGCCGTATTTCAGCCTGATCATTTAAAATGTTGTTATTCACTCCCTGGGCAGCCAGTAGTAAACCAGAGATGCAATCAATAACATCCTTAGCTGGAGCTCAGGCTGCAAGCGGAAGCATTGTCTAAAACAACAGGGGGAGGATAAATCCTTGTTTCCTTCCCCCGGCACTGCTGATTGCACGTATGCGCTGATTCACTTGTCAGCTTGCCATTAGCAGGCACGCTCTCCCTCCCGAAGCAAAGGAGTTGTGAGAGAAGAGAGGGAAAGCCACACATGGGAGCAGCCATTGCCCGCTTGGGCAAGCTGAGTGTCCTGTCCAGGCTGGGTTCACACCTCCAGGACATCCCTCCCTGGGGAGGGTTTGGGTGCCTGCAGCCTGTCCCCGTCTCCAGCACCTGGGAGGGTCTGGCACTGGCTGGCACGTCACAGCCCCGCAGCATCCCGCAGGCAGGCCACCACGCCAGGAGAGCCCATGGTACAGCAGTGGCATGCCAGCGTCCCTGCTAAGGGCTGAGCTTTGCGATTGCCCTGCTCAGCGCAGAGCTCGCCACCGTTGTCGCTGGTGCATCTCCCCCCCAGACGCCCAGAAGCTGCGGTGCAAGGCGACAGGGTCTTCCCAGGCAAAGCAGCTCCGGCAGACAGAGGGGCTGGGCAGGGAACATCCTTTGGCGACACAGCAGGGCACAGGTATCTAAGCAGGGACAAGGGGACATGTCCAAGGGCAAGGCACTAACTGCTTTTGCCGCTCCACAAGCCAAGCCATCAGTGAACCAAACCCAGGGTGGTCACAGCCACAGCCGGCAGCCCCGCAGACAGGTGCTGGTGGGAGCTGCTGCCCCTTCAGAAGCAAGAAGGAGCTGGTCTCCTCTCCATCGTGACAGCCTGTGCCAGGTGCCACATCCCTCCCCACCTGTCGCCTGCTGCATAGCTCAACAGCGGGAGCCAGGGATTTCCTCCACGCCTGGAGCAGCAGTACCTCTGTACCCTAAAGCCTCCAGACCCATAACTCTTGTCAGAGTTGCAAACGCCACTCAGATGCAAGTGACATCCTCCTCCTCTTGCTCTCCCAGTCCTCCTCTATCAAGATTCTTTGGATGCAAACAAATGTAGTTACACTCCCACCAGCCATCCTTTTGGAAACTAGAGAGATTATTCTTCTTACCAGCACTTTACTCTTGGACAATACAAGATTCCAAGAAAACAAAAGCAAAAATCCGTCCTAAGTGTTGCCTGCTGCAGTTAAACTCAAAGGCATTGTCCAGACTGGGAAGGTGACTCCTGTTGTAACTTGCCGATGAAATTCAGGTACCAAATGCCTCTTTAAATGGCAACCTAAATAAGGGTTGTTAATTGCACTGGTGGCACAACCAGTAACTGATGTAGAAAAGGGTCGGTGGGTGAAAAAATGGTAGAAAAGAGTTTTATTTTGTTCTGCCAGTGATAGAGCTCGTGTTGGTGACTCTGTCCCCGGGAGCTCTCCCTCGTGTCCAAAGCTCCCGCCAGTCAGCACATGGGTCACCACGCTCCCATCTGGCCTGAGCTCCTGAGCAGATGTTTCCATGCCATTTAATGCCACTGTGATGCACATCATAAGGCATAAAACTGGCATTAGGTGAACAACAGGGATATGAGCTACCCATTCTGGGGCTGGTGAGGTGCCAGAGCAGCTCCCTGGGGCTGGTGGAGCTGCGTGCTCGGGGACATGCCGCAGGTGGCATTGGAAAGCAGTGGCACAGCCACTTTGTCCCTGGATGCACAGACTTTAATGCAAGACCAGACTTACTTCCTTGCTTGGCAACAAGAGAAGAGAAGCCCCATGCTCTGTGCGACACATGTCTCCAGGTTCATTACAAAGACAAAGAGTTCATCTGTGATCTGTTTGCTGCCAGAGCTCTGCAGCCCTCGCCAGCCTGGGGGCAGAAGTCTGGAGGAAGGAACCTTTGCTACAACACAGCAAGAGAAACAGAATTTGCTACCAGTAATTCATTAAACAAATGAGAAAAAAAAAAAAAAAATCTGTTTGATTTTATGTGACCATTTTTTAACTCCCAAACCCCTCACTCTGCATGCTTGGAGGTGTGAGCATGCCAGCAGCACCCACAGCCACGTGCCCTGGGACCAGGCGCTGCTGCATGTCCTTGGCCTGTTAAGCAAAACTGGCACCGAAAGGTGCTGCCCAGCCTCAGCAAAGGGGTAAGCAATGCTGTGTCAACAGCAAGTGGTTGTAGGCTTGAGTCCTGTGTTCACGCAGCTCCAAATGCCTAATACCAACGTCTCGTTAGAGACAGTAAAAAGGCATCAGCCATGTGGAACAGGCTTGCGTGACAGCTCTTCTACCCCAGAGGCATTTCAATGATCACTACATTAATTGCCTGCCAGTTTGTACATCTTAGCCCAGCAAAACTAAAAGCAGTATCTGTCTCGTGCATATATTTTAAGTCCACTTAAGCATACAAAGCCATGAGAGGTGATTTTCTTTCCTGCCGTCTCTGTGTGGGATTCTGTGTATGTCTACAAGTGTTTCCATTTGTTCCCCTTATCATAACATTTTCTTGATACAGTAAAATACTGGAGATATCCGTTAGATTTAATGCCAGTCCATAGGATGGATCTTCTCCAGTTTTAGCCTTATCTTTCTCTGTAAGCCCTCAAAAATGAGTGTTCAAAACTTATTAAGTGTTCCTGTGTTGAACTACAGATGAAAACTAGGCAAAAGAGGATCGTGGAATGATGTTTCCCTTATGGACACACCTTCTGGGAAAGATTCAAATTAGAAATCATGTATTAAACAAGCAGGATACTTCCCTGTGGGTAAATCAGGCCCTCCAAACAGGGAGTTCCAGAATTTAGGAACTGGAAAATACAGCTGATTTTCGCTCCTGATCATAATGGAGATGGTTTAGTGGTAGACTGGACAGTGTTGGATTTACAGTTTAACTTGATGAACTTAAAGATCTTTTCTAACCTAAATAATTCTGTAATTCTATGATCGCACTTTATTGCAATAACCTGAAATGGCTTGGTGGGATCTGCTTGTTTCAGTAGCTTAATTTGGTCTCTGTTGAGCTCTGTAGGTGCAGATGCCACTTAGTTATTTTTTTATTTATAATTCATTACTTGTACTCTGATCATCACTGTTGGCCCAAATCTAGCATGACAATTCTCCTACAAAGCACAGAGATAGTTAGGTGAGAAGTCTCTTCCAAAGGAACTTGACTGTCCCAAGTCAGCAGACGGGTTCCCCAGGGGTGCTGAAGCAGATCCAAAGTACATAAGTGATACACCAGCTGCAAGTAATGGAAGGAGGTAATACTGTAGGAAAGGAGTAAGGGAAACAGAAAGTTACACTGATTGCTCAAACTATCCCTTCATTCCTGCCAGATATTAGTCAGTCTTGTCTCCAACCACAACACGTCTTCTACAAAAGCAACCCTAAGAAACGCCGTTCTCAGTCCTTCTCCAAATATGATCTGGCATCTTCTGCCTTGACACTGGAAGCTGGGAGCAGGGACCCATGCTGTCACATTTGCAGCTGCCAAGGTGAAGAGAAAAATTTAAGCAATCCCAGCTGACCTGCTCGTGTCTCACAGCCATCAGCTGTCAGCAGTGAGACACTGGCTGTCCACGTTGTTCTGTCCCATACACAGCCTGAAACCAGAGAGCTGCACACACAGATGGACCTGGCCCACACTTTTAACGAATTTTCCCCTCTGCCTTCACCTTCTCTTGCAACAAACCAGCTCCCAGACAGCTCATGCTACAGAAATACTCCACTGCAACAGCTCTTAGATACAAATGAAGTTTGAGAGATGCTACCATGCTGCTGGCTGGAAGAAAACAGGTCTTGTCAACTCCGTTCTCAGATGACAACGTGTCACATGAATCATCACCACCCCAGCCAGAGAGCACTATTAGTGTCAGGGAGAATAACCAAGGAGGTAAGGAGGGCAGAAGAGCACATGCAGCCCACTCTAAGTACTCCCATCACTAACAAGTCAATGAATCAAAGCATGAAAGTGAAAGTGTGCAAAATAGTGTAAAGCTGAAGAAAGCACCCCTTATTCCCTGACAGAGAGGGAGGAAGCCTGTATCAGCAGAACAAAGCTTCAAATGCAGTATGAAAATTTGAGCCTGAAGCTGCGCTGGCCACACTGCGCCCTTGGGTTACTTTGGATAAATCTCCTTTTTGCAAAATAGGGATGGTGCCTCCTTTCCTGCAGCGTTGCCCACCTGGATTTGGTGTTTTTTGAAGTTCTCTTGGTACGTGACCATCCTCTGCCCAGCACGGAGGAGCTCCGACCTCTAAGCAGGAATCCCCAAAACCTAAATAACAATCTGCGCAAACTGTGCTCCCCTGCATTAAAGGTAGAGGCAATGAGGCAAGAGGCTCTGTAGTGGGCTGAAGATTACTAGATGTACTGCCTGGGATCAGGACATCCCTGTGAGGAGACTGAAAGCGTCCTGTTTAGTGCCCTTTCTCCAACACAATCATCATTACTGTTCAAGAATATTCCGCTTTCTATTCCTCCCTCTTGTCTCCACTTCAAAGGGCCTGTGGCATTCCATCAAACTGGCAGAGAACAGCAGCATCCAGGCAGTTTTTAAATCAAACCATGCAATGAGCGTCCTTCCCTTCTCATTCTGCCAGCCAGGAATACCTGCTGTCATGATCTGTTAACGCCCTCTGCTCCAGAGCAGAAGTATCAGCTCAGGTCCTGCTTCAGGCCCTCCGCATCTGCAAAGGAACAACTATGTCACACCTGATTCAGAGCCTCCTGATGCTCAGGAGAAGGGCTCGTTCCAGTCTTGATTCATGCTGTCGTGATCTGATTCAAAGCCTCCTGGCCCAGCAGGGAAGTGGGACCATGACTCAGACATCTGGTTTGGGAGCAGGGTGACTCAGAACCCTTGCAAACCACAGCTGGGACAACTTCTCCAAAACCACCTCTGCTCTTCTGCTACCTACTGGGGGACACTCCACTGCCTGGGCACTTAGGATGAGCTGTTCCAAGATGCACTTTGGACCCGATCAGTACAAAGAAGCTGCATGTTCGGAGAAGGCGGGCACCAGGGTACTCAGGCTGAAGTTGCCCATGGGTACATAGATGCCAATCCCTCTCTGGTGATCACTGCACCTTCAACCTGTTGCAAGAACCTGCCTGGCACTGCCCCTCCTTCTGGCACAGTGCCAGGTCTTGTTCTGCAGATGCTGCTGGATCGATGCCCTTTGTATCCTGCGTTGAAGAATTCAGTGCACTTTTTCAGCATCAGCAGCTCAGGGCTGCTGGGTTTTGTACCTCGTGCTTACACTTATGGGACTTGACAGTGGCTCTTTAATTCTTAATCCTTCTGAGAAGCAGACTGTGTGTTCCTTCCAACTCAGATCAGTCTGGACCTCATCAGCTCTTCTCACTTGGGTGTGCCTAGAGGAGGTGGCAGATCTGCAGACCCAGGCAACGTTGCAATCCTTCGCTATGGTCTACTGCAATCAAAGCCCCTGATTTTTACACTACATTGAAACTGAACTGCTAGGTAAAGCCCCTGTGGCTTCCTTGGCATTTCTGATTTCCCTTGGTGTATTATCCTTTTTTGCCTTCCAGATTTCCATTTTTGTTCAGAATGGAGGTTGGGGTGGGCCATAGGATGCAAACTGCTGATGCAGTCCCTCTAGGGGCCCTTACTCTCAGTAGTGGTGGGTTTGACTGGACCCACATCTTCAGGGACAGGTCTTTGGGTGTCATACGTGGGGGAAGCTGGAAGCTTTAGAAAATCTTCACTGACATCCATTGATGAACAGTGGGAAGAGCAGTCAACAGCTTCTGGAGAATCCAGAGCAGGATCAGTAATGTTACTTTGTGAACACGACAGTTCTCTATTGGTGCTCTTGGTAGGCACCATCCTTGGATGAGGTCTGAACAGGTCAGCTTTCAGGGTGGCTCAAGACATCAAAGACATCCCGTGGGATCCCAATGCCCTCCCCCGGAACAGAGGCACATTGCCTATTGGTATGTGCTTAGATAGGGTTGGATCACCTTTCCCTTGGTGTCTCAGATCTGCAAACCATGCTTAATTTCCCCAATTTCTGGATGGAGGATTAACCTAATGTCATCTTAGAATTTGAAAAGAGAAGGAGAGGAGAGGGAGAGGGGAGAAGGAGAGGAGAGAGGAGAGAGGAGAGGAGAGGAGAGAGGAGAGGGGAAATGAAGAGAAGAGCAAAGAGAGAACACTCCCCTGCAGAAAGATTTGTAACTCATAGCTGCTTTGCAGAAAAAATTATCTGGGGATGGGGTGGGCTGTGAACTTCTGCAGCCGATTTGAAACTATTGGGACTAGCCTGGCACCAACAAGCACCATGGCTGCAGTTTGGGCTTGTGGAAGCTGTTAGCCGGACAGGTTCTCTAAGAGGACCAGTACTGATCAAAACCACCCACACATAAAAATGCCACTAAACATAGCCGCGTTTGAACCCTCCCCACAGGCCTGGGAGTTGGGAACCAAAGGAGGAGAGCGGGATGTCTCCAGCATCAGCTGCCTCTGGCTGTTGGCAGAGGGCAAGAGCGAGGGACTCAGCACTCCTGTCTTGAAGCCTTCACACCCCCCACAAGGAGAACTGGGGCTTCGGAAGCCCAGCTCATAGCAGACCCCAAGATGTGGTGAGACCAGTAAGCACTTTTAACATGGAATTTTATACTGAAAAATGCAGAGTTTCCTTCTGCTCTTTAAGTCTGCTTCTGCAGAGTAGTTTCTAGTTCAGAAAGGGAAAAAATGCCTGGCACGCCTGAGCGCTGCCAGAGCACTCATCATGGAAAGAGGCAGAGCTTTTCCTGGGCACCGCAGCCCTGCGATTGTTTACCTTACTAAAAAAAGTGATCCTAACTTGGCTTAACCCTGAGATCCCCGGCGTGTTCCACAGCGCGCATCAGACCGGTTGCAGGGAGCCGAGGCTGAGGGCTTGGCGTGGTGATGGCCGGCCAAGCGGGAACAACGCGCTCACTGTTGCACAATGTGGATGGCAGCGTCCCCAGCTCAAGAAAAGTAAAATCCCAGCTCTGTGGGCAACAGAAAATGAGCAGGGCCATTTGTCAAGGGGGAGCAGGATTTGGGGCACGCTTTCCAAAGGGGCAGGCGTGGATCGGAGCCAGGCATCAGCATCACTTCTTAAAAATCCACCTTTTAAGATCTGGGAAATGCTGCATTGTTATTTGCTGCTTTTGTCTCGGCCCTGTTATGCTAAGCATGGCAGGGTCAGAAGCGGGGGGAAGCTGTGTTGAGGAGTTAAGCGTGCTTTCACACTGTATCTCAGGGAAACAGTATTTCCCTCATGTTGCCTATACTGTGGGATTTCAGAACACACCAGAGTCTTGGATACTGAGCACCAGCCTCCGAACAGTTAACACAAAACAAACAGTAGCACGGTTAAGTAATTTCTTTTTTACATGATACAGCTGCATTTTGTCCTTCATTTTCATTACAACCAAAGAAGCTGGAAGTAAATTGTTTTAGTGAAATCAGGACAGAGCTAAGTGACCAACAATCCCACTCCTGTGTCAGCCCTGAATGTATTTTTTTTTTCCCCCAGAGACTGATGCAGGCTGAGATATTTGCATTTGCTCACTCGTTCTCACATGATCAACATTTTTTCACTCACCCAATTTTCATCACAAGAGGTATATTAGCAGGTAAGTAATCTATGCAGTTATATTACCATTTTCCTCCCTGAAGAGCAGCATGCACACTGCAACACAGTACAGAAACCCACACCTCTGGGCTGCAGCGACAGCAGAGGTAACAGCCTGGCTTTGCAATATTAGCTCTCCTTCCAGTTACGTTCAGCACCCTTGGGCAACCTTGCTAACATTTCAAGCAACACACGCCATTTATCTGAGCAACGTGTAAGCCAAATGTAAGCCTGCATCCGATAAACTGAGCCTCACACTGCCTGAGTGAGAGCTATGTATTTCCATGTTTCCCTTTTTCTAGTAAAATATTTCCTGGCTCCTTTTCCAATAGGGGCAAAACTGGTAGATTGGGCAGGACCAAGATAAGTACAGTCAATCTGAAAGCAGTCAAACAAATGACTGGTCATGCAGTTTACGCTGAATTAATAACCTGGGCCTCAGCTGGTTTACGTGAGTGTAGCTCCACTGGTTTCGCTGCCCTCTCTGCCTGTTCCTGTGAACTTTCTTTTTGGCTCATGCGCTCCAGACCATTTTGTTGAAAGGCTGCAGCACAGCACCTCTCCATCACCACTGCACCTGTACCCTGCCCTGTTCCCAGCCTCATCTCAAGCACAAGCCTGCTGATGCCAAGGGTCTTTGCACACTGCAGAGGTCTGCTGGCATTAAAGTCACCCCCAAGATCTGCTGGCATTGAAGTCACCCCCAAGATCTTTTTTTTTACATCAAGAAAACAAAAGAAAGTACATTCATCAGAGAAATTATGTTTTTATATTTTCCACTGCCCATCTCTGGAAGGTGAAGGTACGAGAAAAATGCTGTTTGTGAAATAGAAATGTCACCATAGACTTTAGCTGAAAGATATTCAGACTCTTGTTCCTGAAGCAGAGAAATCCCAGCTTAGTTATTAAAGTCACAAACGTCTTCCTTTGCTTCTGTTTTTTTCGTCCAATATATGCACAAGTTTCCAGCCCTTGCCCTTGCCTGACGTTTACCAAATGACCCTTCTTAGACCTGGCTATTCAGTATCATGCTGTCAGGCATCTCCCTCCTTCACCAGCTGCATGGGAGCTGATTTACTTACCCTTTAAAAAAATCATCTTCCCCTAGACATTTCTTCTTCTAATTACCCAAACCTTTGTTTCCTCTCCACTGCCTGGTAAGTGCTATTTATAATCACAGCTGCTGAAGTATCTTCTTCCCGATAGCAGGTGAAGAAGATTCCAATCACAGCACATGCTCTAAAAATCCTGATCTGTTTTCTGAAGTCATTTGATGCTACCTGTCTTTTGCCTTGTGGAAACTGCCTCTCTGTATTTTGGTAGCATGCACAGAATGACAGGAATGTCCCTGGGGCAGGGAGTGGGGGAGCAATGAAAATTAAAGGAAAGCACTGGGACAATACAGCTAAGCTGGCTGCAGAGCTGAAAATGGTGGTCCTACCTCCCCTCCAGTGAAGCACTGAGGCTTCTCCAGCTTTGTGGAGGAACCACCCAGCTATCCCCTTGTTCCTTGTGGGATTAGTCTTCTGATTATCCATCTCCTTGAACCTCCTCACTCTACTGGCACAAGAGGAAAAGTGGAGGCAGCAAGGGGAGAAGATGGTGGAAGAAACACCCCTCCCAGCAACCACTATCCCATACATCACTAGAAGTATGCTTGGGTTTGGCGATCTCTGTCCTGGGGTAGTTAATTTGATGGAGTTAAAAATCTGCCCCAAACTCAGAGGAGGTGTGTGGAATGGTCATACAGGAGGTCAGTTGCTTCTGGCCTTGTAGCCTGTGCTGCAAACCTCATCCTACGCTGCAAACAAACCCCAGGCCATGCTGCAAACCTCACGTAGACCCATTCTACACAGCTACACCCAGGCAAACATTCCCAGGGTCAGCAACACCTGCGCTGCAAAGCCCAGGGTTAGATTTTCAGCTTCTTCTCTGCAGTATCAAGAGAAACAAACCTTCCTTGCGCCTGGGGATTCTGAGTTCTGCCATGTGCTCATCCTACCATAGAGCAGAATTCACACCTGAACTCAGATGGGCTTGGTTCCCTTTTGTATAGGTCAGACTTCAAAGCAAATGTGGTTAAAATTGAAGCTTGTGTTAAAACTGACGCTCATATTAGCAATTTCACTGCAGTTATGGAAAACCTTCTCCAGTTAACCTGGCACAACAAAGCCTGCAGGCTCAGCTGTGTGACCAGTAACTAAAATTGAAAATGCCATCCCAGACAAATGAAGAACACCACCATGGAACCGGCTGAGACAGGACCGCAAGCCCAGCTCTCTGTAGCTGAAGGGATGGTTTTTGCTACGTGGAAATTTGCAGACAAAAGGGCAGAGGCTCTGGTAAAAGCGCTGAACTTACCCACCGCAGCTATATGCCAGGCAACACAACTGTTTTGGACTCAGTCCCATAGGTACCTCAGTGAGATGCATCCAAGAGAGCTGTCACAGGATTCAACCTTCAAAATCTCTGTTAACTGCATGAGTATATGGAAGAGTGAACCAATGCGCAGCGATCAGTCCTCAGTCATTAAACGTTTGCTCCATCCGGAGAGAGGTCAGTAAGCTGCACCCCAGCAAACTGCCGATCTGATGATGGTCTCTGCTGGCTTCAGCTTTATCAGGTTCTTTCCAGGCACCGATGGGCTACAGCAATTATTTTTAATTTAAGTGCGGGCACCTTGTGCTCAAGTTCAATGTACTGGCATCTCATGTGAGACTGACAAGATGTATCGCTGCTCTGGGCGCTCTCTTTGTAATGCTCCACTGCCAAGTATTTTAAAGGGGTGTTGATGCTAAGGAGATGCTCTGAGTTATTTGCACCAGAAGCAGCTGGTGGACCCACTGTAACATACCTGGGGACAACCCCCCAAAATAACCATGAAATGTACAGAAAATGCAATGATGTGTCACATGAAAATAAAAAACAGACTCTGCTGTGATCCCTAGCCAAGGGCCATAAAGAGAGGCAACAACTCCCTATAAAAATGGTTGCAAAGTTATCCACAGAGGGATAAGGGGAAGAAGTCAAAACAGAGCTATGACAAGAGAAGAATGTGAGAAATGAAGAAAAAGTCTTCAGGATGAGATGAGCCGTGGGGAGCAGACCGACCTGTGGAAGGCAGCTGAAACAGCACAATGAGAGTATTGAATAGACCTCGACATGACCACGTGCATCTGGCTTCTGAGGGCAAAAGCTCTGCAAACACCTCTGCCACGACACATTTGTCATGGTTTTTACCTACCCTGCCAGGCCAGCACACCAGTCCCTGTGCCTCACTGACTGACACCAGTTAGGCAGCCGCTGTAAATCGTGCGTGCATTGGTGACAAGGGAATATCTAGTGACATCTTACATGTTATTAGAACCTAGTAACCTCTACTGACAAAAGTCGCTCTGGTTTTGGACCTCTCTGCCTTGGAAAATCAAGCCTAGCACACATGAAAATGTCCTGAGAAACCATCTGGTAAAAAAACCCAGACCTTGTCGCAGCTTTTGCATTGGGCTCCTGGGGACAGGGGTGCGGAGACCCACCAGCCGCATTCCCCAGTAAGCAGCACACGGGCCAGCAGGAGGGATGGCCTTTCCTCTGCAGAAGGGACACATCAGCAAATGTCCCTCCGTGCCGTGGGCTGACAAGGGCAAGGGTGAGCAAATGCCCTTTGCATTTGCCAGGATCTGTTGCCTCCCTGAGTGCGATGTCAGGGCCATTATTCACAAATACTTTATAAACAAAGGTGTGTTTGCTGCAGCATGTTCCCAACCGGGCTGGTCAGAGCTGCCCTGGCTGGGAGCACCTGCCTTTTGTGTGCTGCAAGACGTGTGCTGGTGGCATGGTGCCAGCGGCAGCCACACTGCGGGGTTAGAGGCTCTTCGCCATTCCTGGGAAAATGTCTGCACTCCCCAGGTGGGGCTGCAAGGGATCCCTGCCCACCCCCACAGCACCCATGCACACCCACGATTATCCATGGGTGCAGGGGGGCTCCCCCTGCAAGGTACTCTGAGCTCCCGCGGGCCAGTGCTGGCCCCCAGCACCCGCGTGCATCCCCTTCCTCCTCAAAGCATCCCTTCAATTTTCGCCAAAATGACCTGGCCTCATTTGTAGCAGCCTCTCCAAAGGTGGCACACACAGAGACCTGTGGCCGTGCCAAAGAGCCTCTGACAGTGCCCAGCCAACAAGGCTTCCCTCCGCCCCTGCAACAGCCCAGCACTGGGTACAAGGGATCCCCTCTGCCCCATCCCTTCCCAGGACAGATTTGCATATTGGGTCAGGCAAGTGTTTCCAGCTGCTTGATTTCCAGGGGATAATATTATTCATGAAGCTATTTGCAGTCCCCAAATTTTTGGTTGCTGTTTGTTTGCTTCTTTCTCACTCCCTCTTCCCTGCTTTTTACTACCCCTTGGCTGTTTGTCTGTTAAAAAAAAAAAAAAAGTTTCCTTTGGCTGTACTTTCAGTAGGACATTTCAAAGTCAGGCTGAGATGGGTATTAAATGAGGATAGATGCCAGGTTCCTTTTTGCTACATCCAAACTACTAGAATAGCACTGAAAGCTATAAATTAGGTCAGCTTTCCACAAGAGCTTCCCGAGCCTTTGCTGGGAGCAATGCTGTGCAGCCTTCGGGTGACTATCGCTTTAAACAGATCTGGTGCAGCTTGTCTTGGGGGACTGGTGTGATGCAGTGAGACCTCTCCCAGGGCTGCCCCCTCCCCTATATAGACACAGTCTGGGACCCAGACCTGCTCCTCTGGGGGCGCACAGTCAGGGGGAAGCACAGGAACCCCATGGCACCCCAAGACTGAGGTCTGATAGCCAAAGGAGATAGTGAGCATGAATCTGGGGCAGAGTCCCAGCCCACCAAGGAGAGAGGCTGCACACAAGCAAGATGGGCAGATGCAGCAGCAGCAGCAGCTCTTGGATGAACAGCAACAGGCTGAGCAGCAATGTTGACAACTGAGATTGCCTGGGGGAGCTTCCCATCAAGTCCTGTGTGGCTTCCAGCACCTTGCTGTAGAGGCTCAAAATGCCTTTTCAGATACAGCTGGAGAACCAGGGGGATTGCTGGTGCCCAGATGATGCATCCTGCACCTGTGAGCAGAAGGATGGGCAGCCATCCGCACGTGCTCTCTTGCCAGTTAAGCCATTGCCACCTTGGTACGCCATTCACAGGGTGAAGCCAGTTCCTTGCTCCCTGTGGTGGAAGATGAGCTCCCTGATTTTGGAAACCTGGAAGCAAGCAAGTGGGGATATGGCAAGGGATATTTTGAGGGAGATTCCTGAGGAAGGCAATTCATACAACTTTTCTGACTTTGCAGAGCACTTGCTGGTACAGCATGGAGAAGAGCTACAGAGCAAAAATATATGCTCCTTCCCCAGAACGCTCACCAGCTCCCTCTGACCCACAGCTCAGCGGTGTCCTCATTTAGGGCGTATGACTGTGTGTTTATATTTGCCTTCAGTGAGTTTGCTTCTTGAACCTATGTAATCATGGGGCAATGTGTCCCACCCTTCACATTCATGTTTGGGGAACACGCAGGCTGTCTCCTCTCTTCTCACTCGGATTTTGGAGTCCTGCCCCGTCCCCTGCGGCACCCTCAGCACTTACTCTTTGCCTGGGGCAGGATCATCTCCTGGGCTGGGGACAGGTACACCAAGAGGAGAGAAGGAAGGAGGAACGGGTCCAAGCCCTCAGCCATTAATGGAAATGCAGGAGCATGAGGAATGTAATTAGTGTCTTGGCATGGTGCTTGGGAAAGCCAGAGAGGCACGTCAGAGAGTGGAGGAGGAAAGGATCAGAGGATAAGCCAGAGAGCAGAGATCACGAAGACAGAAAGCAAAACACAGAGCCAACATTGTGAGGCTCCTAAAGGCTTCGGCAGCTCCACCGTGCCTCTCCTGGTGGCTTCATGCTCCCGTGGGGCCTCTGGGGATGCAGGAGTAAAGCCTATGGTGCGAAAGGCTTCTTCAAGGACCTGCAATCCTTTCTAAACCCTTTCTACCCTGAACGCCACTTCTGCAGTTTCCATAGAGATGTCATCAATGGGAGAGAGAGCAGGGGTTCACGAGTCCTGGGTGGGAAGGGAGGGACTGGCAAGAGCCGTCTCACTCTCTTGCACCTATTACAAGTCTAAGCAAGTAAATACAGATTAGCTAGGGAAATCTTCTCACTGCCCTGACGCTTGCAGGAAGCGCAGCAGAGGTTCACACGTGGTGTCCCCTTGAGATCTTTGCATGCTGGAGGCAGGCAAGAGGAGCTGGAGAGCGAAGGGGATGGAGAGCTCCTCACCGCCTCCAGCTGAGCTCCCCAGTGGCAACGTGGTCCAAAACAATGAGACACTTTCTACCCTACATGGCAACAGCAGACCTTCAGCAAAGCCTTGCGTTTGCTGAAATAGCACCAGTGAGCTGTGGCTCGGCTCTCCAAGGCCACCTGTCCCCTCTCCCTCCCGAACGGCACGGCCACCTTCCCCGCCGCATGGCCATGGCACTCCGGGACGGGGCAGTGCGGTGGCCGTCGGCGAACAGGGAGGAGGGAGGGCTCGGACCTCACCACTGAGTGTTTATTTGCAAGATGCTGCTGTGTTTGGATAGAGCTCCGGGCAGGATGTGCCTGCAGTAAACACAGGAAAAGGGCTGACGCTGGAGCTGAGTGGAAGGGCTGGCGATAGTTTCAAGTTTTAATTAAAATGGCCTCTCTTGGGGTAGCATGTGATTCCTGAGATGATGGTTGCTAGAGGCAGGCAGGTTGCTCAGGCCTCCCTCTTCAGGGTGCTGTGGAAGTGCCTCAGTCATTCGAGTTTCCTTTCTAGAAACAGCCCAAGGAGACACCAGGTACATCTGGGAAAACACAAACACGGATTTAGACACTGAAACATCTCCTGATAATTTTCTTTAACCTCAAAATCAAGCATGTGTTTGAGACAGAAGCAAACCGTACGTTGTGCAGTGTCAGTAGTGCACAAGCCCACCTCATTGCAAGTGCTGCCTCTCAGCCAGGGAGTAAGCGGGATCTTACAGAAACCCCAGGTTGCGTGTCAAGCCCTGCGATTTCACAATTTCCCCGCTCAAAACGCCCGCAGGCCTGCGGATGGATTTTCCATAGAGCACTGCCCCCTGCTGCGGGCTCGCCATTCCCACACATCTCACGCCTCACAGACCCTCCTGGTAGGAATAATCTGCAAAATAATGGTGGTCTCATGAAATTTTGGGCCATTTGCTGCCTCTACGTCTGCTCGATGCCCTGCAGGTCTCTCACAAAGCAGAGGCTTCCTCAGAATGTGAAGAGGAAGAAATACCAACGGAACAAAAGGGAGGAACGAGGGGCAAGGAATTCGGTCAACGTATCTCTTTACCTCCAGGAAATCCCTGACTGAGACCTGAGATCTGGGGGCATCTGGGTCTGCAGCAGCTGCAGCCCAGGCCTTTGACACCGGGGCTTACCCCACTGCGGAGGCACGTTGTGTGACTAATGCAGCAGGTGGGGATGGATGGGACCAGTTAGGCACAGTTGCTGGTGCCACTGGGGCAAGCCCATATGTATGTGAAGGGCTCGAGCAATTTTACTGCTCAACAGCAATGGAAGGAATACACATCTCTAAAGCATTGCTCATCTTTGTGCTAATAAGGTGCATTGGGTTGAACCCTCAGCTGTGATGCTCGGGGAGTTACGGTCCGGCACCAGCAGTGGGACAGGCACCCCAGGAAAGCACAGGCTGCTCACGGGGAGCAGCTCTGTAGGAGCTATGTCCAACAAAATGCTGCTATCAGCACTCTAACAACATTTTCCCAACCAGTCAGGACACAAAAATGCACCCCGATGACATTATATTTGCAGCAGCGAAACCCTCCCATGAGGCTATCCCACTTGCTGGCGTTCAGCAAGTTTATTTGGCACAACAACATGACTTTCACAATACGACTGTTTTCTCAGCATTGACAAGGCTAATGTTTGAAGTCTTCTCAACAGTTTAGCCATGCTCAGGGTAAGTCTGGTAACTCAAAAGTCTGATTTCTGGTAACTCAATCTGTTGTCAAGCGAGCAGTCTGCCTGCAGCTGTGCTGCTGCACGGCCCTATTTTTACGGTGGATAATGTATTTCAAAGGTGCCCTCACGTCCCGTGGAGGTGATGCTGTTCTTCTCATTTCTGGTAGATGAACGCGATAAAGACCCAGCCTTTCACCTGCTGAGGTCCGTCACAGCTTTGCGCTTGTCTTCGGAGAAGCTGGTAGTGACTTTCCATTGAAGAAGGAAGAGAAAAGGCAGAAGAATGAAATAAAGTCCTGTTAGCATCCAAGCTGCAGGAGGAAAAGCTGCAATTTTTGTAAACAGGGGACACAGAGAGGACAGGAAGTTTCGGAGACCTGCATGCCTTCTAGATTAAATGAGCATTGCGTGCGTTTACTCTCAATAAACCATGAAACGTCTTGGCAAAAGTCTACCTGACAGTAGATTGTTAAATATTATATCGTAGATTATAAAATGACTAGTTGGAGAATACCTCGATTGGCAGATAAGAAGAGGTGGCTGCTGTAGTGCGATTCGCAAAATGAAGCCCCAGGGCACTGCTACCTACAAAACAGCAAATCCACCCACACCGCCAAGGCGCGGCTGCAAGTGAAGGGAAGGGAGAGGAGGGTTTCTCACACGATTGCAACTGGGACCCTGGGGAAGCAGAGGTGGAGATGGCTCTGGCACAGGGGTTTTTAGCCAGGAAGAAGGCTTTTTTGGTTGACATTCATACTGGGAAAACCTGTTGGTGTTGGTGAATCACCAAAGGCTATGAGAACCATTGTGGCATTCCCTGTGGATCTGGGAAACACTAGGTTTGATTCTGCAATCTGGCTTATTATTCCCCACATCAGCAACTCCCAGCAAGAGGTATAAAACTGATATTTATAGTGATGTCTGTGGCTGAGCTAGGAACTGAAGTAGCAGGTGCTGAGGAACATCTCTGCTGGCCTGGAAAAGTCACCATGGCGATGCAGTGTAAGGTATATTTCTACATCCTCCATCCATTTTGCAAAATCTCTTTGAGAAAGTTGAAAGAAGAAGTTTGGGCCTTTTTTTTTTTACCTCTTCTGCCATTTATTTGCTCGATGTGACTTACCGTTGCCGTTAAATTAAGTGTATCCAGGTTATAGGAGAGTGAATTTATGCAGGGATTAAAATAGGCTAACATTAGGCCATTGAAAAATTACATAGCTTGCTACTGAATGAAAGCTCAGTGCTGACCTGCACAAGTATTTCTGCCCAGGAACAAAAACAGGTCTAAAAGACAGAAATGAGAAGACAGCTGGCAGGATGAGATGAAGAAAGAGAGAATGTCAGCTGCCTCTCTGGGGACCAGGTGTCTTTGAAATGAGCCCTGCCAGACAAAATAGAAGTCCTGTTGCTGGGCTCTAGCAAAATATTAGCAAAGGCCAGATCCTGTATGCCTCAAGGCTGGGGTGTATCAATATATGGTAAAAGTTAAAAGCAGGGGTGGAATGTGAATGCTCCAGCTCAGCATTAATGGTCACGTCCCACCGGCCTCTGCTCCTTAGCACAGCCAAGAGAAAAGGAACAAGTTTGCCGTGGCCCTAACACTGGCACCCACCAATGCTGAGGGCAGACCCTGGTGTCTCCCTCATGCTAACCCCCTGCCAAGGACCAGGGACAAGAAACTATGCCCAGTGCATCAGGAAGGCGGACAGAGGGATCCAGTATGGGTCTTCTCCTCACACTGCCATGATGATGGGTCTCAGGTTTAAATAGGAGTTCCCACTGACAAGTCACACTGATAGCTGACGTAGGTGGACTTCACATGAGCTGAGGAGCTTATTGAAATATCCCAAAATAAAACAAAGGTTTTTCCTTTACCGTATTTGTATGATTGAAATCTCAAAGGGTTTTGGACTGAAGGAGGATCCTAACCCACCTCCAGCCATAATTACTTCAACACGGCTGTTCAGACAGGACAAGGGCAGTCTTTGTCCTGCCATAATTATTCTTGGCAAGGTATGTTTTTTTACTGATATATCCAGGAAACAAACTGTTATAGGATGCTTCATACTGCCATACTGTGTCTGCTACATGGGACAGATTAATAACAGACCTGTACTTGTTTCTGTACAAATAAGAATAAATATTCATCCTAGTAGCTGGTAAATCCCGTTTCAACAGCTGTATATAGTCATATGGCTACCTCCCACTAAAGTGCATAAATTGTATTGGTATAACTGGTATATGTATGTTTTAGATGGGGAGAGTTATTCCATTACTGTACAGCAGTAGATATCCCGATACAGATGTATTTATACCAGCACATCTGTGCCCACTCAAAAGGAGTTTTGCCACATTAACTGTGTGCACAGCTCATCATGAGGGCATCTTCCAGTCAGCAGAAGCTATCTAAAAGAATGAGGTCTACTGTAACACATGCTCTTCTGCAAGCCACGATGAGCACCCTTCCTCCAGCAACATGGGGGTGACCAAGAAGTAGAGCCAGTGTTGAAAAAAAAGTAAAACAGGTGATGTCTAATATCAGGAGAGCTTCTTCAAAGAAATCCTGTCTTTCCTCCAGTGGGGAAAGTAGGGTTGTTTACTCCTTTGTCAGTCCAGTGGTAGTGGGTGTAATTAAAGGCAGCCAAAAGCACAGCCTGATTTGTTTGACTCATTGACAACCTGAATAGCTGCCTCGCGTTTGGTTCAGCCACGCCAGAAGCCACCCGTTTTGCAGGGTGACACAAGGCCGGGGTACAATGGGTGAAGAGCCCTCTTTCTAAGGACCCCCTCTTTTCCCCCTGAACTACCAGCATCTTTCAGCATTTGACACTTCTGGAGATTTTCCCCCCCCCGTGGGTTTTCCATATGGCTATTTTGGGGAGATTTCAGAAGCACAGCACAACCTTCGCCTGTTCAGCTTCTCTCTGACTGTAAAAAAGCCTCCCTGCACCACTAACCATCTAAGCCTTTGGTATTAAATTATCCATCAGAGCTCCTTTGGTAGCAGAGGGAGCTGATTGCACTGTCTTTACGGAGGATAAAAATAGCAAACATCACAGGCGAGGGCAGCGGGGAGGGCTGAGGCAAGGCTAACGAAGGCAGCGGCGCTTCTACCGTGACTGAAGTTTGTATCTCCACCTGCAGACAGTGGGGACTGGTAAAAAGGGATCTAGTTTCTGAAATCGATTAAAATGTAAACAGCAGTGTCTGAATTTGTGCTGATGACCTTCATCTGTTAGGCAGGGAACGAGACGCTGGATACTGCACATGTCCCCACAGCAGCCTGAAAACTCCCGGTTACCAGCCTAAAACCTCCACCTGCTTCTTCAGCTGCCTCCGGAACACCACCCTGCTTCCCTTGCTTGCACATCCCAGCATTTCAGGAGGCACAACAAGCTCCCTGGGCTCCAACAGCAGGGAAACCAGCTCCTTGGAATTTTCACAGCTGTTAAATACGTGGTGCACTCTCCTACCCTGTTCCACCAAACCGCTGGCCCCCGCCTGCCCCCTTCCAGCTGCTCTGCTCCCAAACCAGGCTCTGACATCCTCGCCCCACCAAGCCCACCGGCATCGTCGACACAGTGCAGCAGCTCTCCCTCCAGACCTCGCTGAGAACCCACAAACTCACTATTGCTTGTAGCCCAGAGGCAGGGCTGACACGCAGAGCCGGGCGTCATTTGCAGATGGCGTGTCCTGAAGCGGGGAGGAGGTGGGATTTGCCTCCTTGGCCCATGCACCGGCCAGCCCGCCGTCGCCAGCATGTCTCTTGCCACTTTCCCTGCTCCCTGCGATGGGCTGGCCCAGCGGAGCGCAGCCATCTGGCAGCTCCTATGTGTGAATGACGCCGCGAAAGAAACGAGGATTTCACATTCCTTTTTAAGCTGAAGTGCCAATCGAGCATGTGCTACTTGGGCTGGGAAGATAGTTTAAGTTTGCCAGGATTAATAGAGCTTCATATCAGTTCAGTGGGGAAAAAAATAATCAATAGGAGCACATTTCCCTGCAAATCCAGGTACTTTTGGGCTCAGAATTCAGCTTTTCTGGGGCTAAAGCTCTTCATGGGTGTAGAAAGGACCCGGTTATCAGCAGCATTTCAGGAGACAGCAGAATACAGTGCAGAAATTTTACCTACATATAGATCAAAGTGCAGCTTTGGGTGGTGAGCTTAAACCCTTTATCTAGAGACGGGGATGTGCTCTGGTAGCAGACCAGAATCAGATGTCCTTTTCACTGTTGTGAGGGACTGGTGGCACAAATTTCAGGGATCGGAACCTACATCCTGTGGGACAAGAAGAGCTGAAAAAAATAGGTTGTGAATCCTTTACTCTTCCCTGGCACCTTCTAGGGCACTGTCAGAAATCACACGCCCCCAGGGACACACACCTGTTCAGCAGGGACACACCAGGGACATAACATTTATTTATCTGTGATCACCTTCTTGCAATATTAAGCTTTTATTAGTCAATAATTGAGTAGCTGCATCTCAGAAATGCTGATGCTCCGCTATTTCAGGGCTGTATATATAACCAACGGCAATCTTTCCCCAGAAAGGAATGAACTCAGTCCACCCACAACTCACATGTTTTCTAGGAGTACCTGTGCTCTCCTAGCTCAAGGAGTCTCTGAGAGCAGGTTTCATGCTTTCACACGCAAAAAGCTGTGGATAACATTGGAAATTAGATGTAGTACTAAATTCCCAGGAATTTGCTTGGGAAACACAGAGCCAAACCACCCCAGCAAAGTGTCAGTGCTACGGGCCAGCTCCTGAGGCTGTGACTCACGTGAAAAGAGTTTAATGGTCCAGCGTGGGTGCGAAGGAAAAGGATTTGACACAGGCAGACATCTGCACTCTCCGATGGGACTCAAACACTGAAGATCTACTGAGTCCCCCATCCTTCCAACAGCTCAAACATTTCCAGGGTGGGTGCTGAACACAGAAGCCCAGGGGGCAGGGGAGCGAGTGGCTGCACTTAGGCTGAATTTGGTGCACAGAAACTGTGAGAATCTGCCTTCTCGTTCGTATGACTAATCACAAGTTACGTATTCAGCCCTAGCAAAATTTTTCAACTGATGGCGACACACTAAAGCACGGAGGAGAAACAGTTCAAGATGATCCTGCTTTGCTAAAAGTTACATCTGCAACTTATAAAGCAAATTGCCATGGTAAATAGCTATCAGTAAGGCTGAATCATCTCCCCATCCTCTGCACATTTTCACTTTGACATTTGCTGTCCTTCTTCTTCTGTTTAATGAGCGAGTGAAATGTTTGGAACTTGTGTCGGTGCATACTAGCAGTTGAAAAACTATTTTAATGAAACAAATACATTTAAAACTGCTTAAAGCTTCACAGTGTAAAGAAAGTACATAGAATGATTCACCTATGCCATTGTGCATTTTACTCTGGTCTGCGGCAAATCAGAAATAATAAATCTGAAGATCCAAAGCCATTGATACCTCATTTTCTCTCTGCCTTTCATTGGCATCAGCTCCACTAAGCACTGATACACTAAGCTTTACTTGGGTAAACTAAACTTTGATACCTCAGCTTTACATATTTTGCATATGAGATATGCATTGAGATATGAATTTTTATGTATATATACACACACCAATATCTTGAGATACATATCTCAATTCTGAGATATATTATTTAGGAGAAAACTGAAGTTTAATGGCACCTGTAAAAAAGATTAGCATTTCGTACAGATGAGTTTTGTGCAGATAGCAATGTGGTGGCTGGTCTCTGGGTTACAAACACTCCATTAGCCCTTTTTCCAGCCCATTACTAACATGAGGAAAAATGTGTCTTTCCAAATAACCTTCATTTGGGTGCAATGTCACCAAGATCTTCACAAGGCAAATATCAAATGCAAAGAGCTCCAGCCGCTGCGTAAGGCAAACCAAGCCGCTTGACATTATATCCTCTCTGTGGATGTCCTAGTGGTGTGCAGACAACACTGCTTTCTTTTTCAAATGGGAATAAATTGTTGGAAATTCAGGGCCAAAGTTATTGCTAGTATAAACTAGCAACTTCTTGCTGACTTGAACAATATGGCAGGACCAAATCAGACCTAAAGCCACCCCGATGGCTTTAGGTGAAACTACAAATTAGATAAAACCCTAAACGGAAAAACCAAGCATGGCCAAAACTGATTCTAAAAACAATTTTAATAGAATGTGATAACACAACATAAATCACCTGGAAAATCTAGTCAACATTGCTTTCTGCAAACAGACAGCCAAAGCAAAAGAGTGAAACCTGCTTGTTTATCAGTGCAGGAGCTGAACGCAGGAGCCCTGCGTGGAAAGCGTGGAGCAGCCCACACACAGCACAACTGAAACTGCTGTGGGACCTTAGACGTGGTGATCAGGGGCGACTGGGAGCAGTGACTTGTTTTGCAGAGAGGAGTTGTGCCATGACGCATAGAGCTGTAGGCTCAGTTATTTATGAATCGTTGGGAGATCAGTGGGGATCCTTGTCAAAAGCCGAGAACGTGTTGGAAACATGAAAAAGGAGCTCGTTACACGAATACGGAGCTCTGCTTGTTACCCAGTGACAGCAGAACCTCACCTAGGAAAACCACTAATATGCTTTCCCAGATTCCACAAGGTGATGATCAGAAATGCCACGGAGCATCGCACTGAGGCTGAATTAGAGGATTAATGCCACCTACTGAATTAGCTATGCCAGCGGGTCATGCAAATGCACGGACTGAGCTCATAGCTGTGCAGCCCTGGTGCGCCTGGCCTGCGAGAGTTAGCGAGACACGGAACCAGAGAGAGCACGACAGTGGGCAGGGATGCTTGTGGCAGAGAAATATGTTCCTTGTGAACACTGTCTGCCAGCAAGCAAGCCAGCTGGGCAGTCAGGTATATCAGCTCAAGGGAAACAAAAGTGCACACAAGCAGGAGGGAAGGAGGCATGGGGAAGGCATGGTCTGAATCAGCTGTCCCTACTATTAAAGTGCAAATTTAAACAACAGGTGGATATTAATATTAATAGACAGAGTGCACAGCTGGTAACTGCTCAGATTTGGCTGGCACCTTTCTGTACGAGAAGCAGAAGACGAGCCCAGCCAGTTATAGCTTGAAGGGAGTCCTACAGGTAAGACCTTTAAGTCATTCCCTGGTTAGCTCCAGATACAATCAGCATCCTGTTGCCTGAAATTCCAGAGGGACATCAAACTCCTGACACATCCTCGTCTTGCCCAAAGCTCCCGTGGTTGCCATGTCCCACACTCCCAGTGACACCTGAAGCCCTCTCCTTGCACAGAAACACCCGCTGCCCAGCGAGGCACAGGATTTGCCAACAGCAGTACTTGAAGCAACACATATTCCATGCGCAGGTTTTTTCCTTATACTCAGACTGCCCTTTTATTTACAAGAGGAAGAAGAAAGAGCATTTGCTCCCCAGCCCAGGGAAATGCTGTAATCAGGTCGTACATCACCGAGTAGGAAAGTCTAATAATTATTCCCTGAACAGAGGTATGCCACTCTTTGCAGATAACACTTAGTTATTTTCTCAGTGCCCAAGGCATCACACTTCTCCAGTGATATCAGCGCCGGCAACATATTTATCCTAGGGCTTGTAGGGCTCTATGTTATTTTTCATAACTCACAGACATAAAATTTGTCCTTGTGACCTCCTGACATTTCATGCCAACACAAAATCAATAAGCACACTGAATCATCAGCTGGCTTAAAAAAATAACCCAGCTGCAAGCATCGTTGTAACAGCGACAGAAGAGTGCTACTATTAAACAGTCAGAAGTGTCATTTGTCCCCAACCTGGTCCATTGCTCCAGTCTTTGGGGTATTTCAGAGCGGTTCCTTTCCATCGTGTCACTTAAGCAGTAAAGGGGAATCTTTTATAAGCTGAGAAAGAGCCGCAGCAGCAGCTGACATGATTTATGTTTAATAAAGGCCCTTTAATGCCAGGAAAGAGGGGCCCTGCCAAATCTCAGGCGTCTCCCAAGCCGCTGCCATTGTCCCTGGGGCAGGAGCACTTTTTAGGTTCCCTCTCCATCTCTGTAAACAAAAGGACAGCTGTACGCTTGGCTGGCTCTGGACGGGGCTCTTTGTGCGCGATTAGTACCCCGCGCACATCATTCATCGCTCTTGAATAAAGATGACCTCTCGCAGGATGGGCTGGGGGAAAAAAAGCCTCTTTATTCAGCGGGGCTTGAATTAGCATAAAGGCAAAGAAACTGTTCCTTGGATGTCACAGGAAGAGCTAGATAAACAAATAAGCAAACTACAGGTTCCCTGCAAATACTTGGAGCTCAGGGGCTGTGCCTGGGAACAGTAAAATCCAAGGGAAGTTGTCCCCCCTCGCAGTCACCAACGCGTGTGCCGCCCCTTGCTCTCCACTCCAAGCTCCGTATGGCCCAGCCATACGTCTGCAGCTGGGAAAACACTTTGTCACAGAGGTTATAGCCCAAAAGGAGGAGAAATGAAGCGTGCAATGTGGCCAGTGTGAACCAGTTTCCAGCACCTGATCCCTCCACCTCTCTCGGCCAGGCAGGATGATGCCTCGGTCGATGGCTCTTGGAGTGGCAATAATATTTGCTTTTATTTTCCCAGTCCTGTGTGCAGACTGGCAGGTCAGGCAGCGAGCTGTGCAAACAGACAATGACATACTGAATTTTTTCACATGCTGGGTTTCCTGGCCGATGAAAAGCAATTCAGCAGCTTATCACCATGTATGCTACTGCAATTAAGAGCCCTGGGAGCAGTGGCAAATGAAGCTCTCCTCCCCCAGCCCCCTCCACCTCCCATCCCTCCCCCATGCCCATAGGAACAGGCTGTCTCTCACCACCCACCACACGAGCACAATCGCAACCCTTATTCTCGGTGCTGAGCTCCACCGAATTCACCCTGACCCAGCAGCCAGGGGCACGGCAATAAACACCAGGGTGTCCTCCGGACCCAACCTTCACATCAGATTAGTTTTCAGCTGAAGTCCTGCTGTGTCAACTGTAATGGCCCTTAGAGACATGAATTTCTCTCCTGGAAGGCTTAGCAACAGCAGAGTTAGCTTGGACTTAAAATTAGCTGAAGGCAGACAAGGAATGAAACGGGGGTTTAAATTAAATTAAATTCCAGAACTGTTTTTAATGCAGCGTTGCCACCTTCTTTGGTTTTATCAGTGCTCACAGTAGTTACTGGGTTTGGTGCAGGTCTCACCTGCTGAAAATTATTCCATCCCTCTTTCTTCCACCTCAACTGCACCCTTTTTGCGGAAAAAAACCTGAAAATGTGTCCCTGGCTGTAGTCAGAGGCTCCAAATGGGGGAAGCAAACAAATAAAAAAATAGACATTATTCTATGACTTGTGATTTTCAAGTCAGTCTCATTACTTCTAGCCCTCTGCAGCTGGCAGCACAATGAACAAGCCAGAGTCTTCACTGTCACTCTTGTGTTCTGTAAAAGTTTCGTGAGTCTCCGAAGAAGCTGCAGCAGAAAAATGCATAAAAACACAAAACAAGGCTTATTGCTGAGCCAGCATCGGCTTCCTCCAGTGGTCTGGATTACTTTGGGGTGGAGATGAACAAAGGCCAGCCCTAGCCATAAGTAGCAACGTGATTTGCACAGGTGGGCATTATCCCCCTCATCCTTAAAAGCGTGAGAGGCCAAGTGTCTTGGCCCGATGGTGTCGTTTGTCACTGGAAAACCGAGGAGTAGGACATTACGCTTTCATGTAAACCGTGCACCCACATAGAAGGACATGAAACATTGAAGACTTCTAACAGTGTGTGGCCAAGGGATATTGTTGGAGTAAACACATTTCTTGATGTGCATTAGCCTTTGGACTTCAAATGACAGAAAATGAGCCATTTGAAAGTTACTTCCATGAAAACCATTTGCATGTTCCTCCCACTCTTGCCTTCTTCCAGCTCCCTGCCCTGCATCTCACGTGTCTTGTTCATTTCTGTTCATCCCTGATGGGGAAAAAAGAATATTCTGAGCTAGTAAGAGGGGCTAAACTCAACATTTACAACAGGTATCTCTGATATATGTGATAACGACATGTCTGCACCATTAACAGCCCTGTCAGAGTTGCAGCAAGCCAATGAATGAGTCTGTGAAGGGCTGGAATACAATAAAAGTCTGTGAATGGGGCTGTAAGACAGCTCAAGTGCATCAAAGGGGAAGCAGTAAAACTGAATGAAGGGACTTCTGAGAAGAGTAGCTAGTAAGAAAATATTATCAAAAGTGCATGTTATTTAAGAATGTTATTAAATCTGCCAGCCTTAGAGGCACTCTGCCTCTCTGCTTCATTATGGAAACGCTTCCCTCAGGCACCGTCTGTCTGGTTTTCTGCTGCAGATGAAGTTGACCCAAAGGGAATTCATTACGACACATCTCCTACGGCAAAGCAAGCTTTGCTGCAAATCAGGCAGCACAGCCTGATGAATGCTGCCTGAAGAGGCTCTGACAAACGCATGGCAGACGGGACTCCACCATCAAAAGGATTCTCATGTGACAGTTTCTGCTTCCTCCTCATGCAGCTGGACATCTTGGCAGCAGGCAGGGGGTTTGGGAGGGTGATATGACTCACGTAGGGTTTTTGCTGGGAACATGCTCCAGCAGGACAGAAATAATAGTGTATGCTTGTCTCAGGTACTGTCCTGGATGCAGGCGGGACTGGATGCAAAGGAGATGGCTCTACTGAAGAAACCAGACGAAATGCTGGAGGTCTCAATAAGGAAATATATATATACACACACACACACACATATATATATATAATCTTCCATCACTTTTCTATAAGCATTCACAGATTAACCATCCAGTACAGCTGGGAGTACTAAGGCAGGCTTCACTAGTCAGTGTTAGCAGAAAAAACTGGGGCATGAAACACGAAGTACTTTGTTAAAGGCCAACAAGAAGTCACAGACAGACCTCCTGCCTGTTTTCCAATATTCATGACAAAACCCAAACAAAGAGTGGAGTTAGGCTTTGCCAGCTTGGAAAAGAAAGATAAAATATGAAGGGACAGACTTGGGAGTAAAAGAAAAAGCCCATGTGAGGCAGAGGGGTGAGACCCTCAACCTATGAGTAAGCCAGGGCTCACCTGACCATCAGATTTCAAATACATGGCACCTTTTAAATATATAAGCGAATTAGACAAAATGAATAATCTCGTGGTTTATATGCGTCATAAATCAGGGAGATGAGAGGTGGGTAGGAGCTGTATGTCAAGCTTTGACTTTAATGTGGAGGATTAGCACGGCACCAAGACTATGTGGCAAACCCCATGCCAGCTACAGTTGAGTTGGGTCAAGCAAGCAGTTGAAGTTAGTTTCCTGCCAAGAGGCTCAGTCACATAAAAACTGTCTGTAACGTTACACACCCATATGACTCAGGCTCCTAGCATCTTCAGCTTTATTCCACAATAAAAAGAAATACAAATGTGACTCTCTACAACAAAGGCCCTCGCAGCCGTAGCCAACGGTATTTAGGAGGGTCTCTCATCCTGCAGGTTATAGTGCCAGACCAGACGTCTTTGCTCTGATCCTCGGTTCTCCAGCTGGGATGGCTGGACCTACAAAAAGGAGATGCTCAATGTTTCTGGGAGACTTTGCTCTGCTAAGCCCTGTGGTTCCTCTGCTGCTGTTTTAAGAGGGCGAGGGCCTGGCGGAGGACACATGGCATGCGCCTGCAAGTTGCCAGGAGTATTCCCAGCAGAGGATGAACTCAGCGCCTTCTCCAGCAGGATGTCAAGCAAACATCATCGCGGGAGTGGCTTGGGGAAGGCAATTCCCTGCTCTCCGAGGCACGCCTGCTCCGAGCTCTGCAGTACCACATCCTGCAAGAGCTTCCTCCAAGCAAAGGGGACCATTGCCTCCTCTCCACTGTGCAAACAGTTAGCAACATGCAGTGGTTAGTGTTTTTCACGTATCCATGGAGCTGACTTCCAGGTGTTCCATGGTTTTTCCATCTTTACTAAACCCCAGTGGCGGCTGAGGGATGCAGTCCTGCGGGATGTGGGTAGGAGCAGGGGGAGTAGGAAGGAGCACAGCAGCATGGAGGGAGCAGGGCACGTGGAAGATATTCCATGGTGCCAGCAGGAGACGCAGCTTGGAAATAGGGGATTTCAAGGGTTGTTTTCTGCACCCTGATTATAAACCTTGACGTTTATAATCTGTTGCAGTGGGAAAGCTGCGTCACTTTGCCCGTCTCCTGCCAGCTTCATGTTGACTTTCTCCAGCTCCTTGAATTTCTAACCTGCTTCTTGCTTAAAAGCCTTCATTTCAGTGTGGAGCCCCAAACTCAGTCTGGTCTGTGGCACGAGCCACATGAAGAGCAATCATAGAAACTTGTATTTTCTAGTGAGATGGCATTTGTGTGTCACCAGGTGGAAAGAGACATCCAGGAGGCCATGCATTTCTTGCACTGCCCTTAGCTGTAGCACATCCAGTGTGAAAACACAGGCAGACTCACACACCCAAACCATACTTCTTGGAGCATGAGCAGTCCTCGAAGACCTCAGCAAAAAAGAGTTGCTTCAAGCCTCAACACAGGCTTTAAAGCAATGAATCCTAGTCTTTGCTGTAGTATGGCAAATTGACACAGTGTTTACAAACATTTGCAGGCATAGCATGGTAAAACAAATGCCTCCAGTCCTCCAGCAAAATGAATGATTTATTTTCTATTTCACACACAAATATTTGTGCTGTTCTGTCTTTGAGAGCTGCTGAGTGAGAGCAGCGAAGCCGCCTCTCCAGTCGGCTCAGCCCAGGAGCTCTGGCTGTACGCGGCGCCTCCAGCTCCGTGCAAGTGCAGAGATGATGCAAGTGGCCAAACTGGGACCTAGCCTGGCTCCCACAGTGGCAACTCATCCTGTAAAAATTAATTTTTGTACAGGCTGTTATCTTTCTGAATAGAAGAAAGGTTATTTTTATACTAAATAAAATCCAACAGGGCTTTTTTTTTTTTTTTTCCTTAGAAATATTAAGATAGATTTTATAGTTTATCCCTTTGCTGTGATGGACAGAACTTGTGACAATATATGAGGGAAATTTAATGAAAACCTTGTGTGCATCTGCTGTGAGAATATGAGAATCCCCCAAAATGGTCCTGTCCCATCCCATCCTTCTCCTACCTCCTCCCACCTCTGCTGCTGCCCTCAGTGTTGCTGAAAGGGCTGTGTGGGCAGTGGGGCTGTGGAGGGGATGTCTCTGCCCCACGGCATGCTGGCTTATGGCGTGGCGGGGGGGTACACCAGCAAGGGAGCATTTTATTTCTTCTCTCACCCTCCCAGCACCAAAGCAGCTTACAGAGGACTGCAGGGGGAAACAGCTCATGCAGACCATCAAACCACAAGCTGAAAAAAGTGCAGATAAATGCAAACATGGTTTCCTTCCTGTCCATGACATTCGTAAAGGGTTTTCACCGCAAGCGGATGGGGTAGGAATATAAATATATTTACAGCTCGGGGGAATCTGCTGCATCACCTCCACTGCTGCAAGCCTTTCTGCTTTCTGCCGGTTCCTGCTTCAGGGACATCATTTCTCATGGGCCCCAGGGAGGGCAGCTGCCCTTACCAGGGTAGGTTTTATGTGAGGATGTGGCTGTGGAGAGAGAAAGTCAGTTTTGGGAAGGCTTGGCATCCTCACCCCAAAAAGGCAGCAGGGGAGACAGGGCAGCAGGATACCAGCACTGAACAGTGGAAGCGTGGCGGGGCTGATGCAGGTGAACACGGCACCTGCAGGGAGACCCCAGACACGGGGAGGGCTCAGCTCCCTCAGGCTGGGGCAGGTCTCCGAGCTTCTTCGGTTTCGTGCACGTGGCAGGGAATTGGCTTTTATTTCTCCCCTAAAGCATGTTTCTACTCATCACTGCTTCTGTATCCATGCTCCACTTGTTTGGACCAACGGCACAATCCCTGTCTGAGCAGTAGCTGCTCATCTTTACTGACCGGGGCAGGCTCAGCTGGGGAGGGGATGAGACCCTGCAGATCTCTGCTGCCCACCACACACTTCAGTTCAGCCCTCCCTTCCGCAGACAGATCCAGGCAGCTCATCCCTCCATCTGGGGACTATTGGAAGGATTAGTTAGCGTACATGACATGGTTACCTGAGATAGCCCAGGGCTGGATTCAGTGACTCAGGAGCTCCCTCTGTTTCTAACGTTTGCACAGACTTTTAAGACAGAAGCGCTAAGCACTACCCTGAACATGTTTGCTGAGGGCCAGATGCTTACAGCAAACTGGGACATGGCTGGGGAACGCTGCCAATGGATAGGATGAACAGTTGTGAGGAAGGGGTTGGAGCCTGGCCATTAGCAGGCACAACAGTGCACATACACCTTTGATGTATTTCCCCTTGCAGAAGGTGCACATGGTGGGGGTTGCACCCCAGGGGCCCTCCGCAGCTGCGGGTGCAGCACCCGGGGATGCTGAAGCTGAATGCACCAGGCATTTGACCCGGTGTCCCCTCTCCAGGGACCTTTCCGAGGCGACCCTCACCCTGCCACCCTCTCCACGCCCTGTGGGCTCCGAGGGCAGGCAGGAGGAAAGGGGAGACGACAGCAACAGTGGCAAGAGAAAGGGAGTGCTGTGGCAGCCCTGCACCCCAGCGCCAACCCCGGACAGGCACTGCTTGCCATAAAGGTTGGGTCACATTGGTCAGTCACAGGTGATTTTTATTTCTTTTCCTGCCTGAACTGTGTCTAAGCGCCTGCCCATATGCTGGCTCGCTGGCGGCTCTGGGTGCCCGGGGTGCGATCTGCCTGTGGTCAGATGGCGAGTGGCTTCACCCATGCGGGGAGCTGGCTCTAAGCTGCATCCTCAGGTGGTGGCTCTGCTTTCCCATCTCCCATGTCACCAGCTTTCAGCAGAAGCCAGCCCTGACTACGGCATTATGCCTAGTCACTGGGGGACCCTGCCACAGCTTACAGACCTGGCAGTATTCAAATATCGGCCTCTTTGGGATGCTTAAAATGAACGGAGCAGCCTGCCCCATTTTACAGAGTACTGCTGCCCTGAGTCTGTCCCACTCTTACACTTAACTGGGAGTTTGCATGGTTTCTGTGATGGCTTTGTTGCTATTTCCATGCTGTGCTCCCAACCTCCCAACCCGAAGATGCAAATATCTGTAAAAAAGCAACCCCTGTGCAAGCATAATTTCCACAGTGTCTTATAGCCCTGAATAATATCGAAATTGCCAAACCCAGGACTGCTTTGTGGCCATTATCCAGCTGTGACTTCAAGGGGGCTGAGAGGGATGCCGTGCTAAAAAGCCTTCCCCGTTTGCTTCTCGGGAAGAAAGGAAAAGAGAACAACCAGCCCTGATTAAAAGCTTTTTTTTTATTGCTTTTTTTTTTGCTTTTTTTCTTTTTTTTTTCCTAAAGCGATCTTCGCATGCAAAGATTTGGTTCAAGGAGCATTAAAATCACTGCTGTCAGTTCAGAAAGAAGGGACTGAAGGAAATCTGGGCCATTGGCATTGTGCGAGGGTTGCTATGGCAATCCCCGCAGAAAGGCGGCTTAATAGGCTTTCTTCCCAGGAAACTCAAAACTGCAGCTCGCAGCCTGCAAAGCAGCGCGTGCAAAAATATTTTCATGAATAGCATCTCTGTGGAAAATTTTGTTGGCTGTTTACATCCTCCCTTCGGAAGCAGGGTGGCAAAGAAGGTGTTTGAAGATCACCTAGCGGTGGCTGGTGACATAAAGGGGTACAGGAGATGTTGCAAAGGGACCCGCGGGCGGCAGCAGGGATGCAAAGGGAATGGCAAATTTCTCTGCACAAAATAGGCGTTGTGAGCGATTTAAAAACACGTACTGCGATGATCTGTCTTTGCACACCGAGAGATGCTTGAGTAAAGACAGGACCAATGAGCCGTTTGCCCTGAATTGTGTGACTCTGCACAATGCTATTCCTGAGAGCCACAGAACACAAAATTATGCTCTCAGCTCTTCCCTGTGATATTTACCACATTAAAAAAATAATGACATTAGCTAAAATATTCATGAATGCTCACACTCTGCTTTTCTCAGTGGAAGCTTCAGAGAATACCAGTGATTCAGAGCTTACCTGGAAAAAAAAAACCACCCTTAAATATTGTGGATTAGGGAAACATATTTCATCTTAATGGAAAGAAAGAAAGACTAGAGATTAAAACATGAGACGGCAAGAGAGGATATCTCTGGCATCTGGCAGACCTTCATTTCATGACGTCTGGCGAGTCACATAAATCCCTCTGTGCTTCTGTTCCTCTGTACCACCTGTAAGCTGGTAATATTACAAGCAATTTTTTACTTTCCCGGGTACTACAAGATTTAATTATTTTGGTGTTTTTGACTGCATGTTAGTAATATAATATATAATTTAACATAAAGAAATGATAGTCAAATATCTATATGTGCATCTTATTGGGAAAAATACAAACTCCTCCCCAGCCTGGCATATGACAAGGAAGATTTTCCTTTTTCTTCAGTGGTAAATGCTTTGTGCTTTGGAGCAAAGAGGTCTGAGTATCTCTCTGTTAAAGCCAGGAAATTCCACGTTATCGCAGTGTGTAGCACAGAGCTAACCCATGAGTCTTAAAAGGTCGTGAGTTAGGTTTAACCTACTGTACTTTTTGCTGTGGGTCTATTTTCCATTTCATCTGCAATTCTAGTGCTGCTCTCTCTTGAGGCAGTGATAATTAGTGCATTGGTTGAATAAAACCTGCACTTATTGTAAGACAGCTGTGTGGCCAGGAGAAGAAAATTAAACCAGAAGTACACCATATTTAAAAATTAGAAAGAAACATAGAAAAAATGACTTGCAATGAGTCAGGGTGGGAAAACAATAGATAAGGGTCTGAATGCTTCACTCCCCACAGAGTTTGTGGCCGTCTGGCAGAATCATGCCATTT
The DNA here is from genome assembly GCA_035590275.1 of Ibycter americanus. NCBI lineage: Eukaryota > Metazoa > Chordata > Aves > Falconiformes > Falconidae > Ibycter > Ibycter americanus. Next base: position 35,858,946 of record JAVJGI010000063.1, on the reverse strand, counting down.
CCCCATGTTATGTAAAGAGATTACTGACCTCACAACATTAAGAGGAGAGTCTGAGCTCCTAATTTCTAGATTCAAAGTCCGGCTCACATTATGAAACTGAAATCAGAAAAGTGTGAAGACCTTGGCATCTGTGACGTTTCTTTTGTAGGTTCATCTCAGTTATAGGGAAGTTTTAAAGACTCATCACAAAAAAAGGGGAAAACGGTGTGCATGTCTTTTACTTCTCTCTGTTAACTGACACAAGTCAGATGTAGGAAATCCCGAACAAGCTACAGCAGTCCTTCCTCTGTCACCAGCGGACTGTGGTGCCAAGAATGTAACAACAGCTTAATTTTTAATGCTTGGGAAAAATGATGCACAGAGGAGCAAAGCAAGTCCCCCAAGGTCCCACAGCAAATCACCAAGCAAGCTGTGAAGATTTATTGAACTTCAACACTGAAATTCCTTCTTAAGTTGGTTATATAATTTAATTAGATTATTTAATACTAAAAATTCAGAAGTTAGCCTGTGCTTTAATATACAAGTTAATGAAAAGATGGGATGGAGGCAGAGCTACAGCTGCTTCATTTGTACCCAGGTGTGCAGTGGGAAAACTCCTACTGGCTGGTTAATTCTGTTCTTGGTAGTGAATGACTGCAGGACAGTGCCCTCTGTTTATCCTTCAAGCCCTTTCAGGTAGTTAATACACAAAAGGCATCAGTTGCTTGATTTTCAGGAGCCAGGCAGCACGCATCATTTTATCAAAGTTTTGTGCTTTGGAGCCGCAGCTGAAGGAGAAACTATAGACCTTTAGGGACCTCAAGCAGGTCTCTAAATTGAAAGCTAGGTTGAATCCAATTTAAAAAATGCAATTTACATGTGATTATAGCTCATCTGCATAAAATGCAGTTGTTTCACTGCTATTTTTGGCAAGCTTAAGCTTCAAGAAGTCCTTTTCTTCCCACTTACAGAATTACTCATTTGCATTTCTCATTTCTCACCTTTGTTTCCCTGAAGCCCTGAATGTCAGAGGATCAAAGGAATATCAGGGTTGCCCGGCTGCACGGGTGCCTGAAGACTATGCTGGGACCTGGCTTCCCCGAGCCTCTAAGAGACTTGTATTTGGAGCTGAAACACAACTGTGTTATCCGAATAACCAGGGCTTCCCTGCATTCAAAAAACCTATTCTTACATCAGATATGAGGACTTAATCCACTCGGTTTTGCTCCCTGAAGATTCAACCAAAGTTTATCCAGCACTAGCTTGTCTGAAGGCATTCAGAAATTGCCACAAAACCTCCTTTGGAGCCGCAGCTAAAGGGGCCCGGTGATGACAATGGATGAGCTCATGCTTTTCCTTGCAACAAGCCGGGCTTTGTTCAGCGCCGGGGATGGGAGCCGTGAACGGCAGGGAATACACCAAGTGTCAGGGTCAGATGACGCAGGAGGAAGAACTGAAATTGTTTTCAGCGGTGAGTTAGTTAGAAAGGTTAAAAAACACATTTTACAAACCTGCTGGGGAGGAGGGGAGAGTTTTGTGCAAAAGCCGTTCAGCCCCGCTTTCTTCTGCGGTGAGCAGTATTTGCCCATGCACTACAGAGCCTGCTCTCTCTCCCATTGACGCCAGTGACAAAATTCTGGCTTTAAGCAGCAGAACAGCGATTTGATAGTCTGCAGTGCTGTTCTGCGGCGCTAACCATGATTCCTTTAATTTCACCCTTCAATCGCCATAACCACGATTTTTCCTATAGAAACAGTAATGTAGAACCAACACACTAATAATATACTACTGCTTGTGTATCAAAGTGGAAGACACTCTACCAAAAAAAAAAAAAAAATCCAGGAACTAACCAGGAAGGCATTTTAAATACTATGGTTTTATCTTTTGTGTATTATTTTTTGCGTAATCCCAAAAGAAAAGCTCTCAAGTGAAATTCTTCCCAAGTGAAACCTCATGTAGAACAATAGCAGAGACTGCAAATACCGTTAAACGGCTGAAAAGGTTAAGAAGGGATTTACGTGAAAAACCTGGAGACCATTAATTCAGGTTCCTATTTTGAGATTGGCTTGATGATAAGAGATTAAGACAAAGACAGAAACAAACTCAGAACAGATGACAAGATATGCTAGTTTACTACCGAGAACAAATAGTGGAATTATCTGCTTCAGCAAAAATACTGAGCCACATAATAAATATTTAGATAAAGAAACGTTAAGAAATCATGGAGTTGCTGTACTTCTTTTCCTTGGACTCCCGTGTTTTAAAACAATGCAATAAATATAGCTGGATGATTAATTTTGCAGAAATAAAGAAAGGGTGTTAACCTGAAATGAATCACAGCTCATGAAGTTTATGTCATATTACTGAATTGAAGGAATTTCCTCCAGCCCAGGAACATTTTGAGTGACATCCCCCTGAACGGCATGCTCAGAGTGCCACCTGATGGCTGAGCCTTGCTTTCTTCTCACCCAGCTGCCTTCAAAATGTAATAGGGCCATCCATGATCTCATCACTGTTCTCTTAAGCTACGAGAAAAAGCTTCTGCTTAAATTAAACGTGCTCATTCGCTCAGGAAGGGGCATCTCTGGTGTTGCGTTCCTACCCACTATTGTCGGTTTGATCAAGCAGACTGCTCTACTCCCTATCTTCAGTGCAGCGGGTGTATCTGGGGCATGCACTGTGGCACTCGGGGGGGCTCAGCGGGTTGGGGATAGGCCTGAGATGGGGGGACACCACACCATCTGGGGAGGAGAGGCCTGGGAGATCAGCCACAGCTCCAGGTCATTCCCAGACAGGAAGAGTCAGCTCCAACCTTCAGAGAACGAGAGGCTTATGGATTTCAAAAGACACCTCAAAATTCACATTTCGTGCATAAAATAAAGCCACCCTCAGCTAGCACTCCATTCTGCCTTCTAAAATTCCCACAGAGTGGGAAATGAGGATGACTCCTCCTGGGAGTACGTGCTGGATGAAGCAGGTAACATCCACCGAGCTGCAGCCTGGATCTCGTTCCTCTCTATTGACACTGCAGAGAAAACGCGAGGTTTTTGCCTGATCTCTGCCGAGACAGCAGAACAGCCTCTTCCTTCAGCACTCCGTGTAGGAGTCGGACAAGATCACGTCCTTGAATGCCTCATCCACCCTGGTGGAAACAGGGCTGTGGTCCCACCTTCTCCTGCACTCACCAGCAGGCTCTGACAGAGGGGAAGGAGAGCGTTTGCTCTTCCCCACGGAGGACAGGCAGCCCACGTGAACTTGCTTTCTGGGCAGGGGATGTCCAGGTCCCCTTCCAGACAGAGGCACTATTCCAATTGACTGCTATAAGAAAAAGATCTCATTCTGTTTGATATCCAGTTTTCATGTAGGTGGGCTTGGCGTTGCCACTCGCATTGGCCAGTACCTGATAAGACATACTGCAGTCTGAGGTTTGGCTTTCTAGCTGGAAGAGGTGATCACAGAACAGCTGCAGAGGCTGTTCAAGCTGCCAGAATATAAAATGATTGAAATATTGCTTTGTGTTCTTGCGTTTCTCTGGTTCTTAGGAGAAACTGCAGGTGATGCTTACCTACAGCAAGTTACAGTTTGATCTTTCCCAGAAGGAACCAAGAAAGTAGCTCATCATTATTTTTTAAATAACTATATTTAGCCTTTAAATCAGTGACTCTCATTCCACTACTAGGGCATGAAGCTGATAAGAATTCAGAAAAGGTATTCATTATGGTACCGTTTGTAGGAAACGGTATGAGATCATCATCAAGGATGATCTCACTTTATTTAAGGATCCTTGGGGGGTAAAACACAAATCCCTCTAGAATCTCATACTCTTTGCAGCAAAACAGAAGAGGCAGCATTCTTACAAGCCAGGTGTATCAGCGGAAAATAGATATCCAGGCTGATATATAACAGAACAGTATTTTCCTACGATGGCAGTGAGACACTGGAGCAGAGGCCCAGAAACAGGTGGACTCTCCATCCCTGGAGATTCTGAAAACTGGAAAGTGCCTTGAGCAACTCCACCTAACTTCAGTCAGGCCAGTTTTGAGCGGGAGGCTGGACTAGAAGACCTCCAGGGGTCCCTTCCAACCAAGATTATTCCCTGCCTCTGTGATACAGACAAGGGGAACATCCACCCTTCCACTCGGACCAGCAGTCAGTGAATTTAACGTTGCCTCTCTCGCCACGGGAAGGTTGCACCAACCCAGCCAGAGCTAAGAAGCTGCTGATTAACCCCGCAGTCATGTCAGGCCAAGTCCTGCAGCATCACCCCTTAGGAAGCTCTTTTAGCTGAGGCTGACCAACATGAGTGTGTCATCCCTCATTACAGCAAACTCCCACAGGAGCAAACATGGTATTTCAAATCCAACTGACAAAGCAAAGTTTGGGGACCGTATAGCACACCCTTTCCTTTTGAAAATCCCCATTAAACCCAGGCACATTTCTTACTCATCACACTAGCTTTCCTGCAAAACCTTCTTCCAACCTGTCCATCAGAGCTGAGCTCCTTTTCACCATCCAAAAGCAAAGCTTCTTCATTAATGGCAGCTGCCAGTTTGTCCAGCTGGGCCAAACTGCAGCTCTTGTTGAGCCTGTGTGGACCTTACAAAATGCCCAAACAGCATTTTGTTTCAGTTGTTCCCCATATGAGATGGACAACATTGGAAGATGGACAACAAGGAGATGTCTTCCCTCCATTCTCTTAGAGAAAACACTCCTCAGGTTTTCTTCAGGTCAAGGTTACATTTATTATCAAAGCTCTTTCTGCTTTGTCGTTGCATCCTGTGGAGGCATGGTCCTATGAATACAATCACATTCCCACAGTGGATCTCTGCTGTGTTTTTTGACCAGTTTTGAAAATTCCTGACCTAACACCTTTTTCTGCTCAATTTTCACTTTATATTTGCCTAATTTTACAGAGTTAACTGCTATGCACTGTAAAACCCTTTGTGGTCTGAAAAGCTTGGAGACAGCCTGTGAAGGGGCACTGGGACATGCCTGAAAGGACACTCAGTGTCCCCTTGCAGACAATGGTTAACCTCACAGATTTCAACGTGATGGTGCAAAGGGAGTGAGCAACCCCTCGGCAGCACGCAGCCCGTGGCCAGGCACGTGCCGAAGGCAGGGCAGGCTGGACCGTCCCCCGACTCTGCTGCTGCTGGGGGTCCCCCTCAGTGAGGTCCCCAAGGATCAGAGTAGACCAGGGCTAACAGCATCTGCTGCCTACCCTCCTGACCCTGCTTCAATTACTCTCCTGCTGCCAGACATGATTCACAGACTGAAAACCAGAGGGACTGTTGCAGCGCTGTGGCATGACTCCTGCACAGCACAAGCCAGAGTCTCTGCCACTAACCCCTGCAGCAGAAGAGGATTATTTTTCCCTTGTTACATGAACATGCATCTTCTGGGACTCAAGCTTGTGACATGCTGCATCACGTACTTACCAGCAAGGAAAATAAATGGGCTGTGTGTCATGCTCAGAGATTAATTAAATGGCTATTGAGCAGCCCAGGTTCCTCAGGTAGGAAAAATCTTCAGGAGGTACTGGGACACGTCAACCTCCGGTAATGTGTAACAGTTGTTGTGTGTGACACTCTTGTCACCATCCTCCCTCACCGAGGTCACCAAAACATTTGGCAATGCACCGGTGCTTTCATATCCCCTCTCAGAAGAGCGTGACCAGCTGAGCCACCAGCTGACACCTTGTTCTTCTTCAAAAACCTTGAGGGTTTAATAGGGCCCTGGAAGCAAAGGAAGGGAGGCGATGAGCCCATCACGGTGTGCCCTGCCATTTCTAGAGGCACATTCACTCAGATGCAGACTCCCTGAGGACTTGTGCTTGCTGCTTGTCAAAGCAACATCAGAAACAAACCTGCCAACTGAAAGGCTGTGTTCATGCAAGCCAAAGCAAGTACCAGCCGCGCGAGGACTGACTTTATAACTGACTTCACTTCTTTCCATTAGCTCACGCAAACAGCCGCAAGCCGCCTCTGAAAGTCACAGCCCTGGCTTCAGTGGAGGTGAAATAGAAATGGGGGAAACGCACGCGGGAGCTGGTGGCGGCAGGTAGGAGGTGGTAGCCTGCAAAGGCAGTCGCTGGCTGCAGGGGTATTCATGTACCCGCAGAACAAGTTCATAAATTATTTCAGCAATCTTCCTGCTAAGTCTCAATTCTGAAAAATCTGTGGATGAGCTGATAACCTGTACGAAGTGTACAAGAGCAGGGGGCATGGACAGAGTTTGTGCCCCTTCTTCAAGCATCCCAAGGGCCCCATGGAGCCCCCCAACCATCACGCCAACAGCGCAGGGCTGAGCTCGCCCGGTGCCTGGGGTGCAGCCCCTCCATTTGGGGCTGCCAGGGCACGTGCAACTCCCAGAGCAGCAATTTTTGCCCAGCCCCAGGCTGGAAATATTGCAGGGGACAAAGGCAGGTGGCTGAGGGGACTGGGGTTGCAGTGGTGCCTTGCTTGGGTGTGAGCCTTATGGACCTTAATGCCTTGACCAAATGCTACTGAAAAGCATCCTTCATGTCTGCCACTGATTTTGCTGCTCCAGTCAAGACCCCTGAGCAGTTCCAGGGAACTGTCTCAAAACCAGATGGGACGTTACATTGGTTGCATGCAGTACTGAGGAACTGCTGCAAACCTTTATCTTAGGGGCTTAGGAGACAGAAAGCTCTTAGGGTGGAAAATACAGAAGATAAAAGTTGAACTCAACCTGAAGGACATGTCTGGACTGCCTCATGTGAAGCACAGTGCAGAAAATGCCAGCAGTGGGATTCAGGGAAACATGAATGCATTGGTGCAGCTCAGGGCACGGGGGTAAACTTCTACTTTGTGCAGAGCTGGTGTTTCTGAGTTCCCTTTTCATTGCAGGGAACAGAAAAGGCTGCTGGGGTTGCCAATGTGGATAGTGCTATGGCTGTCATCACTGCTGTCCTCGGGAAGGGAGGCAGGGCTGCGAGACATACCCTGCTGATTTGTTAGTTGAATTTATGAAGAACAATCAAATACATGTAAAGCGGAGGACAGGCACCAATTTCCTTCAGTTTATTCCTCAAAGTAAGTACATTTTAAAAATGTAAACGCTTTCAGATTTCAGCCATGGGGAAAAATCCAGGAAGTCTGTTTTTCCTTGCCATCCTCACCTGGCTGCACACCAGAGGGAGAAGGTGAAGATGAGCCACCCTCCCATGACATTCACGAGGTCTCATCTGCTTCATCTCCATCCCAACCACACAAACAATGCTCTGCTCTCTCTCTGTTCTTCCAGTCTCCCTTACCTGGCACTCAAAGGCACAAATACACAGCGTGGTTACAGATGGAGCCACAGCTTGCACAACGAATAGTCCCATCACTCAGAGAAGAAAAACCCAGAGCAGAAAGACTGTGATGTTGCAGAGGGCATTCATGGAAAGAGGTGGACCAGCAGTTATCTGCCAGACCATGACTGCCCACTTCCAGGCTGCTTTGGGCATCTAATACCAGAGCTCTAAAAAGCTCTGTGGCTAAGCAGGGAATTTGGATTTCCCCCTTGAGCCCTGAGCCACAAGTACACCGATGCCCGCAGCAGGAGTGTGACTGCCCCCATCTCTCTTCGCAGGTGGAGCAAATGTGCTAAAAGACCTTCTACCATCTCATGTTGTTTTGCAGACAGAGGGCTGTCAGGCCTGGCTGTCACTTGTCCTGCCTGGTCCCTGAGGCAGATCCACGTTGGCAAAGAGATGGAAAATTGCTGCTTCCCCTCTTCACTTTTATTCAGGGAGGCTCAAAAAAAAAAAGACGCTTACTGGCAAAATTTGTGGAGTTAACTATAAGAGATCAATAGCTGCGGGGTTTTTATATCATTTGAGACTACTCAGCACAAGGATAGCAGCTGCTTTTTGCTTCTGAGAAAGGTCTGGAAAGAAACCGTCACTCAGCTATTTAGCCAGATGCTGTTTAGCAAATGAAAAGTTATTTGCTTCAGAAAGAAACGCTCCTGAATTTGATTTCACCTCATCAAGAGGGTACCAGCTACCTGCACTGCACGCTGCAAAGAAGCTCAGAAGAAAAATCCAACCCTCAAGTGTTAAATACTGGTCTAGGGAGGGTGGGCACTGGTGGGATAAAAAATTAGCAAGTGCAATATCAACAAGGGGAATTGAACGTTAAACAGTGCTGTGTGCAGGTACATGTGTGATGGCAGTACATCTGTGGTAAGCCCTGTACAACCCTATTTTTATCACTCTTCTCTGACCCAAATACTGCAAACACAACGCTCTGGAACTGTCTCCACACAGCAGGGCTGGTTCGTGAAATAAAGTGCCTGTTAAAGCATCTGCACCCCTCACACCTACCAGCTTATATTCAGCATTTCTGGAGAAAGTGGGCAGTTTTCCAGCCTCCTGTGCAGGAGAGAGAGGATTTTTTTTCTCAGTGCCCTGGGCAACAGTAGCTGCGTGCAGCAGGTCGGTGTCTCAGAGGGCTGAACGGGGGGCAAGGCTCGGGCTCTCCACGGGGCAGTGGGATGCAGGGAAGAGCAGGGACATCTCCCTGTGATCCTTAACTGATGCACCTCGGTTGGCCTGAACTCACAGAGACAGACCGGAGATCATGATAGGCAAAGCAGACAGGAATTAATGAATGCACAGACAAAACTCTTTCAGAGGAAACATGGAGAGACCTTTGCAGAAACAGTGAGGAAATTATTTATTGAGGAACAGCCTTGGCACACCCAGGCTGGCAAAATGTGCCCATGTGCCTGAAGACAGAGACCCTGAGGAAACCCTGCACAAACCGTGCTGGGGAGGGCTGCCACGTAAACCCAAACCCACCCAGGGGAGGATGTGCTTTTGAAGCTAAAGGGCAAAGCCAGCCCAAGGACAAATAGTTCTAAACTGGTCATCAGCAATCTTAGGCGGGACACTGCGAGACTGCGGCTAACTGGGAGGTTTGAGAACAGGGTGGCAGGAGCAAAAATAATCTATTTCAGGAAGAGGCTTGACGAGTTTATGGAGGGGATTTGTACAAAGTGGTGTTTGCAATAGCCAGGGCCATCAGGCAGTGACCCCCAAAGCGGCAGCCAGCGCGGCACTGCCGCGTGTTCGCCCTGGTCCGTGCAGGGGCACAGGACGGTGCCTGCCCTGTGGCTAACCCGTGTGCCGGGGCGCGAGCCTCTGCTCCGCGCTGGATGATTTCATGTGAAGGGGCTGTGCTCACAGCTGGCAGCTGTGGAGCTGTTTGCTAGAGATAGAGCAGCTGAGGACCTGGAAAAGTGCCCTGGGTGTTGGCCTATCGCCTATCACAGGGACTGAGGGCCTGAAATCGCCTTTATTTGCTTAACCTGCTATTAAAACAAGATGGAAAGCAATTCTTGAAAGTGCTGCCCTTCTCTGTGTGCTAAACCAAGAGGAGCAGAACAAAACCCTTGGGTCAGCACATTGAACTTCACAAGTGCACATAAATCAGAAACTCGGGATCACATTTTTCACCAAGACTTCCTATGGTCCATTGCTGTTCTGGCCGTGGTTATATTTATTTTTTGTTGTTATTGAAAGGTAAACCTTCTATCGTTTTATCATTGGTATGAGGTGTTCTCAGCCAGTAAAAGTTGGCTTAGGCTGGGTCTTCAGGTCATATCAACACTGAAGTAAAAGCTTATAGTCCCAGGCAGTGTTTGTTCTTCTAAGCAAGTTGTGATGCAGTTAGCATCTTGCCTTTCGTGACGTCTCCTGTGCATACGTTTGCACATACAAATTACTTTGCTGGCTGAAGTCACAGAGTTTGCATTTCTGCAGCCAGAAACAACCAAGAGACAAAAAAAAAACCCCAACTGGCTAAGCATTAGCCTCATGAAATTTTTTGAACAGACCTCTATTAACCTAAACCTCTTGTCACTGAGCTTCTTAGTGTTTCTCCTACCATTTACATTTGTGAAGGGCTTTTAAAAAACACTTTACATGCCAGCATTTATGTTGATGAGTTGTAGTTAAGAAATCTACTCAGTCTGAAGAATGCAGACACATTCCTCTGCTTCCATGTTGTGGTTTCGTTTTTGCAAAATCACAACCTTTTTCTCTTCACCTGGCACTCAATGAGAACAGCTGCAGTGTCCTGTCTGAGCAGTTTATCAGACACCTCACAGCCTCACATCTTCAGGAACTTAACACCAGTGGCTAAAGACATATCAGCACCCTATAAACATCTGCCAGTGCTTTCTTGGCACTGTGAGCAGACACGCTGTCCTCTCCCTCCACACAGGCCAGGCCACTAAAAGTGAGGAGGGGCTGAAGATATTGCAAGACTGGATGCAGACTCCCTGATAGCTTTGGAGAACCATGTGTTGCAAGACAGAAATCAGAGCTGGGTTCTCCAGCTGAATGACAGAGCTGAATCCTGCTCCCTACAAATCACAGAATCAGAGAATGGTTTGGGTTGGAAGAGACCTTAAAGATCATCTAGTTCCAACCTCCCTGCCATGGGCAGGGACACCTTCCACTAGACCAGGT
>JAVJGI010000063.1:35808892-35832383 GCA_035590275.1 Ibycter americanus | reverse complement strand
GGCCCCGGCCCCGGCTGCCCCCATGGCAGCGCGTCCCGGTAAAAGCTGCCTTTCCCGCGGCCTCGCGTTGTTTACGTGTTTTCCAGCGCCCCCGGTGTTTGTAAGTCCCAGGTGGGCCTCCGCGGGTGGGGTGTGGGGGCACAAGGGAGGTAAAAGGCTTTTACAAACGGAGCGGTAAGTCACGGGCTGGTAGAGCCAGATCTTCCTCAGCCCGGCCTGAAAAGCTGCGCCCTTCTGCGTGTTCACAAGGATGCACGAAGAAAGTAGCGCTTAGGAAGACTTACATACTTGCTAGTTCGTGCCATCAAATATTTTAAGGAAGTAGAATATCAGTGATACAAAAATTTTAGAAAAAAAGTTGCTTTTTGAAAAAAAAAATATATATATGCGTCTGTTGGAAAAGTTATAGGTATTTTCTTTGTAGTGCACTTCTAAATAAACATAAATTTTAAATGTATCACATTGCTTTCAGTCAGGGTAAATGAATGCACACAATTTCTGAACTTGTTATGCTTATATGCTTTAAGGTTGTGTGGAGTTTTGGAGTCTATCTCAAATTGGTCATAATGAATTCTGCCTGTATTTTCAAGGGCCTGGGTTTCAGCCCTCCTGCACACTCGTGTAACGACTGGATTGGCCCCCCTGACACACACTCCAACCTGCGCCCGGTCATCTTCTACGTGCCCCCTGAGGAGTCACCCCTGGAGCGGCGGCTGCGGGAGGCGCGGCAGGAGTCCCAGGCCTGCGACCAGCGCTTCTGGGCACGGCACAACTGCGCCTTCCGCCAGGTGAGCCCACCACAACACCCTGTGCTGCTCAGCTCCCACGCACCCACCTGAAATCGGGCAGTTTGGTCTCTGTGAAGTACCATTCAGTTCTCCTGCTGTTACTGGGTGGTAATTGATACTGTTCCTTTTAGTAAGCACGGTGTCTTTGTGGAAATTTTTTGTCAATCATTTTTTTAAAATGACATACAAAACAAAACTTATTGCTGTTTAGTGGCATATTATGATATTGGCCTTTTTCCTATCTTGCACTGAAAATACAAAGTAGCCACCCTACATGCAAGACCTGTCTGTGACTAGAGTGACTGTTGAAAATGGTTCTGCAGCTCTTCTTGCTCTGTCATAAGTGAGAGAAATTGGGTATAATCACCAAGGGTACATCAGGGACATGCTCTGTTTCACTGGCAGTGTACCCCAACAAAGCTAAAAGCACAGACTTTTCAGTCGTGGTCTGTCTTCTTTCCTGAGTGCAGCATTGGTTAGGAAACACTGAATTTTGTTGAAAGAACTGTAACAGTTCAGGAATTCACCATCATTTGTGATGATCTTTGATCATGATACCCTCCCCAACTTGCAAAGATCTCAGAAGACAAAACAAAGCTTGTTTTTTAATTCCATAGAACTGCTTTTTAAGTTTGAAAAGCTTATGTACAAATAACTATTCTGTTTCGATCTAAGAAGTTTCAGTTTTTAAAGGCTGCGTGTTTTTCTCTACTCAACTTGAGAATACAGAGCATAGAATCATCGAATGGTTTGGGTTTGAAGGGACCTTAAAGATCATCTAGTTCCAACCCCCCTGCCACGGGCAGGGACACCTGCCACTAGACCAGGTTGCTCAGAGCCTCATCCAGCCTGGCCCTGAGCACTTCCAGGGATGGGACATCCACAGCTTCTCTGGGCAACCTGTTCCAGTGCCTCACCACCCTCACAGTAAAGAATTTCTTCCTTATATCCAATCTAAGTCTACACTTTTTCAGTTTAAAGACATCTTCATAGTTTGTCTTACAAACTGAAGGTTCAGATCCTGTCAAGCAATACTGAAGCTCAGCTGTAACTTACATATATATGTATATATTTATATATATAAAGCACCTATCACCATATTGATAAACATTCTTTGGAACCACTCTTGACATATAAGTTGTATATGTTTCAGTAGAACGCTTGCATGAATTGATGCATGCACGTAGCAGGATCTAAGTGACAAAGTTACTGGTTTAACTAACTCACTGGATTCAGGAAAATGTTTTGGTGGTTTCCAAGTACAGTGAGTATTGCTGGCTATTTCAGAAGGTGTTAAGCACTACACTGCTATGTGATTAAAAACAGTGGTTAATTTCAAGGACTGAGTACATCAGATTCTAATGTGGAAAACCTTGTTTCAGGAAAAAGAAGAATTTATTTACTCAAGACTCAAAGCCAAGGGTCTGGAAATGAGAGATGAAACAGGTTAGTGAGATGTTTGTTTATAGTTTAGGATGCATACTGAATTCTGTTAAACTTGGAATTCTGTTTGTGCTCTTTGTGTTCTGTCACAAGTAAATCTTGAGGGTAGGATTTAGAACTGTTTTCAGGAGAATGGTAAAAAAAGGGGAGGAGCTCTTCAGAGATGCGCATGTGGGCATCAGATCGTCTGTTGCACTGTTCATCCCTAATTCCTTCCCTGCAGCTGAAGGGAATGTGCTGAAATCATAGCCAAGTAATACAATAATTCTGTAGTCTAAGGAGGAAGGAGCTTTTTCCTTTCATACCTCCTAACCCATATAGAGCATTTTTTGGCTTCAGGTCCATAGTGTATACAATGAATACAATACTTTTCCTTGAGGAAGAATAAGACAGCTTCTGAGGAGACTGCAGCTCCTATTTGCCTGTCTTTGCCTGAGCGCAGTTGCTGTGAAATCGTTGCCTCTCTAATTCATCATGTGAAACTGAAAACGAGGTGCCTTCATAATGACAGTGAATTGGCCATTGTAGAATGAGGTTGAACGTTTTGTTCACAGAATAATGATCTGTTTTGAGTTTAGTAAAGCATCTGCTCTGACATTCTGTATATCACAGGCTATTATTTTCCCCTTCTGTTTGTATCCTGGTGATCAGTGTATGGTTGAGAAATAATTTTAATTAAGTTCTGTGTTGCTTTGAAAATGTTTCTTTTGTATTGCCGTTTTGGTTTGGCTTGGTTTTATACCCTAGAAATAAAAGAAAAAATAGTAAGCACGTACATCTCTTAGAAATAAAATTATATTGGCTGCATGTGTTGATTAATTCTGTTTGATGATACAGCTGGATGTGTGTATATAAAAATAAAGAGTAATAACAATATACGTGAAGTGTTGGAACAAATCTTACTTTTTTTATATAAGTCAATCTACAATCAGTTCTGCTGACACCAGTATGAAGAAACAAATTAACTACAGGTGTGAAGTAGGCAGTCTTCATATAGTTGTAGAATAAGCTTATCCCATAGTTTGATAATCCATTGTAATATACTAGATTTGTAAATAATGACAAATAGAACTGATCAATAATCTACATTTCTGTGATCAGTCTCAGGAGCCCTAAAATGCGTTTTGGAACAGCAACAAGTTGAATATCACAATTCCATCTCTCTCATCATACCCGTGTTCCCTGGGACATTCAAATTTGATCCTCATTTTAGAAACACTGAAAGTGCCAGAAAGTTTGTATAGGAATTACCTGGTAGGCTGAGAATATATGCTGGTTCTTGGGATTCTACATCTGTGCTGTAGCCACAGGTTTTCCTTTCATAGTTTAAGGAGAGAATCCATCTCCTCTTATATTCTGCTTATGTGAGTGGCATATTCAAAGTCATCTTTTGTACTTGCTTCTTCACAAAATAATTGTCTACTATACTGTTAATAAATCTGACATCTCAGAACATACACTATGTTATGTAAGTTACTTGAAATTTATCAGCAGCAACAGAAGAAAATGTACATCTGAAAATACCATGTCAGTCATGGATAGTGACTATATTTACTGACTTGCTTTACAGCGGGAAATTTAAGTTACTAAGTGCTCTTACTGGTGCTGTTTAGACTTCAGCCACACAAGAGATTAATTTTACTCAAAGGATAAATACTTTTCCATCAGAGTCCACTAGTTCCCTAAATAATCTTAAGATCTGATAAATGTCATGACTTGCACAAGTAATAAGGGCTTAAGAGTTACGCTATCTCCAAGATTATAGTATTTTTAATCTGCTGTGCTCCCTATATAAGTTTTAAAAGGCCGGAGGATAAAAGCATATTAACTTGTTCAGTGTTACAAAGGAAAGTTGTAGGAGCCAGAAGTCAGACCTAGCTCTCCTGCATCTGAACCCAGTGTTTTAATGCAAAGAATTAGCTTGACACTGTTATGCCAAAACTTATTTTCAGGTCAAAAAACAACACTGAATGCAGAAGAAATGGCTGACTTCTACAAGGACTTTCTAAGTAAAAATTTTAGAAAGCATATGCAGTATAACAGGTATGTAGAAGGTATTTATGTTGACTATTATACATTACAGTCTAAAGGCATAAGATTGAATTTAAAATGTGAACTTTTTTTTTGTAATTGGTAAAACAGCACCTAAAACTGTCATTTTAGAAAATGATTTTTTTTAAATGCTATTAGCATTTGACAGAAATTTGTATTACCTTTTGAGTTCTTCCACTGCTTCTTGTTGGTTTAGTAGAGAGATGAATCTCGTGTCTGAGATTCAGAGAGACAAGGATCAGGCACTCAATTGTTTCTCTTACAGCGTGGGTCTTTTCATACTGCTAATTGAAACTGATAAATATGTGAACAAAACTTGAAATTTCAATATAACAGATTCTAGTTGACTGTTAAATAAGGCCTAGTAAATATGATTAATCTCAAAGGAAAATTGTTTAATGAAAATAATATTTTAATATTCTTAGTTCTGTTATTTTGCAAGCACATAGTAAAAATGAAAGTGATTAGCCTTGAGTTTCAGGGTTTTTTGTGTGGCAAAGCATTAGTAAAACGATTGCATAAACTCATCCTGTGTTGAACCTCAGCTACAACTGGGTAAGCCTAGTTCCACTGTGCCTCTTCACAACATCTACTGCATTGTTTCAGTGTTACTGTTTGTACAACAGCTTGATAAACTGGGTTTGGGATCCAAAATGACTGAAAAATGACTTATAAACACACATTACCCTGCAAGTAGCTGTGCACACTTGGTAGAGGGCTAGAAATGAGGAAGGAATGGGAAGCTGGGGGTGGATAGCACTTAATCCAGTTACAGTAGCGCTGCCCGCTGAATATGAAACCACAACTTCAGTTCTTTCTCTGTATTGGATTGAAAGATTATTGGGCTCAAAGGTGTCAAGTGTAACTGCGTTCCTAGTGGTGTAATGCTAGTGAGAATTCTAGCATCATAATAACTGATCTATAACAAATTGTGGTTTAGGGTTCTCTGTATGTATTGTGCATATACCATAACATACTACACTGTAATAACAATTTTACTGTAACAAATATTTAAATATGCACATCTTGTCTTGCCCATGGAGGTGGGGGGAACCTCACCATAAACCTAAGCAACGGCATGAAAAGATGGAAAGTAAAAAATTATTTTTAATAAGAGGATTATTGTTCAAATTGCCTATAACTGATGAGTGAGAAAGCAAATAGTTTATCTTAGAACTGGTCACCAGTTGCCATTGTTGTAGCAACCTCGGGACAGTGTCCTGTCTTCATGGTAAGAGAGTTCAGGCTTTGTGTCTAAACGTGACCTTCCTTGTTGCTGTTTTGTAAAATCAGGTAGTGTCAGCTGCATCGTAGTTTCAAAGTGGAACTGCACAGCCCTGGAAGCAGTGGAGCTTTTTACAGGCACTATGATTTTTGAGGGATCATATTTATAAAAATTTGTTTATGCATCCAGCTGTGTGTTCTTTTGCGGTGTTGCCAGCTGGCCTAAAAACTGTGGCTGCTGAAGTGTTGTAACTTCTAAAATTTTGTTAAAATTGAAGCAATGACTGTTCATAGATGCCATGAATATTTAGTTCAGGGTACTTAGGCTGGAACTACAGTCTAGTTTAGGGGGGAAAAAAAACAGAGAAGGATATAGGAAATGAGGCATGAAAGGGGAAAAGAAAGAGTTGCGATGTTAGATAATATTTTAACATGACATCTGAGGGGGTAGCTCAGTGCTGCTTGTCAGCATGATATTGGCTACTATCCTTACTGAGAGGTTAGTATCTCAGGTTTATGTTAGATCTGTACACGCAAGGTTTTCCACAGAGATCTCAACAGAAGACCTAAATCCCAGTGTTTAATATTCCCTGCTCGTTCTACAATAAGCATATTCTATTGCTGCTGCTGTGGCGTTTTACAAAATGGGGGTGGGATCCTTGTTAGAAACTAGAAAAAAATTGTGATATTATTTTAGTTTGTAACAGGGGCAAGAATTTGAAGCAAGTTCTGAGAGATTAGAAAGGGCTGATACAGACTCTGCTATCTGTATCTTGAACTGGTTTCAGAAGCTATGCATGCTTCATAAAAACTGTTTAAAGATACAAGGCTAACTTTGGCAATACTAAAGACATCATCTTTAAAAGGTACTGCATTGTGTTTCTAATGTTTCCTGTATTGGATTATACAATTAGTCTTTGAAGTGTGATTTTATTTTATTTTTTCCCACCGTTATAGGTGACCAACTATGCCCTTTCCAACACATGCATCTTCATACATGCACAAACAAATCTTACCCATAGCACAGCACTGGCAGGAAATTCTTCTAGATAGCTTGATGATCAGCTTTACTTCTGAAACATGAGATATGGTTACAGTTATTTTATCTTACCTGACTTCAAATACAGTTGGTCATAAAACTATCCATCCCTTAACTTTTTTACAGTTAAGCTCTCAATGGTTGTAGCCCTGCAGTCCACATGTTACCTGTTCGTGGATGTGGATAGTCACATAGACCTTTTCATAGGTTATTTAACTGTCATTAAGCAGTAAAAGTGTTGCCACAAAGAAAGGAAAATGCAGATCATCAC
Source organism: Ibycter americanus (assembly GCA_035590275.1). Classification (NCBI taxonomy): domain Eukaryota; kingdom Metazoa; phylum Chordata; class Aves; order Falconiformes; family Falconidae; genus Ibycter; species Ibycter americanus. The sequence continues at coordinate 35,825,566 of JAVJGI010000063.1, read as the reverse complement.
GGAATTTTCATTTGTCGATGCCAAAGGGTATTTTATTATAATTGTGTACCTTTTCCTGTTCTTGTTCTGTGTGCTGATGATTTTCCTGGCTTTGGGATCCTAGAGATTGGTATAAACGTAACTTTACTATCACATTCCTCATGGGACAAGTAGCACTGGCAAGAGCTCTGAGGTGCCTTCGTTGGAAAAAGAAAAGTGTTGGAAATTAATCACAGCTCCATGAAGAATGCAACACTAGCTAGTCCTGCTATAAACTAGTGATGTTCAGAGTCTGAATGGTTAATGTAATAATTGCTTGAATCTGTTTGTTAAACTATGTAAATAAAAGTTGTCATTGGTCTTAATTTACAATCACTATGTAGATTTCCTTTACCTTTTATTCCAAGAATATCTAAAATACTTCCCAACCAAAACACATCTGAGAAATCTATTAAAAGCTGTTTCTTGTTTACATTAAACAGAGTGGATCACAACTGTCACATTTTTACCAGAGTCACAACTTCTAAATAACATGTGATTCAGGATGCTGCACCTGAACTCTAGTCAGATAATGATGTCTCCACTAGCCATATTAGTATATAAGACAAAAATGCCTCATTTTGCAGCAGTTGTCTGTCTGGGGCAGTAGCTATCCATAAGTAATAAAACATGGCTGAAGGAAAAAGTATGATTTATCAGTATATATACAATCAGTTTGGAATAATCTTCTTTCAGTGTGATTATTTACTATTTTTAATAAAGATTTAAGATGTTTTCATATAAATTACTAATTCAGTAGGATCTTCTTAGATAATTTTGTTTTAATTAAAAGGAATTTGGCCCCCTTGGACAAGAGTTTAGTTGCTGAGCAATGAAACCGATGCACTGCTAGTCACTTAATCATGGTAGGAAAGGAAACTGATATTTGGCTGTATGGAGGAGAACATTAGTACTAATATGCACTGCTTTCTACTGGTTTGTTTCTTTCAAAAAATGTGCAATTCTTGCCAGTTTCTCTGAGGCACTCCAGCTCGCCTGAGGGTGATTTTTCTGGCCTCCAGGTATGTAACATCAATTGGAAAGAGGTTGGTTTAAGTGAAGACTTAAAATATTATGCCATGTATCTGTAATTTAAAATAAATTCCCTTCCTCAGAATGTTCTCCCTGTCCCATTTATACAGTGAAATTTTTTTAGTACAGTACCTACTAAGAGGATTCTGTTATAAAGAATGTATGTTATCAAATGAAATGTGTTTTCCTAAAGCTATGCCATAGGGAAGGTTCTGCTTTTGGAAATGTCAGCTCAGTAGTCATTGACCTGTTTTTCATATCTAAACATGACATGATTTATTCACAGGCTTTTTCAGCTGCAGCAATAAGAGCTTTGTCAGTATCAACAGTAGTAATTTCTTTGCAAGATGAAATAAATATTGATGATGTAGTAGAGGATCACACTGTTTCATACAATGATGATATCATTGGGGCTAAAACAGTCACTGGATTGTGGTTTGAACTGTTGTGTTATTAGTAAATGAATAATAGTCATTAATAGTGTTTGCTGAGGTGATAACCAACACTTCTAGGAAAATATTTGTGTATGTTATTTACTGCATTGGTACTGTAAAAGGTATATATTTATTAGAAAGTTAGAAAATGGCATGTTTCTTTAGGAAAATAACTTTTTGAAATACATTGTTATGGGTATGTAATGTAATTCTTCAGAGCTTTACAGTAGATTGTATCTTATAGTATATCAGCTTTGACCACAATGCAAATGCACACTTATTAAATAGTTCCAATGTAAAAGAATGATTGGATAACACAAGAAAATATCCCTGAAAGGCAGAGGCCAGAACCCCAGTGGACTGGTAGTTGATAGCCATATGTTCTTACACCCTATGCATAAGATCCCTAAGGTAGTTTCACATATGCTTTAAGTGGGTAGAGATCAGTCAAAAGAAGCATTTTCATCTTCTGAGCTGCTCACTTTTATTAACAGATATTTTTGTGTCTGCTGAACCAGATCAGGAAATTGATCCACTGCTAGAACTAGTCTAGGAAAAAAGTGTTACATGTCAGTTGAATTATCATGCAGATCTAAGTGTTCTACTGTTGGCATGGAGGAGATGTGGGAATTCAGATGGAAGGTTTGGGTTGAGCTTCAGTCAATTCACAGTTAAAACTGTTTTCTTAACATGTAATTTTAGTGTTGGTCACCCAAAAGTAATATAATCAGTATATGATGGATCACACTAGGATTCTGCTCTGAGCTGCTTGTAGGTAAAGTTAATGCCTTTATGGCATTGCCTTAGTAGAATAGAATCGTTTAGGTTGGAAAAGACCTTTAAGATCATGGAGTCCAATCATTACCCTAGCACTGCCAAGTCCACCACTAAACCATGTCCCTAAGTGCCACATCTACGGATCTTTTAAATACCTCCAGGGATGGTGACTCCACCATTGCCCTGGGCAGCCTGTTCCAACACTTGACAGCCCTTTCAGTGAAGAAATTTTTCCTAATACCCAATTTAAACCTCCCCTGGTGCAACTTGAGGCCATTTCCTCTTGTCCTCTCGTTACCTGGGAGAAGAGATGAACATCCACCTCACTACAACCTCATTCCAGGCAGTTGTAGAGAGTGATAAGGTCCCCCCTGAGCCTCCTTGTCTCCGTGCTAAACAACCCCAGTTCCCTCAGCTGCTCCTCATAACACTTGTTCTCTGGACCAGCTTTGCTGCCCTTCTTTGGACACACTCCAGCACCTCAATGTCTTTCTTGTGGTGAGTGGCCCAAAACTGAACACAGTCCGAGTTTAGGGGGGACATCACTTCCCTAGTCCTGCTGGCCACACTATTTCAGATACAAGCCAGGATGCTATTGGTCTTCTTGGCCACCTGGGCACACTGCTGGCCCATATTCAGCCAACTGTCAGCCAACAGTCCCAGGTCCTTTTCTGTCAGGCAGCTTTCCAGCCGCTGTGCCCCAGGCCTGTAGGGTTGCATTGGGTTCTTATGACCCAAACGCAGGACTCAGCACTGAGCCTTGTGGAACCTCATACAGTCAATGGGGACCTCCCCGGTTAGCCAGGACTGCTGATAAATGATGGGAAGTGGCTCAGTGAGCATTCCCACCAGCTCCCTCAGCACCCTTGGGTGGATCCCACCCGGCCCCATAGACATGTGTGTCTAAGTGGTGTAGCAGGGCACTAACCACTTCCCCTGGGATTATGGAGGCATCATTCTGCTCCCTGTCCCTGTCTTCCAGCTCAGGGGGCTGGGTACCTGGAGAACAACTGGTCTTACTATTAAAGACTGAGGCAAAGGTGGCATTAAGTACCTCAGCCTGTTCCTCTCCTTTGTGTCGTGGTTTAACCCCAGCCAGCTACTTGGCACCATGTAGCCACTTGCTTACTCTCCACCCTGGTGGGATGGAGGAGACAATTGGAAAAGTAAAAGTGAGAAAGCTTGTGGGTTGAGATAAAGACAGTTTAGTAAGTAAAGCAAAAGCCACGTGCACAAGCAAAGCCAAACAAGGAATTCATTCACCGCTTCCCATCAGCAGACAGGGGTTCAGCCATCTCCAGGAAAGCTGGGCTCCATCACGCACAACGGGTACTTGGGAAGACAAAACACCGTAACTCCAAACATTCCCCTTTCATTCTTCTTCCCCCAGCTTTTTATGCTGAACGCGATGTTGTATGGTATGGAGTATCCCTTGGGTCAGTTGGGGTCAGCTGTCCCGGCTGTGTCCCCTCCCAACTCCTTGTGCACCCCCAGCCCGCTCACTGGTGGGGTGGGGTGGGAGGCAGAAGAGACCTGACCCTGTGTAAGCACTGCACAGCAGTAACGGACACATCCCTGCGCTGCCAGTGCTCTTTCCAGCACAAATCCAACACAGCCCATGCTAACTACTATGAAGAAAATTAACCCTACCCCAGCCAAAGTCAGCACATTCTGCACTCTGTTTTCCCCTCACATCCAAGAAAGGCTGGAGATTTTCCTTAGCCCTCCTTTTGTTACTAATGTATTTATAGAAACATTTTTTATTGTCTTTTAAGGCAGTAGTCAGATTAAGTTCTAGTTGGGTTTTGGCCCTTCTAATTTTCTCTTTGGATAACCTCACGACATCCTTGTAGTCCTCCTGAGTTGCCTGCCCCTTCTTCCTAAGGTCATAAACTCTTCTTTTGTTCCTGAGTTCCAGCCAAAGTTCTCTGTTCAGCCAGGCTGACGTGGCACATGGACAGCCTGCTCGGGCACATTTAAGATTTCCTTCTTGAAGAATGTTCAGTCTTCCGACTCCTTTGCACTTCAGAACTGCCTCCCAAGGGGATCTGCCAACCAGGCTCCTAAACAGGCCAAAATCTGCCCTTTGGAAATTCAGGTTTCTGCTGACCCCCTCCTTACTTCTCCAGGACTCTAAAACTCTGTTATTTTGTGATCACTGTGCCCGAGGTGGCCTCCAACCATCACATCACCCACCAGTCCTTCTCTGTTCACAAGCAACAGGTCCAGCTGGCGCCTTCCCTCGCTGGCTCCCTCACCAGCTGTGTCAGGCAGTTCTCTTCCACACACTCCAGGAACCTCCTGGACTGTTTCCTCTCTGTTATGTTGTATTTCCAGCAGGTATCTGGTAAGTTGAAGTCCCCCACAAGAACAAGGGCTAGCAATTGTGAGACTTCTCCCAGCTGCTTGTAGAATATTTCATCTGCCTCTTCATCCTGGTTGGGTGGTCTGTAACAGACTCCCACCATGGTGTCTTGTTGGTCTTCCCCCTGATTCTTACCCATAAACACGCAACCCCACTGGCACCATCATTAAGCTCTAGACAACCAGAACACTCCCTAACATACAGGGCTACCCCACCACCTCTCCTTCCTTGCCTATCCCTTCTGAAGGGTTTCTAGCTATCCATTGCAGCACTCCAGTTGCGCGAGCCATCCCACCATGTTTCCGTGATAGCAACTCTGTCATAGTTTTCCTGCTGCACACTGGCTTCCAGCTCCTCCTGCCTGTTGCCCGTGCTGCTTGTACTGGTGTGGATGCACTTCAGTTGGGCTGTTGATCCTGCCACCTTTTTGGGGGAAGAAGCCCTAATTCCTACATGATCATTCTCAAGCACTTCCGTGGTTTCTAATGCATCAGTAACCCTCGTGTCTTTGATGCCGCTTGGATCTCCATCCCCTACTTCCACTGAGATGGCAGACCAAAGGACCTCGCTAGCACACCCTCCCTCAAACATTGCCGTGCTGCCCCTAGGCTTATCTCTGGCAAGCCTGGTTTTATCCCTCTTCATTAAGATTCTGTGTGCAGTGCTGGGTCCCTTCATCTAAAGCCTATTGAAGGAGTGAGGTATTTATTAGGTAAGTCTTGAGCTCTGATTTAGAGTATCTAATAAAGCCTCTGTGAAAAGATGTTATAATAATAATCCATCTGAAATGTTGAGACTCATTACCAAAACCACATACATTTACTGAGATAATTACATTTTCTGAGCAGCCAAAAGCTGTATCGTTTTTGCCAGAGTTGCATTACTTTTGGTAGGTTTTTTCTTGACTCAGAGCAGCTGTAATAATGCCAGCTGCTTTCAGATATTATTGATCATAAATCCTTTTACATCAAAGGAAGACTAAGGAGCTGCCACATACTACTAAAAATAATTTTTTTATGTATACAAAGGCCTGCTACAGTAAGTGAAGCTAGTGAAATAGATCAAAGAGTGACTTTTCTGTGCACATTTTCTGAGTATAGGAAAAATACAAGGGAGTGTTCTTATCATTTAGGTATTTAGCTAATCCCATCAGAAGGAACAGCAGTATTTCATATTTAGTAATGTCAGCATGTGCCTTTTTAATCTGTCTGATGCACTTAGTAAGTGCATAACAAAGCAACAGTATTTTGGCAATATTCACATAATTTTAGATAGTTTGTATTGATTTGCAGTGGTTATGTTCTGATAATCTCTGTGGGGTTTTGTTATTCACTGAATTTCTCTACTGGAGCATTAATTTTGATATAATACCAGAGGAGTAAGAGGAAGTATCAAATGGGGATTGAGAGGCAGACCAACTAATGGTTGGGTTGAAGTGATTGTAGCACCTTTGTAAATGATTAATAAAGAACTGTACATCTTAAGGAAAAATAAATGCATTTTTCAATTTCATTATGCGTTTTCGAAGCGATGGTAGCAACTACTGAGAAGATAGCTTCTACACTGAACATTCTTAGGGATAAAATTAAAATTTAGTTCAAAACTCAGATTTGTAATTCAGAAGCTGATCCTTCCTGGCCCCATTTTAGGGGGACTGTTCTGCTTGCAATTTTTAGCTTCCAGCATCGCTGAATAAGACTGGTATCCTACAGGGTAATCAGATTTAGCCAAACAAGAATTTAATTTACATCCTGCGCAGAGCCCATAGGCCAGTCTTTTGCATAAAGAATGGGAGACTGAAATGTTTTCAGGAAAGGATAATATATGCCTGGAACTGTAATATGCATGAATAACATTTTCATACTAAAAATCGTATTCACTGATTCCTGTAAACTGATTCACAGAATAATAACCCCATAACTGAATATTCAGGTTCATTTCTCAAAAAAAAAATAGTAAGGGAAATACAAGTTACTTTATTTCTTATGAGTTTATTTCTTAAAAAGAGTTTATAAGTCCATGGAATGTAATCATCTTGAAATACATGCTCATTAGTATTTATTATTATATAAACCACTTCTTTGTGCCTTGACTTTGCATTCATTAACAGATCAAGATTTACCCACATATTGTGAGATTTAGTTGACTGATATATTCAAATAGCAGATGCTGTGGAAGTGCAAAAGCAATACTTCTGGCTAGAAAAGGCAAAAAATTAGATGATCGCTTTTTAAGTGTGATCTTACTCAGAAGAAATATTATTTTATAGTACTGCCCACAGTCAAAATCAGTTTTACAATCCATGTAAATGCTCTGAAGACGTAGTCCCTGTTTCATACAGCTTCTTGTGTTTTACTAGTTCAAACCAGATACCCATTTAATCAAGTTTCTTGTATTTTGCACAGTGGCTCTGCTTTCTGGTGTATGCAGATTCTCACCCTTAGGGGTGGTCCCAGGTGTGTTGTAACCAGGGCCTGAGATAGCAGGAGGCAGCAAGAGTGACTTTATGCATCTCCTGAGACTGCCAGGATGCAGTTAGCCCTCAGCCTAAGCTGGAGTAGCCCTGAAGCTACTTTGCTGGACCATGAGCGGCATGAGTTTCCAGCAGCCCCCATGCCAGTCAAGAATTGCTGGCATTCAGCAGTACTCTGTTCGCACCACTGCCTCCAAAGAGCCCACTGATATGATTCAGCTGCAGAATTGGCTGTGTTAACTTTCAGCATCTGAGCCAAAACACATTAACAGGCAAAGTGCAAGTTTCAGAATCATAAGAAATTCAGGTCACTATTCGTATCTTATTGTTAAAGAACTTCCTGGTGACAAATTTTGGCTCTATCTTTGTAACAAATCCCTGCCGTGGAAAATTTTTTCATCTAATGATCAGTGTGTAGTATACATTGGCTTTTTTTAATGGGTTCCGGAAAAGTTACAGATTTTCATTTCTAGAATGATTTGAATAATTAGAAGTCTAGATTATTTGGGGGAGGAGGGGTTGTTTTACAAAACAGATGTTGTGGTCAAGGCTATATTAGAAGATAAAATCCATTAATTGCAAATTTCAAAAGAGATTAATTGACTGCCTTGATTGCTTTCCAAGTGATTTTATTATTCAGGAGTGTCATATAGAAAATAGATGGTATGACACAGCATAAATATTAGGTAACAAACCAAGTCAAGACAGTTCTGACCTTAATAGCTGTAGAAACTGGAAATACTGAGGTAGAAAACTCTTACTTGTCCGGAGTTGTATGAGACTGAAAGACAAAATGGAAACTAAATTCCAATGAATATGTAACAAAATGTCTTCTGGATTTACCAATCTTCTGCTCACATTTACCAAAATAATACTTTAAATGTCACGTCTGGAAAGCTTCCCATTTCCTCAGGCCTCATGAAAAATTCCACACGAAAACCAGAACAAAATACTAAACTGACATATGAGTAAATAGCCACAGGTGCTAGTTTGTATCAAAGAAGAACTCAAGCCCACTTCAAATTAAAAATCAGCTCTGCCATAGGATTACAAAGCAATTTTAATTGACAAGAGATGCTCAAAATTAATTCCTTTGCTATGCTCCTGTGCTGCTGCTTCGCTGGTGCTGCTCTTGCTGCTGGGGAGAGGTTTATTCAGTGTGATACCTGGAGGCTTGCTGGGAATGCTTAACAGTTACCACGGCATTGCAGCCATACCTCCGGCTGCCGTGAGACTGAGTAACATAGGCTGATGCTGGGAGAATGTGGCTGAAGAGTTGCCACTGGACAGAGCATGTTTCCTTCTTAGACAGATTTTTCTCAGGCTTTTGAATCATCAGGTTCATGCTTTCTCTAAAAGCAGCAAAGCAGCTTAGTACTTACTCTCTTGAGTCTATAATTTATAGGTATTATCTAACAGCCACTTAGCACTCAATGTTCAATTTCATTTGTACTTAATGTCATTTCAACTAACTTTTAGTTCTATTATATGTTTGCACGTAAATTAGAAAAGCAATCTCACTTATTTACAATATGAACTTTGGTTTTGGGCACTACCCAATAGAGTTCACAACCAAAAATTCAAAGGGAAAGAAGATAATTCAAATTAATGAGAATGCTGGTAACACAGCATTCCAGCCTCCTTTGGTTGCAAAATGAGTGGGATGGGAAATGACAAATGTGTGAATCTTCCTTTAAATATATTTAGAGTGCTTTCTGCACTGGTGCACAATAAACCTGGCAGTAACATTTTACAGTTATGGAGTTAATTATAAGGATATGGGGCATGTTAAATTTTGCCCATAACAGAACCATTTACTGGGTAGATTTCTGGTCAGTGTTAGACACTGATGAGGGAAGATACTATTATTCATCAGCCTATTCCGTGTGAGTCATGACAGTTTTCTAACATATGGTGATAGTGTACTTTGTGGCCCTTCGGCATGTAATAACAAGTGTAACACTGTGTAGGCAGTACATTTCACTTTCATGGCTAATTTATATGTATCAACTGTTCCCAGCTTTCTCCTAGTGTTTATTGAGGCATGTTTCAGTTCCTGTTTACAGTCGCTTTATTTTCAATACCTACGGTTTGATAAACTATGTAAAACTGCACTGTATATGTCTTTGAAACAATTTCAATGTATTTCAGCTTTCATTAAAACATAATTATTATTTTAAATATTAGAGAATAATTTTATGTTAGAATACGCAGATTCAAAATCTCAAGTACTGCATGTGGCATGTTTCAGCAGTTCCCCAGAACTTCCCCAGGAGACTGTTGTTAACTGATGTGATGGAGTGAACTGCTTTGTGTAATCACCTCAAACAGTCCAGGTGTTTTAGGTGGCACTGCTGGTGTAGAGAACCATGGTGGCATGGATTTTTTCCTTGAAAGAAATTACAACAAGCTCTACTTTCTGCGAATTGTACTATGCCCAGCTGGTCACCAAAGACAAAGGTCAGGGAGTCCTGCTTTAAATTCCTACCTTCAATTATTTGTCCTCTGAAGCAAAATTGCAGCCTTAGAATGTCTGTGATGATCTACATACTGATGAGGTAGCTGCTGCCTTAGCCAGTTTCTGCATAAATTACAATGCACCTAAATTGAGTCTAGCCTTTTTGGCACAAGGAAAACCTTCAGAACATGATGTGATGCAGCAGAATCTGCCAAATTTAACAAATAGGTAGCATCCCCTCACTGGTTTTTTTATAACCGGGTCTCCAAAACACCTATACACAGATGTATGAGGAATTACTTTCTTCAGAAACTGACACCTACAAGGCTAGTTTCTAAGGCCTCCTTTCACATCCCCTAATACAGGGGCTATACTAAGTGTGTGTGGGCTGGGTTACAGATGGACCCCGTGGAGGTCCTGGGCAGAACTATCACATGAAAGCCAGGTCCTTGTGGTTGTGTAAGTCACACAAGGAGCAGGGAATAGCGTAGGACTGGGAAGACACAAAGATGATTTCAAACCCTTCTCTCAAACCCTTTTCATCTGGGTTTGATGAGACTGTTCATCAGACTCTGTTCTAGACCTTTCGGAGACTGTCCAAAGATTGAGTTCTTCAAGAGTATTTGCTCTCAGGTAACTGACAGACAAGCCTGTTGAGATAAAACACACCATCCATCCTGTGGGATTGAATTACACAATCACCTCACTAATGTTTTAAGTCTAAGAGTTGATAGCAGTGATGTACTTATCTATTTTCTTCTGTACCATTGTGAAGATACAGAAGAAGTGAAGAGTGTGTCCTTGGCATGTCCTTGGCATGTCTTTGAACTTAAGACTTTTCAATGGATTTCTCTGTGAACTGGAAAGAAAATGTTTCATTAAAGTAGATAAAAAAAGATAGAATTACAACAGGAAAGATGGGAATTACAACATCTGAAACTGAAGCAAAAACTTCACAGTACATACTTGCTGTGGGAAGAGGAAGGGAGCAAGGAGAGAAATCATATCCAAACCCCTGGGAAAAAGATCATTTCTCCTTGTCCTGCATCTGCTCTGTTTCCCAAGAGACAGGATGAGGCACAAAATATCTGGCACAGGCAGTTCTGTTTCCTATTGATTTCTAGAGTGACTCTGCCCTTCTCAGCCCCACGTACTGTGTACCGTCCATCTAGCCACAGGCATATTCACAGAAGCCATTTTCTGTAGAGACAAAATTGGTCATTGGCACAGAAACTACAGAAACAACTGTCACTACAGAAACAAATGCCAGCAGAAACATTTCCATTTCCCTTTCCCTTGGGGCAAAATGTGTTACCATGAATTTGTCAGTCCAGTGCAGCTGAGTACTGCCTTGGTTTGAGTACCCTCTTAACCAAGGTAAACTCCAGCAATGAAAGGCAGATGTAAAATGGCCTCCCATAAAAAATAAGAAATTCCTTGGATTTTTAAAAAATTAAATGGATGCCACGTGAATTTGGTGTAATTTCATATAGAGTATTAGTTGAGGCATTTGGCAATTACTGCGGCATGTGTAGAAAAGCAATACCTGAAGTGAAAGGGAGGTTAACTGATAAATCAGACTTAGGAACAATCATTTTCAATGGTGACCATGGCACAAACAATCGCAGCACATTAGGCTCAAGAAAGAGGAAGCAAATGGGAGCAGAAAAGGGCAAGCTGAATGATCAAGGAGATGTAGAATCTCTCTTAGAGAGATTAAGAGTTTAGTTTGTTTAGCCAAGCGAACTGATGGTCAGGAGGGGGAAAAGGAGTGCAGACTCTCCTACACAGGTGCGTGGAGGAAGGACCAGCTAAGAGGATTACCCAGGGAAGAATCTTCTTTCTCTACATAATTCAATCAAGCATATAAAAGAGAAATGTTACATTTGAAGACTTCCTTAGAAATGCAAACACGTAGAGAAATGGGGCTGATCACTAGCAAGGGAAAAAAGCTAGAAAGAAATGACACCATTTGGCACTGTATCTGTATGTATATATTACCTTTGAGACTGAACACTGGAGGAGTGGGGTTCTTGGAAGGGCAAGGTGCCTGCTTGGTTTTCAATAGAGTTTGATAATTACCTTTTGATAATTACATTTAGAAAAAGACCAGATAAGGTGGTTATCTGTAATGCCTTTTAGATTTTTGAGACTTGGTTCTCTTTCATCGGTAGGTGCAAATTTCTACTTGGAAAAGGTCACGTACAGGCATACACTGGCATTAGCATTTCTTGTGATTAGCATATGCATTAGTTTTAATAAAAGGCAGCATCTGAAAAATCACAACTTCCTTCTTTCATAAATGTATGTAGGAATCTTACTGAGAATAAAGAGAATACATCTTCTATATCTCCATGAGGAAGCACCAGTTTCCCTGGTACCGAGACAAGTTTATATCCCAGTCTGTGCCTCTGCCTAAAGTTGGTTGGAAAAATTAATGCCTTTCTTACACTTTCAAAGATTCACTTCTCAAAAAACCAAAAATTTTATACTGGTTAATGAAATTTTCCCAGATTTACACTGATGTGTGACTGAAATTAAAATCACAGCCCCCACAGGGTTGGGTTTTTTTAGGGAAAAAACACTTTTCATAATGAAACTCTGGAGAATTTAATGAGAAAAAGGTACCTAAAGGTCTCCTTTGCCATAGAAAACCCCCTCCAATAACTACCGAGATTATCAAGGTAAGGGTCTCACCTAATCTAATTTCAAGTAATCTGGCAGCAAAGCGTGATGAGTTAGCAAATCTCCTTGCAGGAATGCTGACAAACCATTTAGGTATCAAACAGCTAGTGTTCAAGGAAAGGGAAGGGGATAATATAAGTAGTAATAAAGCAGGCACTTAGAAATCAGTAGAGGTGATCCTTCCGTTTTCTGCTTTTAGCTAAGTGTTGCTGGGTTTGAATACATACTATCAAAGATCTTGTGTTTGGAAGAGTCTGTCTGTTGTGTTTGTGGAATAAACTTTTTTCCTATCAATACTAGGCCTTATCCCAAAAGCAAGGTAAAGAAAGAGAGCACAGTCATAGTCGGGAAGTGAAGGTATGGGAGGGTGAGGAGAAGTACTGTATCACCCACTGAATGTTCTTACTCTAGTTGTGGCCAAGATTGCGATATTCCACCAACAGAGTGTTTTTTATTTCCTCTGAAGGATTTAATACACTTCTGCAATCATTCAGTGACTGAGGTAGGTGAATACAGATATAAATGTAACTTCCTGTGACTCATATGCAGTGATTAATAATTCTCATAACACTGAATGAGCAACTGAAACCCCAAGAGAGAATAAACTCACTGAAAAGTGAGAGTATAGAGGAAGGAAAGGAGGAGCGTAAATGGAATGCTATCTTTCTTTGTGTATAAGCGCTAAAAGTCATGCAGAGTGAATATTGAGGAGTCTTTCCAAGCTAGAAAGATGCTGGTAGTCAACTATCGGCTGACGACAGAACATGGAAGCAAGTAAGGAAGTTGCTTCATCTTTCAATGAAATGACAGGTATGGCAGAAGTAAAGAAGGAACAGAAACTGCTGGTTGAACGCAGTAAGTATGTATTGATTTAAGCATTCCCTTGTAGAACCTACTTCTTAAATGCAGGGAGTAAAGATACAAGACTAATTCTTGTTATAAGCTCTCCTTGGCAAACCCTTAACCTCGGGAATTTTGATGCTTAAAAGGATCTTGAAAAATACTGACAGTGTCTGTAAATTTGTATTGCATAGAGTATTATAGTTTGTCAAAGGCTGCAGTTCTTAGCTCCTTGATCACTTATTACTTTGAAGATGACAGTGCAAATTGGGATATATAAATAGAGCTGTGTTGCTGAAATTGGCTAGTATTTTTCTTTATTTCACATTAATATTGACATGCAAATTCTCTAATAGTTTCTAGCTTTCAAGTGGTTACTTTAACTGTATTACCTGAGGTGTTTAAGTCTGCTTTTCATAATACAACTGTTTTAAAGCTAATTGAATTGGCTTCTTAAACCTTTCAGTCAGTATCTTTTGGGCTTTAACAGTAGCACAGCTCTCAGCTCTGTAATAGCTGGGAGACGAAAAGAATTCTGGTTAGCAAAATGTTAATGTCCAGTGCAAGCATCCTGCTCTGTTTAAAAAAAGTAACAGAAATTAACTAATGAAATGGCCTGTTAAGAGCTGAATTAACACTGCATGCTTTATTTCTTTGTTACTCCTCTGTGGGTAGAAAAAGGCAGGGAAAAGCACACTGGCTTTCATTTATTACAGCTTTCTAGAAATCCTTGTGACTATGAAAAAGGAGAATTCACTTGCATGTAAATAAAGCTTATTGACTTGGGAAGCAGGATCATGATCAGTGTTTATTTTACTTAGAACTTTAATGCCATGCCCAACAGTGGGTTCCTGACAGCATGTTCAGGCATCTTGACTATGACAATGAGTTAAGGCAAGCAAAATACAGTGCTTTTACTCCAAAGTGCCTGAACTCCCTGATAAAAAGGTAGTTGTTGCGCATGCAGTAATTGCACATACGCACAAAGGAGTTAGGCTAAAATTGTGTCTGGGACTGCATACGTGACACTTTTGACTCCTGAGCACTGATTTTAATGTTTCCTCTTTTCTGTAAAGGACGCTCGTGTAGGAAATACAAACTAAAAGCATATGTAGCTGCCAAGTGATTATGATGAAAAGCCAGACAGGTTGCTGAATCTGGCCTTTCAATATTTATTATTGCTAGGATGCTTTTAAACAGCACTTTAGCAGAAGCTGAAATTACTCCAATGTAGTGCTTTAATGTAGCCCGTATTTATAAAATGAAGTCATAGATTTTATAGACTTTAGAATTAGATTTTAAAAACTTTTGTCTCTTTTGGAGGAGAGGCTCTCTAAGCCAGGAGGATTTTTTTTTTTTTTTTAAATAACAATGGTAAAGTAAAACAACCCACACTTCTTAAATTAAGTGAACCTGCATTTCTTTATAGAGGCTTGCTCTATTTGTGGATGTCAGTTAAACGAAATCTTAGTTTGCTGCATGTATTTCTCACACTGTTGCACCTCCAAAACCTGAGTTTTGTGCTGCATTAGTTGAACTGTTTGCTTTTTTCTCTCCCACTGTGAATTACAAACCTCCCTCTCTTTTCTGGGAGAAGACAGGAATAACTATATTGAGAATAAAGAATCCAGCATTGTAAATCGTATGTTTTCAGGATTGCTTTTAATATCCACTCAGACATCTGCAGAAAGCCACGGTGACCTTGTTGGTGGCAGACAAAGAATACTCTGGAGACAGTATGTCTAGATATTTCATCCTAAAAGCAGGACATATAGCATAACTAGTTCCTTAAGAGAAAATGGAAATGTGGGCAGTAAATAGTTTTTGCTGCTACATGAACTTGGGTAATTCTTATGTAGATGAGACAGGAAAAACAAGATCCAAACGCAGAGGAACTCTTAACAGTATTTCAGGTCAGGCAGAAGCGCACACACCACTTCTGTGTCTATCTTCTGCTGTGTGCCATAAACAGAGGGGAGTAATACTGCACTTCAGTTCCATTGAGCTAATAAACCTTCCTGCGGGAGGGAGCTTATAGTGTGTGCTGCTTATGTGGGAAATTGCCAGCATGCATATACATGATTAGCCAGCGTATTATGAATCAGGGTCATAGCTGGAGTAGTTGCTTTGTTCGGAAATGCTCAGATCCCTCGGGTAAGCAGCTAATTGCAGGAAATCTTTCAAAGCAAATGTGTGATAGGAAGAAAGCAATGAATATTGTTTATTCAAAAGACAGGAATGATTCCTTTGAATCAGTTCTCTTGCATAATTATGTAATTAGGGCATGTTCTATTTTTAATTAAATCTCTTGCATATTCATGAAAATACTCTGAACCTGTGGACCAATTGACATGACTCTTACTTTTAAAATGTAGTCTGTGTAAAGGAATGCCCTTCAATCTTTTTTTTTCCCTTTCATATTACTGTGCAAACACCTATTTCACATTATACATAGTTAGCCTGTATTGCCTGTCAAAATTAAAGTATTTTGGTAAATAATTAATACAAAATTGCCAGAGAAATGTTTTAAATGGAGATGAAGAACACAAGAAGCTGCTGCTCTGAAATACTACTAGTATCACAATTGTTTTTTGTTGGACAGCTTGACCTGTGTAAGATATAGTGAGTGGTATTCAGAAAGTATGCTTCATTTCCCTCATGTTTTCAAACCCAGCAGTGACTCTGTATTTGCAGTCTGCAGACAATCTATGCTCCCCTAACTTTGTTTTGTTTCTTGTGGGCTTCTGTGATGACTCTTGTTCTCCTGCCTCTTTGACAACAGCATTAGCTTTGACTCTTTTTCCGCCTTCCTGCTTCTTAGGAGTCTTGCTTTCTCACCTGACTCATTCTCACATCTGACATTTTGCAGACTTGCTCAATGTTGTATGTGAGGGCAGATGTAAGCTCTGCTTTCCTTGTGTATTTTAGGTATTACCATTTAGGTGAGGCTGTGTATTTTGATTTACCACTATACCTCCATGTTTCCATTAGCTTCTGACTCATACCCCGTATGTACTGCAGGAGTTACACAGGCAGTTGGACTGGATGATCACTGTAGGTCCCTTCCACCTGTACTAGTCTACCCTATTTGGAGCTCGGATGATAATGCTGCATTAAAATATTCTGCCCAGACAGTAGTAACTCTTTCATAAAGTTAAGCTGTCGCTGTTCCCTGATGATTTCCAATGTACATTTTATTGCTTTGCTGTATTTAACTGGGTTTTTTTCGTCTCAGACTTCCATCTTTCATTTCTGGGCTTAACTTCTATCTAGGGGAACATAAAGCAACATGAAGAAAATACCATGACCATTCCTTCTAGTAAAGAGTGGGAATGAAATTGGAAGCTGCAAAGAAATAGCTGTTGTGACAAGAGTCACGGAGTTCTTAGGCAAGTCTTACTTTTTGTGTGTAAACCTGTGGAAGGGTAGGGATCTTTCACCTGGTTCTACGCGGAACGGAGACAAGGGCGTTGAAATATCTTAGCAGCACAGCTAGCCCCGGCGAGGGCCCCAGCCTCCACCACAGAATTCCTACTCCAGCCTCGGTTTTCCCTGCGCCGTCCCGCCGCGGGCGGGCTGCGGGCCGCACGGC
>JAVJGI010000063.1:35742126-35807925 GCA_035590275.1 Ibycter americanus | reverse complement strand
TTTTTTGTCTTTTTATCCGCGGCTACGCCAACAACAAAAGGCTGCGCGGGCCGGCTGGTCCCTCCGCAGCGCCGCTGACAGCCAGCGCCGAGGGGTGGGTGTTGGTGGTTTTTTTTAGGGGGGCGAGGTTGTTTTTCGGTGTTTTGTGTCAAGCTCTGTCACAGTCACCGCGGCTGCGGGAAGGAGGCACCCCCCGGGGGCGGCGGGGACCGGCCTGGCTTTGTCCCCTTTTCCTGCCCTGGCTCCCTTCGGTGCTGCGGCTGGGGCCGGGCGCCGCCCTGGGAGGGACCCTGGGCAGCGGCGGGGGGTGAGGGAGGCTGGCGGCCTCGCCCCTCCTGCGCCGCCAGCCCGGCTCCCTGCGGCCAGCCGCGCTTTGTTTTGGCTTCACGTACTTGGCTGAGGGGGCTTACTCCGGTGCGAATTCGGAAATGGTGAAAGAAGAGGCGAGGACAGCGCTTCCTTGGGTTTCGTAAATAGTGACCGGATTTATATATTGCAGGTCGCCTGCGTGCTGTAGTCGGAGGCGATTTATAGACTTGGGCCTTGGCCAGATTTCTACCTTACAAGAAAAGCATTGATTAGGGACACATTATTCTAGTAAAATGACACGAATGCATGACTGAGTTAATTGACAACTGTATCTTTAGGGCAGAGATTAACTAGAAAGGCGCTTCAAGATCTTACTCATTCTGGTTTTGTGTTCCTAGTATTTTTAGGTAACAAGGTGCCTGATTTGTAGATCTGCATAGTGGTTGTCTGTAATCACAAGAAGGAACTTCTTGACTTCTTACTGAATTCTGTGTTCTAAGCATATTGAAGTATATTATAATGACAAAACAGCATCATCTAGTGTAATGCTGTTGCCTGCCTTTTTGAAGGCTACTAAATCGATGATGCGATGATGGTGCTCTTTTTTTTCTTTTTTCCTGTTAATGATTTTCATTAGTGTATATGATTTAAATGTGAATCATGGAATCAGAATACAGAACTAGAAAATAAAAATGGCTAGAAAAAAGTGTAAGTTTGTGTTTATCGTTTGCTGTGAACAGCAAAAATGGTGAGCAAATGTCATTTGTGATATAAAATACTTTCACAGTTACACATCAAAATAGATGAAGACTATTAAAATGTAATTCTTGCAATTGGCAGAAGGTTTAGTAACAATTACTCTGGGAAGTAATTGTCTCTTTCACTTCCACTTTTGTGTTTGTACTTCACTTAAATAGGAAACTTATGCCCAAAGGGTGTGCTTTGGAAGCTAAAAAGGAACCTTCGAGATTTGGATGGCTTAGCATTTTAATTAAAAGAAGCCAAAAAAAACCCAACCCCAACCCAAGCAACCCCCCTCCACCCAACAAAACTGAAAATCGCACGTTTTTGAATGCACAATTCATTTCAAACTCTTTCAGTAAATAGCTTTACTGTAATTGATTATGAATTCCGAAACTTCAGCAAAACACGATAGAGGATATTATAACCCTAGGATTATAGATACAATTGAAAGTAACACATTCAGCGTTTACTGGCAGCAGAGAGAAAGCTGATCCATCTGGTGATTCTGAGCAGAAGACCTTGTATTTTGTAAGGTCTTGCACAATTATTTTTGTGAACACATGGTTTAAGAGGACCTTTTTGTGAAATTCCAACAGATATAGAGTACTTTAGCAGTTCCGTTTAGATAAGGATTTTCTGTAATGCAGAAGAAATATGTGGGTTAAATGCAGGGAATTTAAATTGTCCGTTCCTGAAACTTGCACAACAATGCAGTATCACTTCTGCATCATGTTGCAGTTAAAGTTTGGCAACCTTTATGTTTCTGAAGGATCATGATGGAACTGGATAATTCCTGTAGTCAGAAATTCTAACAGCAATTCAAGCTTAGATTCCCTTTGCTTTCTAATAAAAGAAAACATGCTATCATATATAATAAAAGAAGAGAATAAAATTACCCTCCAAATGTCTCATGAAATAGCCTCATTTACTGTTTGTCAAATTACTGTGATATGCTAACAGTGCCTTATTAATGGAAATTGATTTTTAAAAAGGTCTGTGTTTGACAGAAGAGAAATTGCATACACAATTGTTAATTACATTTGCAGGAGTCCAGAATACAGTATTCTGAATGGTTTTGACATACGAGAATCAAAATAATACTGTATAGATGCTTAAGGCGTATATGAACAATTGCTGCTTCCTCTGTTTATGAAGAGCTTACTATGATGATGTCAGAAAGCCCTCACTTGTGCGCTCTTATACAGTGTATATATCTCTCTATATATCTATGTATGTGTATCTACTTGTGTATACACACATATGTCTCTTAATCGGGAGTTTGGAGAAATATAGTCTCTTAGTCAGTTCTGAGTCCGTTTAATGCAGCTTCTGTTTCTCTTGAGACATGGGCTTGTGTAGTTGCTCTTTTACCTCTTCCTCTGTTTGGTTTTCCTGGCAGACGTGCAATTGGATTTATTCTGGGATTAATAGCATCTCTTCAGATGCATAGGTCATGATTATTTTGAAACTTAATTCAGTGTACAAATACTTGTTAAAATAATGTTTTTATAAGGGGAGTGGGGTGGAAAACAAGGAAATTCAAGTAAATTAATAAATAAGCAAAATATACTTCTGTATTTAATGTTGAAGAGCATAGTAGCAGATAGTGATGGGGACAAGCATGCTAGGTCTATTTAAATAAACATTTCTTGCAGTCTGTCCAGGGTGGTGTTCAGTATGATACAACTGTAGTAGAAATGGACCAGTTCCATCATCATTTCAATAAAGTGGCTAGTCGCAGGCTTTTCTCTTAATTCAGCCTGCATAATACTTTGTGTTTCCAAAGTATTTTTGAATTGTTTTATAAGAGCATAGCATTTACCTTGACCAAAGTTTAGAAAAACACGTTAGTATTAACTCTCAATTTTCCTTAAAACAAAAGCATAACACATGGAATGTTGAATACTTTGTGGTAATCAAGTACCAGTCAAAGACAGATTGCGCATTCTAAAAAGAAACCTTTTTGACTTCAAACTAGACTGATTATAATAGTTACATCCTGAGTCACAGTTGGCTTCAGGCATTTTTGAGGTATTAAGGCTTTCCCAGTAATTTCTTCAGTGAAATGCTTTCCCTTCTGAAAGCAGGCTGTAGAAATAAGTGTGGTTCCTTTGAAAAATTACTTGATCAATAAATGCCGGACCACAAAAAGGTGCACTTAATGCTGGCTTAGATTTGCTGAGATGCTTTTTTTGCCTTCATCTTATGGATTTAAATTGGGCACTTTGTTAGAGGGTCAGAGTGAGAATTACAGATGCTTTCAGTGATGAAGGGATTATTTCCATAGGGTTTTGTGTGAGGTGCTTTGCAGGTGTCAGACATAAAATGACACTATACATGGTGGGGTTTGTGCTAGATAATTAATATATTTAAGGACAGGCCATAGTGAATAGGCAGGCATGAGGACTGACGATGTATGCTTCCAGTACCCGTAATATATTTGGGAATGTGAACAAAGGAGTTGATCTCAGAGGATGAACGCTAAAGCAGAGTTAACACTGGATATGCTAATTTCTTACAATGTCTAAAGAAAATTAATCTCTGATAGTTGACAGTTTCTTCAGATTCAGTCAGCTAAGAAAACAGATGCAAGTAATAGTATCTGTGTGTTGGTTTAATCACTGCTTGTTTCTCTGAATCCAGCTTATCTCCCATGGACTCCGCTATTTAGGTCTTTTTAGTGCAATCAGAAACAATCTTTACTCTGGAAGCTGCGTTTTGACCTATATATAGAATTAAATTGAATTTGTTTTGTCAAATAATTATTGTTGGTTATCTTTCTTGCTTAAAATTAGGAAGCATGGAATCATATCATCTTCTATTCCAAATTGTTGTGTACTTAAATGTACATATTTTTTTACATGATTTCTCGGTATCTTAGTCTTGCTTGCAGGTAAAAGCAGCAAAATATCTTGCAGGTAGGCTTAAAAGTGAGCAGTTTTCTATTTTGGTTCTTTTGTAAATATCTGCCATAAAACCCATTCATGGTATTAAGATTGTGTTTCTGGGATTATGTCAGAACTGTAGTTGACTTTATTAAATTTTAAAGTGGATAGCGCGAGGGATGTAACCAGTCTAGTTGGTAGTACTGACTTCCTTACATACCAGTAGGGTTGAGGAGGTGGCTAATTACACTCTACTTACTATGTGATGTACCCCAGCAAACCATTTACAAAGTTGATGTTGTGCTAATTAACATTCAGAAGGTCAAGAATTGTCTGACGTAAAGTTGAAATTTTTGGTACTACTTAAAAAACTTGTATCTAAAAATCAGTCTTTTTAAAGGACAGTATTTCTTGGGGAATTATCAGATAATGGTATATCTTAGTTCTTAGTAATTTGCAATACATACAAACACTGATGTTATATTCATAAACTGGTTCTTAAATCCTGTGCTGCTACCCCTTTTGGCAGCATGTTACTACTACTATTTTATAGTGTTCTAATATTGTGCTTTGTCAGGAGATGGCACAAGTAGTTAAATGTTAACACAAAATTAAGATTGCTTGCAGTGTGCTATTAGTTGTGTGTGTGTGCCATTCCACAGTGTAGAGGGTGGTAGTTTTAAACTTTTTAAGAGGTCGCAGTAACTGCATTCCTGCAATATATCTTGAGTTTGCTCCTTCCAGCTGATAGTAGTTGAATGATTTGCAAAGCATGTCATACAGATTACAGACTAGCAGGGGAGGTGGGGAGGTTCTGTGTTGGGGGCAGTTCTGCTTTTTTCTGGGTTTGCTTCCCCCCCACCCCCCGAATAAAATACTGTGTTTAAGATTGAGTGCTTTTATGGGTGTTCCTTTATCAAACAATGTCATGCTAATAGTGTAGGAAACTCACAGCTGTATCTTTCTCTTCCAGTTTGAGCAGCTTCCATTTCAGAGACTGCTGTTACACCCTCAACTCTCTTTGCCAGGAGTGGATTTTACTACACCCTCACCTTTAACACTTCATGTATTCACATACTTAAACTGGATGTTCCTCCCTGCCTCTTCCCCCTGCCCCCCGCCCCCCCCCCCTATTTAGGGGGAGAAGGGTTGATTTAAAAAAGTGGGGTTTCTACCCCCACCCCTGCCCCAGAGTAGAGGGTGGCTGCAGTTAATCGGATCTGTGCATCTAGTGGGATGGTAATCAGTGAGGATATAGGGGAGGTTGCAGATTTGAGCTAGGAGGAGGACAACAGCCTCCTAAAATGTTTCTGCTGACAGAATAGATGATCAATCTCTAAGGCTATAGTTGAACTTTTCTTCAGCCTCAGTGCTGGTTGATGTAGTTTCACACTCCTGCTGCTTGTTCCATGTCCTCATTCTGTCAGCACAGCTCTCTGCATGGCAGCTGGGGGAAATAGGTGTATTTTGGCTGTGTTTGTGTCCTGGGCCTTTTCCTTTTCTGTCCCCTCACCTCTGACTGAAAAACAATCCAGTAAAAGGAGCGTATCTTTGGTATGATTTATTATGGACAGCAGTGCTTGTGCTGGAGGGATGGAGGATGTGAATGAAGTGTATGGCTGGAGGTGCATTACCAGGTTATTATTTCTAACCGTACGTAGCCTTAGTGAGTGAATGCGCATGGTCTTGGTTTGCAGGAAGCCAGACCAGGCGAGTCAGTGGCCATGTCTGTCTTTAAATTCCTCTGTACATACAAGGCAGTAATGTGTGGAAGATATAAGAATGCACTATTGTTTATATTTACCATTTCCCTGGATGTAACCCAGTTGCATTCAGTACGATGAATATTACTGTATTGAAATATGGAGGGGTGCAGGAGTCATGATGATGTTTGGCAGTATGCTAGCACACATGATAGTGACCTAGAGGTCTTAGTAGAGGTACAAATGAATGAATCCTCAGGAAGATAACGCTCATTTTGAGAAATTATATATATATATTGGGAAGGTTTGGTGTGCAAACTTGATCACTATGCCTGCTGTAAGGCAGAATGCTGCCTTAACAAAGAGGATGTCGTAAAACCGCTCTGTAGGGTTCTGGTCTGGGAGCATTCTGAACACAGTACTGGTGCTTGGTGAAGGCTTAAGAAACTGAGAGCTTAAGAAACTGTGCAGAGATGACAGCTGATGTTTTGGTATGGTACTGATAGGTGTCTTAGCCAGACGTCCTCATTTTTCAAAGACTTGTTATCCATCCTATACTTTTTGGAAAGGCAAGAGGCACCACAGGGTGACTTTGACTGTGTCCCAGTAATTTGCTGTTACTTAATTGCATCTCCTTTCCCTTGTTCAGAAAAGAGATAAAGGCAGATTAATGATTCAGTTACTCTGCTATTAAGTCTTTGGTCTCATACAGCTAGTATCCATTTTTCTCACAGTACTTTAAAGCTAAAATATGCTGCGTGTTGATTTTAGAGCACACTTAAAATATTGCTGTTAGAATACATTAACTTAGTAAAAATTTCTAAGTTTGGAGTTCATGCGGAATGCAAGTAGAGAGCAAAGAGGCACAGTATATTTTTGACAGCTAGTCAGTGGAATTTGAATTAGAGTGCCTCCTTGTAGTTTGTGAGTTTGAATCTTGATCCCCCACCCAGTTGTTCTGTTAACAAATAGCCTGGAAATATACCTGCTGACTCTTTCCCGCCCCACCCCCACCCCCACCCCCCGCCTGTCTTTTCCTTTTTTTCTCTTGGCCTGTAGTCTGGCTGCAGACGGAGCAATACTTGCAAGTGTGTGATATGTTGCTTTTGATGGCACGGTTGTGCATGTCATGTTATGTTCTGCCAGCCTCAGTAGGGGGATGCTTTCAAAACAGATTTATCCAAGTGAGGTGGTTTAAAAAATAATATTAAAAATGTAACTTTTACTTCTTTTGTGTCTGTTTTACAGTATGTGTGCTCTTGTTCTGTGTCAGTCCACGAGAAGAGTGGTGTACTACAGCAGGATGGTGAGAACTGTCATGCTAGTGTTGTTACCACAGCCAGTATTTCAGGAGTCCCAAACAAGCACCCAGTGCCCCAGCAGTAGCTAAGATAAAGCGTGAATGTGAAAGTTCACTGGAGAGAGGGCTAAAACTATTGTTTGATCCTCAGGTGTGAGTGCACAGAACATTCAGATGCCTTTGTCAAATGCTGGGATAGTACCTGCTGTACTGCTCTGTACCTCCTGGCCTAGTAGAGTTCAGAGCATCTGAGTAAGCCCTACAGATTATAGAGTACTTAACAAGGAAATTATTTCCAACTTTAGAGCAAAATCAGCTCTCTGCTGTTGTAGGTAAGAAACAGTGAATGGTAGGAGGTTATTTTTCTAGATGATCGCATCATTTGCTATGGTTTCTGTGAAATGAAATTTGGAAGATGTAAAAAACTATTAGTCTGATAATTGCCATTGAAAGTATCGATTTTGATGTAATATTTAATGGGGTAGAATTAATTCCTTGTCAATATTAAGGACAGTGCCTGAACAATTTAATTGTGCAACTCTCTTTTTCTGTAGTCATTTTGGAAGAATTAGGTTAGTGTTTTTATATTTCACTGTTTAATGGAAGAATAAACAGGGGGAGGCTATTTTCCCTAAAGCTTGAAGGAAGACTCTGTGCAATTTGTGCATTTTAATGTAAACTGTTAGGTAGTTTCAAAACCAGATTTAAGGATTTGTTAAACCTAAGGCTAGTGTGTGCTGAAGCAGTGCTAATGGATGTTCCTTTTATGTCTGCAGAAGAAATTGTTGGTTTTCTTGTTTTGGTTCAAATAACCCTTCAATGTCGTCAAGCATGTAAGAGCAACATAATCTGTACTCTCAGTAGTCAGCAAAGCTTCCCACATAGATCCAATAGTATGAGGCAAGACGTGGCCTTCTCTGCCCTTCCTGCATGCATTTTTTTTAATGGTTATAGGTATGCCATAAAAAGTAGATTTGCTTAAGATTATAGGTCTGATGTTAGTAAGTGGGAGCTGATGGTGTTTTTAGTGTATTATAGAAGTCTGATTCGATGGGAACATTCCTGTGCTTTTGCCTAAGTGCTATTTAGAGTTAAGATAAATAGGTAACTTAAATGGATGCTTACTTTGATTAGTCAATAAAGCAGTTCTTGTCCAAAAATAACAATACAAAATGAAAGCACTAGTGTCAAGCTCAAAAAATGTTTTGTCTACACTATTGACAGCTTAAAATTGCAAGACAAGTAGCTTTGAAAACACTTTGATGTTACTGTACCTTCCTATTCCAGTCTGAGACTCTCAACAGCTAGAATCAGTCTGTTAAAAACGTCTTACTGAGACTCAAGGTTCACTGAAGACATGGCTACGCAAGTTGGCAAGTCCATGAAGAGCTAAGTGCCATTTCCACGAGGAAATAAATGTAGATTCTTGGAATATTGAGGGTAAAACCTGTGGAATTTGATAACGGTGATGGATTTGTAACTCAAACTGTTGACAGTATTTCTTCAAAAATACAGTCAAAATTTCCTTTCAGTCCACTTAAAGTAGGTAATTTATGAAGCACGTCTTCATAACTACAAAATACTTAACTACAATTCTTTTGAATAATTACACTTCATTTTTCCTGATGTGTTTTTGGTTCTTGTGGCAAGCATTTTTGATAACTGAGGGTAAATACAATGATTTTGTAAATGCTTCAACTTCTGCCTTCTGATACATTTAAATATGTTTAATCTGTCTTTATGTAACTACTCTTAATACGGTCATGATCATTTTGTTAAAATGATCCAGTGAGGTGGGCTTTGTGGTCATAAGCACAAGGCAAATCCTGTGCGGCCTAGACTGGTATGTTGTGTCAGGGTTATAGTGAACAGGCAAAATGCTCTGATTTCTTGGGGTCCATTGGTGGCTGCTTGGAAGTGTTCATTAGTGCTGACAGGAAACGAAGGAAGTGCTGGCTTTGAAGATCAACAGACGCTGTTTGCTGTTGACACAGCAGTAGTACAAAAGAGACAACTCCCTTGCTTGAAGGGGCAGGAGACCTTGCGATTTGCAGTCTGTGTGTCTGCAGAAATTGCATAGACATAACTAAAATTAACAGATTTGCATTAGAGCTCTTTGCCCAAGACTACCAAACAGCAGCAGAGGTTTGTATTCAGTTTTATTATTCTGAAAAAGAATGGAGTTTTGATCTTGCCACAGGTCTGAGGATATTTGCTAAGTATACTGGTTTAGATTTAGAGTAAGGAAGTATGTATGTACCACCAACCTGTAATAGATGATAGTAAACTCGATTAACAAAGAGTTAATAAGCAGGTATCTTGTTGAAAGTAGTTTTTAGTGTAGTTCCTTTAGACTCCTGACTGGGTCTACTAAACTGCCTTAGACACACGCCTGTCAGATTTCTTTTGCACTTGCTTCAGCTTTGACAAAGAGTAATCTTTGATGTGATAACAAATGCGTAGAAGGATCTTATTTCCATCCAGCTTCATTTGAAACCCAAGATGCTAGAAGAGCTTGGGAATGTATACAGAGAATAAATTTTTCTCTTAACGTGCTTATGATACATGCAGACTGATTGTAGGCTATAAACAGATGCCACTTTTCAGAGGAGGAATAATCCACAGTGATGTTAGCATATGTTGCTATTCTGTGTTTTAATCACTATCTATTTTTAGGACTTCACAAAGGTAAAATGTAGTGCGTGAAGTATGCCAGAAAGAGGATACTTTCCTTTGATTTCTTTTACATAAATAATGGGAGTAGGCATAGTAACGTGTTGGGGCGGCGGGATGTAGCCCTATCATCTGAGGGTCTCTGTGTGTGCTGCAGTATGTGGGCAGGAAGAGGAAGGTGGAATTTGGCCGTGGTCTGCAGCGTTACGGAATTCCAGATATGGTTGAATCTAAAAGAGATTTGTTAGATTGGCAGGTCATCTGCATTGTCTGCAGTTAAAAGGATATGGATTTGACTGTATCATGATAATTGAAATGCTAGCTAGTAGCTAGTGTTTATTCAGTCGAGTACTGTCAAGGGAGTGACACCATAATAACCTTTTATTTAAGAGGAAAAATAATCTGTGTAGTTACAGGATGTTTTTAAGCCACTGAATACTTTTATACTCTAGAATTTTTTTACTGAATTGACTGTTTCATCAGGAAGTCATAATTTTAATGAAAATAGTTCACTTGCTACAGAAGAAGGAGGGTTGAAAATACTCTGAAGACTTGTCAGTTATCCTTGAAATGTGCAAAAGTTTTTATTTCACAGTAGTGTTGAGATTGTGCCTTAGAAGCATGCAGATATTGCTAAGAAACAGTATATGCTTCATTAGTGGTTATGCTGGGTGCTATAGAAATCTAAATAAAAGGACCCCACAGCAGTGCATATCTTCATAGCCTGTGCTTTCTCAGCGGTGCAGATCTTAGCTTGTGCTTTCTCAAAGGGAATTGTTAGCTTCACCCTTGCTACAGGTTTTATAGGGGCTATTTTTGCTGTAGTATCTTTTATTAGCAAATAATAGTTTGTTAGCCTGCTTTTCTCCTTAATTTTTGAATTTTTCAAAGAATCCAAAGCTTTCCCCAGAAAAGTATGCTTTTTTTAGTAGCAGGCTGTGACATTAAAAGATTCCAACGTTTATCAAGGCAAATGTACAGTGGCTGTGTTCTTCAGCTAAACAAGTACATAATCCTCTTCACTTAAACATAATTTAATGCAGTGGATGGGCTTAGTGATAGCCACTGGAGTTTCCTGGAATCTGATGCAGTTTTTTTCAGAGGTGGATTCCGTTGTAATGGTGGGGTAGAACACGTGGTTGTGTAGCCTCTTCCCGCTGATGCGGTGTGGAGAGTAGGCTGCACTTGGCAGTCTTAACAGAAAAGCAACAGCCATGTTAGTCCAGTGGAAATCTCTGCCAGTATTCAAGTTTTTTGGCATTTTAGATGTTTTAGTCAAGCTGTCCTATGCTCGTTGTGCACTTCTTCAGAAATCAGTGCATTTACCTTTATAAATGCTAAACCTTTACAGCTTCCAGTATGTGCTGCTAATTGTCCTCAGTGAGTTATTTTTAAGGTAGCTTGTGTACACGGGCATTAAATTGTGAAGACGCTTTCTGAGATCATGCATTTGGAAACCTGAGGCAGTACAGAAGTGCAGCAGTACTCTGTTTATAGAACTGGGTCAGCGAGCGTACCTTAAGTTTGACCTCCAGCAGGACACTGTTTGCAGGTGGAGTCCAAGATTTTCTATTCCATAGAGGCTTGTATGTGGATTCAAATATAGATTGATGAAAACAGTGATAGATAGCATTGGCAGTTCAGCTACAGTCCTGAGCATGTCAAGAGGAAAAAGCTACTCCATTTCTTTTGTGGAGCTAGACATAGTGGAATGAAATTCCTGAGTGTAAGGGATCCATTTAATTACTTAAAAGGAGGGCAAGTCAAACAAAAAGAGAAAGATTATAAATTTTCTTATGTATGGCAATATGAATTGTGATAGCAGAAATAGCCTCACAGAGAAAGAGAAATTAACGTTTTAGATTTTTAAAAATATATAAGTAAGCATTGTTCTTTCAGGTTTGGCGACTTCTGACTATAAACCATAACAGCAATACATTCAAACTGGAGCGTTTCTTGTCTGAATCCGTTTACAAATACCCAAGTATATGAAAGACATTGGTGGGTGATTCATCCTTGCCATTTCTGACTAGTATGTCGCCGAGCTGCCTTGTTAGGAAGGGGTGCGCTTAACGTAGTGCTTGACATACTATTGGTGTCCCTCTGCAGACAGTTTTTCATCTCTTGCCTTTGTTGGTGGTGGTTTTTGTTTGTTTTTTTTTTTTGTGCTTGGATGGCCTGTGATCTTTTGTGGATTGTTTGAGAAGGCAGTTTTCCACATTATGAAGATTAGCAGTTAAAGCTGCTCGTAGTATTTCAAGATGGTGTGTTCCATGGTGTAATGAGATGTGTTCTTGGTCTGAGCAGGGAATTAATGACTTGTAATTTGCAGCTAATACAAAATGAAACAGGTGCATGCCAGATGTAGGATGCTGAGCCTTGCCATTTAATTAAGGAGGAACTAAGAGTGAAATTAGGGTTAAAAGCTCTGAATAGACTGATTATTGTTACAAAACAGTGAACTGATAGGTACATATTGGAGATACAAACCCCTCAAATGCTTTATCTTTGTGGAATTTGTGTTGTACTTGTATTGTGCTTGTAGATGACAGGGCCCTTAGGTATAGCTTGGGCCAGTCTTGTAGTAGCTTTTACTGTTAGGAAGATGATTTACTCTTTATTGTATGCAGACACATTATTCTGCAATTTTCATCTATTCTGCCTGCTAACTAATACGCAGAGGAAAGAATTTAGGGGGGATTTGACTTGTCACAGCAGTTTATGGACTTTGGGATTTTTTTTTTAATTCTATTTTATTGTATTTCAGATTGTATTTTAATAATGATCAGACACTAGAGATGTTAAAAAATTATCTTCCAAGCTTTTAGTACTTGAAAGCTGACAAATAATGAAAATATCAATACTGAGAAAGGGAATTCTTAGGGATACATAACAAGGAAATAAAATGGTTCTAGTTTTTATTTGTATTTGTTTGTTTATTTGTCTTTAGGACCTGTGCTAATATTTAGTAAAGAGAAAAAAAAGTATCTTCTGGGTTTCTTAGAAAAATGTTTGTTCTTGATTAGTGTTCCTATGCAAAGGATTCATATGGTTTTGTGTTCTGGTTGAAGAATTCTTTGAGGTGATCTGCAGGGAAATGACACTTTTTTTGAAGTAGCTGAGTAGGAAAAGCTATTTATGTTTGAGACATCCTTAAATATATGAGTTGAGGATCTTAAGTAGCTAGCTGTGATGTGTGTTATGTCCGTAGGAGAATTTAGGCACAAATTGTGCTTGTCAGCATTACTAGTGCAGTTGGTTTGAAAGTTTTATGAATAACAAAATACCTAAAGATACAGCCACTTAAGTTGTTTGTATATGAGATTATACCAGAGGTTACATGACTTGGCTTTGTGTTCCTTATGCTTTCTTTTGTTCAGATTGCTGCTCTTCTCAATTCGTTGCTTTGATTGGAGTTCATGTTACAAAATTCTGCAAAAACCTCTTTAGCTGGTGTCATTGTAGGGCTTTTTTATGTTGATCTGTCCAAGTTCATTAATTTTTTGTGTGTTTGAAGAAAGTTGCTTGATTTTTTTAGAAGTGTTGGAAAGTACTTTAGCATAGTCTGTGTTGTGGTAAATAAACCAGGAAGGTAATACTCCAGATCTATACAGGCACACATTTAATACGATATGTAAATTGCTTAAGCCAGCTGGCTAGTCTGTAACTCTGGCTGCATGGCATATTTTTTTTCCTCTCATCCAGAATTCTGTTTTCCAGCTAAGCCTTTGTACATTTTAATTTTTTTGTTTGTTTTGTTTTCAATTGTACACTGAATTAAAAACTAATATTTGAGACTAGAATTCCTGCTTTATAACAGGTAAAATTTGAAGTGTAGTGGAGTGTATACAGGATAAAACTGACAGGAGCTTAAGAAGCCTTTGACTATGCCCTTTTTTTTTCTGTGGGGAAAAGATAGAGGAAGAAAGAACTAACTTTTTTGAAAAGTTACAATAGAAAGGCATGGTAGGTTTTGTCTCTTTTCCTCTGTATACATGCATGCCTACTTCCTGCATACAAATTTAACTTTTTTGCTTCCTGTATGGGGTTTGCTGCCTCAGGGTATGGAAAACTAGTTTTATGATTATGTATTCAAATATGGTCTTGTTTGATGAGTAGGTAATACCCTTTTGTAAAACATGTTTTAAAAAAATCATGGAAATAGCACCACACCTCCACGCTACTCTTAAAAAGACATTAGACATTTCTTCATCTTATTCCTTCAAAGAATCAGATCTGATAACAAACATGTAATTTATCATGCTATCCTCCCACTTTCTAAATTATTCTCCCAAGCACAACCTATAAAACTCTGAACAACATTGTCCAATTTTTCTGTAGCGTTTGGCACAGAGATCATTTAAACAGACAAAACCTATGCCGAAAGATTCATTCCTTTCCTGTCAGTGGGAGAGATTAGGATGCTAACAGTTTTCACTGGAGGAGACTTCAGAATCCCTCTCCCAGGCTGCGTGGACCTTCAAATCAGTCTGTGTCTTGATGTAGCTTTTTGACTGGACACCAGCTCCGGTACAGTTGCTTGTACTGGTAGCTCTGAGGCAGTGAAAGCTTATGGCTACTTTTGGTTTAGAATCAGGCGGCCAAAAATCTGGCACACCAGACTGAGACAAGAAGTGTGTATTTGTAAAGCAGATCTACTGCTCTGATGGGCTTTAAGGATGTTTTTGCCCCATTGGGTTTAAACCTGCTTTTCCTTTCTTCAAAAGCTTCTGTGCTGATTTTCCCTTCCTTAAGTGCACCCTCAGTGTGTTCAACCAGAGCTCTCTATGTGCCTGAATCTGTCTATGATCTGACAACCTTTTTTCCTTATAGTAACAAATCAGTGTCAGTATCACACCTTAGATGTAACTGTGCACACAGATGTGTCTTTTGGCTGGATTTCATGTTGGATAGGTACTTCCCAGGCTCCTTTATTCTTTTTGCGTGAAAGCTTGACCGTTGCAATGCCTAATGTAGATTTTAGTAGTTACTTCCTTGGTTTTGTGTATTATTTTTGTAACAGTGAATGGCTGTTAGTTTACCTGTATTCACCTAGAATTCATTTAATTTCTACTAAATAAGTGGTTAAAATGTGCCTTTTTTTTCAACAGCATCTATACATGCGCTACTACATGCACACACCTGCCTTCAATCTTTGGTGTAGAATGACAACAAAATAGTGAAGCACGGAGAAGGAATTGATACCCCTGTTCATATAAGGCAGACAAATGATCACATACTTCATCTAGAGTGTTGTAGAAGAACTCTAGGTATTTAAAAATCGTATTTCTCAGAACTTCTCTAATACAAAATGGAAGTCCCTATTCATTAGATGTCTTCTGCTGGTTTTATTTCCTTACAATCAAAGGTTCAGTTCTTTGCATTCAGGATGGAAATTGTTAGTTGAAGGCGTGAAAGCATGCTGATGGTAATTAGGGTTGAGTTGTATGCTGAATTTAGCATAATCTGTAACAATTTCTTATATGACTGTGCTGTTATAAGCATTTATTTACACATTTGGCTCACACAGTTTGAGAGAGTATGTGCTTTAAAAATGTAATTTAAAAATTCTGGGTAATAGTTCTCAGGTTATAAATGGGAAATGTGTAAAAATCATTCTGCTCATCAGGTTTTGGTGAGTTGATTTCTTATGCCATGCTAGGTTAGATGTTTTATACAGGTGCATATGCTCTGTGTTACATGTATTTGTGAATATCAAGTTCTTGTATTAAACTGTGGTAAAGCCAAATTCACTGCTTCCCCAAATTTTCTGTGTTTTCAGACAATAGATTATTAAAAAATAAACCAGTGTAGTGTACAGCACTCTTGTGACAAATGGGTATGCCTTTTAGGTGATGTGTTGCAGGAGATCATAACAGAGAGGGTAATTTGAGTGTATATAAACAGAAAGTGCAACTTTTTTTTTTTTTTAATGTAATACAAAAATGTAAGAGCACATTCTTTGGCTCTTGTCATGAAGTGTTGCATATATGCATGTTCCTTATAGCACTCTTACTCAAGCTGTAAGTGATGGTAATTTTTTTTGGCTTTCTTCTAAAACTAGACTTGTTGCTGTACAAAGTTTTAATACAGTTTAGCTAATTCATTTTAAATGTTAGTTTATCAGAGCTTCCCCCGAGTGGCTTCATATAGATGTGGTAATTTATTGCTTTTGAGAAACCTTTCCTACTTTATTCTAATTTATACTTCCTGGTTCGCTCAAAGATATAAATCTCTTAAATATAAAGGAGCAATTCCTCAATTATTTTCGCTGTAGAATATTTTTCTAGTGACATTTTAAAAGGGTCAAATGATTTCTGTGTCTGCTGTTTGTATTTTTACATTGTTGCACTTGTTTGCCACTTCAGTTATAGCATGTGTGATAATGAAGTTACCTGAATTTCTAAATTCTTTTTGATCTTAATTTGCATTTGGTAAAGGTGTTTAGAAACATTCAGAAATTTGCTAGCCTTAATGTAGTGCATGAGGTACGGACAAAATAGCACAGTGAAGTGTTTCTTGCAAGAATTGTGTTATGCAAGCCATTTTTTCCAGCATGAGACAGCTGTTGCAACTTCATCAGAACAGCTGCATCTAGACCTGTAGGCAATTGAACGTCTGTATGTAACTGTAGACTTACAATAATGAATGTAACATAATCTTAGGGGGTAGTTGTTATTTTCAAAATATGTAGTGATAACGGCTTTTCTAACCCTTGGAAAAAGATGAAGATGGTGTTCCCTTCTTACTGGAAAAGGGTAATTTTTCTCATGATTGATGAATGCTTTTAGAGTGTTCGATGGTATTTCTTCAAATTCTTCAAGCTCTGTTTTGTGGATATTTGTAAAGATAGTTGTAGATCAGTGGCATCTGCAAATAGCTGTATTTATTCCAGTATGTCTTTTTACACCAGCTACTTTGCTTTTGGACAAACTAGAATCCTGGAGATGCTGCCCTATTTTTCAACGTTCATTAGAAATTCTTCTCTTGTGTTGTAGTATATATTTTTTTCTGTTCCTGTTTGGCTTATGAATTATTGTTTATATTAAATCTGGAAATAGAAACTGGAAAACTTGAAACACTGTTCAAACCCAGGACTTAAAACATTGTAAAATTTTTGCAAAAATGCAATTACATTCTGAAAATACATTTCAGATTCATATGTTTTAATGACTTCTTAAAGGAAAACTTTATTCAGCTTATTTTATTTTTACTTTTGGATTAACTAGTGTACTCTTCCATTTCAGAATGTATGAAAACATGTCCACAATGGTGTATTTAAAGGAAGAGAAGTTGGAGAAGCTTACTCAAGATGAAATCATTGCCAAAACTAAGCAAGTGATTAATGGACTAGAGGCACTGAAGAATGAACACAATTCAATTTTACAGAGCTTACTTGAAACACTGAAGTGTTTGAAGAAAGATGATGAGACTAACCTGGTTGAAGAAAAATCAAACATGATTCGAAAGTCACTGGAAATGCTGGAACTTGGCCTTAGTGAAGCACAGGTAAAATTGCAGTAGAAATAAAGCATTTCAGACTTTGAGGTCTTATATTTGCCTTACTGAATATTAGAAATGTGCTGGGACATTTACGTTGTTATTGTATATTAAGGAAGAAGACTGCTGTGATTAGATACTGTCTCGCTGTGTTGCAGAACTATTTATACATTCAGTGTTAAAGCACTAAAGCTCATAACTGAGCTCCTCACTGCTTCAGTGAGACAGTTGCTATTTTCTATTTAGCCTTTTCCATGGCATTAGGTAGGCAGTGTTTGAGCAGCTCAAGAGCTGAGCATTTGCATTTTAACTCTAGATTACTGCATAGGGAGGTCTCACACACAGACAAATAAATTAATTTGCCCCAACCTTTGAGCTCTGCCTAACCTTAAATTCATGTTTATATTCCCTTGATTCTGAGATTGTTTATAGTAGCTCATGATGCTCCTGGAGACTGAGAATCTCTACTGTTTATTGAATGTTTTACTAAATGAAAGTTGAATCTGAAAGCATTTTAGAGGTTAAGAATTGAGTACAGAATCCGAACAACTTTCACGGTTGCGTTAAAGAAAGGACTCTGAGCTGGTTTCTGTGAACTATCTTAGTTGATGAAGATACTGTCTGCAGAAGATGAGTGTTAAGATGCGTTTAGTCAGGATGTCAGGATTATATTTACAGTCCAACTTTAGGGTATTTTGTACTAGGTCAAAAACTTGAAACAATGCGATGTGACACAGTTGTAAGTATAAAATGGTAGAGTGTTTGCAAATGAGTTGAAAATGCTGGTGAGTTAGCTCTACATCAGTAGGCTTTATATTAATGTAACTGTGCTCAAGTCTTCTCATCTGGATCGAGCTATTATTGTTTGGTGATCTGGAAGTTGTGTGCATTGGTTCATGGTGAACTGAGGCCTGAGAGAATGATGAACAACTACAGGTTACCAGACACGGGAATGTGGAAGCCCTGGACACTGTAGTACAGACTGTCAGGCCTTAGTATATTATATGAACTTCAGTTCTTTGTACTGGAAGAAAATACTAGAAGATATATGGGATACATTGCAATAGTTGAGTTACTTTTTATGGGTGCTCGAAGAAGAGTGAATGAGTAACTTCTCTCTCAGAACTTTGAGGTAGTATTGGGACTCTGGAAAGCTAGTGCTGATTCTTGACTCTTGCCTGATTCAGCAGCCACAGTTGCAGATGTTAGTGCCTTGTTTGCCCCACATGGTGTTTTGTGAACGGTGGCAGTGAGGAGCCAAGAAATCTGCATCTGCTGCCTTTGTTAGGAAAGCAATTATGCTTTGAACTACTACTCTCAGACCTGATAAGCCTAGTCTTCCTGCACATTTTGGGTTGCAACAATGTAATTTTTTTTTTTATTTGTAGTATTTAAATTAAGATACGGAAATATTTTATAGATGTTTTTGTGATGTGAATGTAGGTCTGATGACATAAGTGTTACTTCCATGAAAATGAAACTGACTTTGCTGAAGGAAGTAATCAGACTTTTATTTCAGTTAATTCTAGAGAGTAAGATTACAGAGGATTTTAGTTTGCCATTGTTGCTTGTACTATGTTGTTTGAATATTGACCCTACAATCACAGATTTCCTTTGTGTGTACTTTCTGATGTTACGAATGCCACTGTTTGACTAGTCCAAGTAATTTAAATTATTAACAATTTTGAATATGTTAATAGGTAGGTGCTGAAGTCTGGAGATTTGGATTGGTATTAGGAAATTATACCTGGAGTTTTTCTTGCCTTTATAGGAAAAAGTAGTTTCTAAAGGCTTGATGTATTTTTTGAAAGCTGAAATTTCAGCTAAGGACACTATCTGTTTCACGTGAAATACTTAGTTTAAAAACACTTCAAGGTAACTTTGGTTTAAAGAAACATGAAATTGAGGAGGTGAAATACTAATAACTTGAGGATATTGAACTCATCTGAAAGATTTGTATTATCACCAGTGGCCCATTCTTACAAGGTGTGCTTCCTGGGATTGCTATCAGCTGTTCTACGTGTATCAGTGGGAGGTTACATAAACAGAGAAGGGAGAATACCTTCTGTATGTAGTGTTTGGCTTTCACTTAAGCTCCTTTTTCATTTAACTTTGCTTAGCAAAAAACCCAATCCAAGTAGGCTGCTTTTATGGCTGTTCTACTTCTTGTCTGTAATGTGACTGTTCAAATACAGTGAATGTCTGCACACTCAAGCTTATGATATGTATCTATAAAGTGCTTACATAAACTGTGTGTTCAGTTGCATATTTAGATCTCAGCAGTATAATTGTCCCTTTGAAGTATTATCATTATGCTGAGGTGTTCATCCTTATGAACTGTAAGCATGTATATGAATCCTTTTTTTGTCTGAAAGCTGCTAAATTAGAACTCTGTGTTCTATGGTTATTTTTGTGATCCTTCAAGTTAAAAGTATCGCTGCTGCATTTCATGTGCGTGGAACAAAGATTTCCGTTCCAGTAATCTAGTTCAAAATTTTCATATATTTTAAGATTGTATGTAATCTTCAGGGAATTCTAAAACAATTTGATTTCTGATAGCATCATGGAAAACAACCATTAGTAAAGAGTTCCTCTAGGTTAATTCTGGCTAAACAAATGGTAAAAAAATTTAGAGGTAAAGTGAGAACCAGATGTATAAAAAACAGAAGTGTGAATGTTTACCAGATTTCACAGCTGACATAGGTTTTAAATAATAAAAAGCTTATGTTAAATACAGAACTGCATTCTAAAGAAAGTATGTCATGTGACACCTTCTCCTTTTTAGGTAATGATGGCCTTGTCAAATCACTTAAATGCAGTGGAATCAGAGAAGCAGAAATTGCGTGCTCAGGTTCGCCGGCTATGTCAGGAAAATCAGTGGCTACGGGATGAACTAGCCAATACACAACAGAAACTACAGAAAAGTGAGCAGTCTGTGGCCCAACTGGAGGAAGAAAAGAAACATCTAGAATTCATGAATCAATTAAAAAAATATGATGATGATATTTCACCATCAGTAAGTAACTGTATAGTGAAAAGCACCTTACGTTTACATATGTGTTGTAATCTGCCCAGTTACCAGGAAATAACAGATAGAAGCATTTTATTTGTCTGTCACATGCTTACCTTGTACCAGCGTCACGTCATTTGCAGGAAGATTCTGAGAGTTCAGCTCATTTTTATTTTAAGAGAGTAAATGTTTTATTGTGTGTGGATAGTAAAATACATACGAGAATCAAAATCCATAGTATATATATTTAGTATCATATTAGCTTAAAAAAAACCCTGAACCAAACAAAAAATTTTCTTTTGTAAATTCAACAGTTAATATAAGGGGGGAATGTAAAATATTAGACATCCTAAGTACATAGGGGACTTGGCTTGTTTTGACAGCAAGAAAAATATTTAATTTTTGTCTAGTGAAATCGGTGTGTAGCTTTTATCTGTTGAGAATTTATACTAGGATAGGATGTTACTGAATCCCCTTTCAGGACCTTCTGCCAGACCTTGTGATCATCTGCATGTTTTCAGTTGTGTTTAGCTAGCCCATTGTGTTACACATCCTTCAATTCAGAGAGAAAATGGATACAATTTTAATTTACAGAAGTAATTTATCACTTAAAACCACTTCTGAATTATTTGCCCTTCTTGTTATCCTTTTATTTTGTTTCCATAAGTTAGATGGCACTATAGGGGAAGATCTTATTTGGTGTGTTCAGACCTGCTCAGCTGTGTCTTGGAAAGAACTGTTTTTCATAACCAATTATTTTAGCAACATAATGGTTGTAAATGTCTGTGTGTTAGTCATGCTTAACTAAATCCTTTTTAACATGTTGTGAGTAGTGAGAGTTGTTTTGGTCAACTGCATGCGGAACTTTTCAGTGCTATTTCATGAATTGGTGTTTATTTGTAGCTGAATACTGCCAGTGAAGCCAGTTTAGAAAAGGGACAGGAGGAGGGAATACTAGGATTTTGATGTGCTAACTGTTGAACTGTAATCTGCAGATGGCCCAAATAGTACCATTATTTGAAGTTTAATTAGCAAATAGGGTCAAAGTAAGCAAAGCATTTTATGGACATATGGACAATCTCTGTTGTTAGCTGTTGAAAATAGTCAATTGTAATGACTCAGTATGAGGGTGGAATCAGCACACTTAAAATTACGAACTTCCCATCTGAGATCTAGTCCGACCAATCTGCTGTTTTTGCAGAACACCCACTTTACCACCATTGAACTTGAATGCCAGCAGCAGCAGTTGTCTTCTCATATGTGGAAAAGGTGTTGGATGAAGAGCCAGAAAAATAGGAATGTGTTCTGCTCCTGGGTCTTCTCCTTACTGAGATTAAAGTTTCTGAGAACTTCAACTGTTCATACTGTGTAGATTTCACATTTAAGAAACAGGACTGAGGGATGATCTGTTTCTTTATTTTACATGATTGTGGGATTTGGAATGATCTTTGGATGTTTACAAACAGTATACACTAATGGATTGTGCAGAAATTAATATGACTCCGGATGGAGACTGTTGGAGATTAATTCCCTTCCAAGTGTTTTTTTTTCCTTTCTGAACCTTACAGATCACAACTGCAAAACCTATTATTGGTGCAGAAGTTGAGTACTCAGAAACGGCGGTCTCTTTATTCCTCCTCCTTGCCCATCTATAACTTTGTTTAGAACTGAAAAAGTACAGTGGGCGATTCTGTATTCAGTAGCGCTCACTCTTCACTGGGTACTTCCATTAGGTATAATGCCTCTGTAAGAATAGCAAATGTGTTCTTGTGTGCTTAAATTGAGACTGAAATCTAGGAGACCTGATTTCTATTCCTGGCTCTTCTGAAGGTGTCCTGTATTGTTTTGGGACAGAGTATGTAAATACATTTGAACGTAAGACCTTCATAAAACTTATATGAGAAATGTTATTCTTGTCAATTACTAAGTTCTGGATGTGGAGTTTTCCTTTTGGTGATTAAATGGACTGTCCCTTTATGCCTTAGATTTAAGTGTAACAGTTTGGGTTTGGGGCTGTTCTATAGGAGGATAAAGATACGGATTCCACCAAAGAGCCTTTGGATGACTTATTTCCCAATGATGAAGATGACCAAGGACAAGGAAGTAAGTGCATTTCAGATTACAATGTCAGTGTATTTCTGCAATGCAAAATATAAAGATGCTCTTTACAAAAATGAATCCATGCTTGGTGTCCTCTGGGACACAGCGGCAGTGGTGAATGCTTCTGCTAGAATAAGGAAACCAGTCATTGATATACATTCTGTATATTGATATGTATAGAACTGGGGCTTAGGTTTTTAAAGAGTGTTTACTAGCTGTTACAAAGTTCTTGGGACTGACTTCAGATTTGTCCCACAGTCTCTTTCCTGTGGGCCTCAGAATGGAAAAGGTTTGTTCCAAGTGACTGAGGCGGATTCTGAAACATTGAAGTTCTTTGATGGTCTGACCAGATGGTGAATTCTGTTAACGACCTTTTTAATAATCTGACTTAACGTTTTGGGGCAGGTTTCAGTATGAAGCCTTTCTCATACAATCTTTTGTCCTTTGCCAAGGTTGTCTTCCTTAGTTTTACTAGTCATTCTAGAAGTATTGTCTTCAGTCAGAGGGACTGATGAATATGCAGTGAAGTTTAAGGTAGAGGTTTGGTGGTGTGATTGAAAGAAGCCATGAATAGATAAGCCTCGCTTAATGAAATGTTGTGTTTGTCATATGGGTGTAAAGCTGATACTATATAATGTATTGATATTGTAGTGTATATGTAGCATGCTAGTAGTATAATGGTTCTTAGTAGACAAATTACTTCACAAAAAATGTCTGAAGTGTCCCACGTTTGTAATCAGCAGTTTCGAATTTCCTTTGTGGGCACATACACAAGATACACTACATTCTTGATGGCATGGTAATGCTATCCATAGCCAGCAACGGAAGGAAGACTTGAAGAATTTGGAATAGGTTAATGTTGACCATGAATTCTCTCCTGAGTTTATCCTTGCTTTACTAGAATTTTGCAATAGGAAAGTTGAATGGCAGAGCTGTCTATATACCTGCATAGTCTGTTTACCTTATTTCACTTTATAATGTCAGTCATTGCCTTGACCTTCAGGAAAAATACTGAAATGCTTCAGTGCTTTGGGAGGCAGTGATTTTTGGGCATAGGCTTGGAATTGTGTGGTTCCACTAACGTAAAAAGGCTCCCAGTTGCTGTGAGAGCATTTTGTGCTTAATAGAAAGCAGAGAAGAAAGTCAGGCTCACAGCTGGAGGGAGCCCTTATGCTCTGTGTTGTCTAGAATTTAATGAAAATGAGTAAGAGGGAATTTTCTCAATCTTCCCAGAAATCTCCCAAGTGAAGAGAAAAGGCATAGTAGATTTTTGGGAGGAGTGGAAAGGTGGGTGTTGCAACAACCGAAGGTTAGGAGCTACTGGAAAGTGAGTGGCTGAGCCTGAGGGTTATTAAGTAAGACCTGAAGGTTGACACTGACTTTGACTCAGTGTCTTTTCTCTTGAAATTGTTATTTGTGGCATCCAGGGTGTTTTAATCCTTTATGTGTCAACCTGAAGTACTCCTTGGTATAGCAGACAAAGGGAAACAAAAAGAATTTGTATGTTTAGAGAAGGAGAATAAAGGAAAAAGGACAAATCATTTGAGCTTTTCTGCAGGTATTTGGCTCGTCTATGATAATGTTCCTTTCCATAGGGAAATGTCAATATTTCTAAGTGCAAAATTATGATATAATCTTGAGAATTGTTAATGATTTGCTGAGCTGAAACAGTTTTCTACTTTCTTCATTGGTTTATTACATTTGGCCCTTTGAGCTAATAGGAGTGTGAAATAATACAATACTAGACAGAATATGAAGAGTAAAATAGTCATATTTTCACTGTTGCTTTTCATGACAGCATGACTGCTGTGAAGTGTGTTGTCTAAAAATACTGCCTTGTATCAAATAAAAGTCAGTGAGTCTGATTTTGTGTCATTGAGGAGTAATGTTAGATGTTTTAGTTACAGTCATCTTTTAAACAACTTGAGATCTTGTGAATTTCTTTCAGTTCAACAGCAGCATAGCAGTGCAGCAGCTGCTGCCCAACAAGGTGGCTATGAAATTCCAGCAAGATTAAGGACCCTTCATAATCTTGTTATTCAGTACGCTTCCCAAGGTAGATATGAGGTTGCTGTACCTCTCTGTAAACAAGCTCTTGAAGATCTGGAGAAGACTTCAGGTCATGATCATCCTGATGTTGCCACGATGTTGAACATACTTGCTTTGGTGTATAGGTTTGTATACTGACATAGATACATATCAGTTAAATAGTTAATATTTGGCTACAGCCTGTTAAATATTCAGAGTAACATTTTTTGACTGTTTTTATTTTCTATTCCATTTATTGTCCATTCTCTAATTTTTATTAAAACCCTCAAGAGGGTCCTGCAATATTTGTATGTCTCCCTGTACTTAAAAGTCTAACACATTACTGCATTTTTTTTTTGCCTACGCCTTTGCGTTTGGAATGTAGTTGTTTGTTAATTTTTTTTTTTTTTTTTTTTTT
The DNA here is from genome assembly GCA_035590275.1 of Ibycter americanus. NCBI lineage: Eukaryota > Metazoa > Chordata > Aves > Falconiformes > Falconidae > Ibycter > Ibycter americanus. Next base: position 35,783,255 of record JAVJGI010000063.1, on the reverse strand, counting down.
TTTTTGGTCTATTGAGGGGACATGTCTTGATTACCCACTTACAGGTAATCTAGAGGTATAAATTGTACAGCAGTGTAGAAGTAGTAGTACATGCTAGTCCTCAGCCAGCAAACTATTTTACAGTTACAGGCTTCATGTTTTTACTTCCTGATTTCTGAATATATTATCAATTACTTTTATTTTGTACTAGCATCTTTAGGCCATTATTTAAGTCAGCTTCATTTTTGTGACTTTTTCTGAGTCCCCAGTATTAATTATGACTCTCTAAAATTTAGAGACCAGAACAAATACAAAGATGCAGCAAATCTCCTGAATGATGCCTTGGCTATCCGCGAAAAGACTTTGGGCAAAGATCATCCAGCGGTTTGTATATATGCAATATCATATTTTTAGTTGTGTTTTTCTCTGAATTTTTTTCAACTCATTCTAATATTAAACTCAACAGGAAAGTTTTTAAGACCTGGCATATCTCTAAACAGTACAGGTAGGAGGCCAAAATGTAATACTCTTCGTTTTCTCTTAAATACTTAACATACCTTTTGAGCATTCTATTCAATGCTGTTTCACCATAAATGACTCGGACATAGTTGATTTGGGATTGCATGGATTTTCTGTGGGAAATTAATTTGTGAGGAAAGATTTTAAATTTCTTACTGAAATCACTGTATTAAACTCAGATTGAAGGGGTACTTCTGATTTGTTCTGCTGCTTTTAAATGAAACGTGTAAATCAAACTTTTGTACTTACTGCTTAAAATTAATGTGATATCTCACTTCATGTAGCCTGTGTGAAGCAGGGCAGCTCTGATTATAGATGTGAGAGGTAGTTTTGTAAGAGAGGAACATATGAAGAAAATATATGCACTAAATGACATTTCCACAAATGAAGCAAAAGTAATTTCATGATTTTTTTTTCCCTTTCCTCGTTTGTGTATGTATGCATTCAATGATAAATATTTCTTCGTTTGCAAATTTCAAGAGGTCTACCCTGTGCATGGAAAGTTTGAAAACATCAATGCATTGTAGATGTTTTCATTTGTTAGATATTTGTATCAGCAAATTCCAGTGTAATTAATATTTCTTTACTGTTGACAGGTGGCAGCAACTCTAAACAATCTTGCAGTACTTTATGGTAAACGAGGAAAGTACAAAGAAGCTGAACCATTGTGTAAGCGAGCTCTGGAAATCAGAGAAAAGGTATGAGTAAGAGAATACAGCACCTTTTAATGGATTTTTTTGAGGGAGAGGGCAAAGTTTAAACACTTTTTTTTTTTTTTAATTAAATGTTTTGGTTGGGTAGATCTGCCAGATAAACCACAGAGTTAGCAATGCCCGAGTAGTTAGCAGTGTCTGAAATTCAAAACACTCGTAAATTCCAGTAGTCCTGTGGAGCTGCTGGAACACTCTGGGTGTATTCTAAATTCTGTATTTTGTAATTAACCTTCTTTACCTTTTTCTGTCCCCTTTCATAGTTAATCTTTGATTTGACAAAGCATTGGAATTTATAATGAAGCATCATTAAAATTGTTGATTGTTCTGTGACCATGTGGATATTTATTCTAGTCCATGAAACTGAATGCCTGCATCCTCAGGCTTTGTATAATATGCTGCATATGATGTTACTATACTACTTGCATTATTCTTGTTATGAACTGTTCTGCAGCATTCTCAGTTTGTAATAAATTGAGTAATTTTCATATCTTTCAAATGCAGATTTTACTTTTGTCATCCTTATGTTGAATTGATGAACAATAAAAATTAACACGGTATTTCTAAATGATGCATTTCTAAACCCTGGTATGATGACTGGATTTTAATACAAGGTATTTCATTTTCAGGTCCTGGGGAAAGATCACCCTGATGTTGCCAAACAATTAAATAACTTGGCTTTACTATGCCAGAACCAGGGTAAATATGAGGAGGTTGAATACTACTATCAGAGGGCACTGGAAATTTACCAAACCAAGCTGGGACCAGATGATCCGAACGTTGCAAAAACAAAGAATAACTTGGTAAGCCCTTTATAAAGTAAATCTAAGAAAGTAAAAATTTCTGATGAATTGAAATGCACTTTTATTCAGCATTTACTATATTTATTGTTTATCAAGCTAAATAAAACAGTGTGCTGATGCCTTCTGGGGGGTATTTTGTTTTTAGGCATCCTGCTATCTAAAACAGGGCAAATTTAAACAAGCGGAAACTTTATACAAAGAGATTCTTACTCGTGCTCATGAACGGGAATTTGGCTCTGTAGATGGTAAGAAACTGATTCCCTAGATTTCAATGTATGTTGCATTTTGTAGTCGTTAAGAAATAAAATCTGTGGGAAGTTAATTGTATCCTGATTAAAGTTGTTGTCTGCTTGAGGAAGATTTTAAAAGTGAGATTATAGAAGCGTTGAAGTACATTCATCATAAGAAAGCGTTTAGATAAAACAGTAACGTTTGATAGAAAGGGAGAGCTTTTCTTACATGAGGTAGACTTGGTAGGTTTGTGTTTCATGGTTTGTACTTCTGGCATAATTTATCTTATGCCAAACCAAAACCAATTTTGGTATTTCTACAGCAGCAGAAAAATGCATGTCACTTTCCAGTCACAGGAGAAAGTCAGTGCAGGGTTTTTAATTATGTAATAAATACATTGTTAATGTGAGTCCTCCATTAATACACTTAAAGAATGGAGAAGACACCCTTAAATTAAGAATTACACTGTACATTGAAGTTGAATGTATTTTATCAATTAGAAGTCACAGTGAAGAATTTTCATTGCATTCCATGATGGTAGCATATGCACCACTTAGTAGATGTCAAAACAGTTGTTATGATAAAAGAAGGAAGTGCATGTTCTCTAGCATAGAACTAGGCACATGACAAACGGATGGCAGCATATACTGACTTCAAAGCTTCTCAGAGGTAAGGGTTTCTAAGTTCAGATACGAAAAGAAGACAGAACTGTAGAATTAGAAAAGAAGAGGTGCAGGTGCATGTTTGTTTGTCTCCTTGTAGTATGGACAGTAAGCTTTTTTGTGGTAGTAATAGTTTAATTCCCTGGTTCACAACTTTATTTCGGAAGGATGAAAATCAATGAATACTTTGTAGCTTTGTAATTCTATTAAATGTTTTCTTCTGTTTCATCAGATGAAAATAAGCCTATTTGGATGCATGCAGAAGAGAGGGAAGAATGCAAAGTAAGGCCATTGTCATAAGTCTTTTTTTGAGCTTTTACTTGTTGAAGTTACAAATTGGTTAGTTTTTTTCAATGTTACTTTTGTTTTAGGGAAAGCAAAAAGATGGCACATCTTTTGGAGAATATGGTGGCTGGTACAAAGCTTGCAAAGTTGACAGGTGGGTAATTTCTTTACAGGACAAACAGCGCGGCAATTCCCAGTATCCAGAAATGTCAGATTAAAGTGTGTTTAAAAATGAAACAACCGGCTGCTTGCTTAGGACTATAAAAACTATAGTGCTAAATATTCAGGCCCCAGGACTGAGTTTCGGAATACAGTAGCAGTTTTCAAGTCCTGAGGCAGCTCTTAATCTAGGCTGATTAGATTTAGTAAGTGAAATAAAAAATTCACCAGTTGTGTTCTTGGCAGTCCATCACATGGAAGCGTAGGTCACCTTTCTTTTTATACTGTTGGTAGGCATACATGCTCTCTGTGCCCCCAGCAAGATCTCTAGAGAGTGCCAGAAGCAAAAAGGAGACTGTGCAAATAACTGAGACTTAAGTTTTCTAGTTGGCACAAGAAAATGAAGTTAAACTGCCAAAATTCAGCATTATGTCAGTTTCTATAGTTTGAAGAATATCATAGAATCATGAAAGCACTTAGGTTGGAAGAGACTTTCAGCTCATCGAGTCCAGCCATTGACCCAGGACTGCCAAGTCTACTGCTAAACCATGTCGCTAAGCACCACATCTGCGCATTTTTTTAAACACCTCCAGGGATGGTGATTCCACCACCTCCCTGGGCAGCCTGTGCCAGTGCTTGGCCACCGTTTTGGTGAAGAAATTTTTCCCAGTATCCAATGTAAACCTCCCCTGATGCAACTTGAGGCTGTTTCCTCTTGTCCTCTCGCTTTTTGCTTGGTAGAAGACATGGACCCCCATCTTGCTACAACCTCCTGTCAGGCAGTTGTAGAGAACAATAAGGTCCCCCATGAGCCTCCTTATCTCCAGGCTAAACAACCCCAGTTCCCTCAGTGGCTCCTCATAAGACTCGTGCTTGAGACCCTTCACCAGCTTCGTTGCCCTTCCCTGGACATGCTCCAGCACCTCTACATCCCTCTTGTAGTGAGAGGCCCAAAACCGAACACAGTATTCAAGGTGCATGTATATAGTTTTGTGTGGAAGAAAAAAACTTTGAAATGAAAGAAAATAAAAAAGGACTTCAGCTTGGATTATACTTGGTGAAATATTTTTTTCGTTTGCTTAAATTTTATTCCTTAACTGCCTTTTTTTAAATGTGCAGGTGTAAGAAAAAACCTGCACCTAGTACTGAAAATGTTTGGTGAGGGTTTTTTGTTTTTTCATTGTTTGAGTTCTTGTATTTAACAAGCAACAGAACCTTTGTACTGCTGAAATCTGCTCTTTTTTCTCCATCCTGAACTCTGGGTGCAGTATGTTTTGTTGGTTTGTTTTTCATGTACTAGTTCATTCTATTGCATGAGGAAATCTTTTCTCTGCTGTTACTGGAGCAAAACTTCACGCAACAATACTGTGACTGAGCTAATTCTCATTGTGTTAGTGAAACAAAAATGTCTTGTTTGAGTGTGAGGCTGGTTAATGGAATGTAAGATTTTTATTTTTTTCCTTTATGTTCTAGTGTAGTTTGAACGCATAGAACCTGCAAATAGGTATTAAGTAAAAGCTGATGAAAGGAACTGTTAATTTGTTTTGTGACTAACTAATGGTCACTATATGCGTGTTAGGCATATTTTCTGGAAGCTTCACAATTATTCAGTTGAGCACGCTCAGATTGGGCTAAATTTTCACCTCGAGGGGCATCTGAGAAACACAAGGATATAGTACTCCAGTTTTCTCTTGAGTAGATCTAGAGGCTAGTTACTAACTTCCAGTTCCAGGGCTATTGACTAACCATAGTGTCAACTGTTAATGCGCTTTGAAAGGGGTTAACAGTTTTTTCCAGGTATATGGAGTACAGTATAGTATATTTCAAGAGAAACATTAAATAATTACAAAAATATAATAAATACTATATTAATTTTTTATTAGTTTGTGAAGTGAGAAGAGTTTGGTGTATATACTTTTTTTTTTTTTTTTTTTAAATAGTCCAACAGTAACAACTACCTTAAAGAACCTTGGGGCACTTTACAGACGACAGGGCAAATTTGAAGCTGCTGAAACATTAGAAGAGGCAGCAATGAGATCTCGTAAACAGGCAAGTATGAAAATTGGCCTCAATGATACTTCTGCATTGCGGTCGTGCAGATTTTCAATTTCAATATCTTATCATACATGCAGAATATGTAAACTTCTCACTATTCAGAGTCTGGTGCCTGACCAGTCTGAACTGGTGATAAACTGGATACCATCTGAACCACTTGCAAACTGGTTAATTGCTAGGGCAGTGGCACCAGGTACCCAGGGTAGTGATTCACATTGGGGGTGAAATTATGTGGAAAATGGAAGAGAAGAAAACACTATGTTGGCCAGCAGTCCTCAATTGGCTACATCTCCTGGGAGAGAGACCATAGCTAGGGTTAAATGGAGAGTTCCGGTTGATAATCTTCTTTGCCAGTAATGCTGTTCAGTTTTTAATAAGGAGCTGTCAAACTTAAAAATGTTCTGTTCTGCATACGACTGACTGGTGCAGACTTTTAGAAGACCCTTATAACTTCATCAGTTGCTGTTCCTGTTACTTTTGCAAAACAGTGGGATGGATATTACAGTTTAAGGGGGGACTTCTAATGTGGAGAAGTTCTGTGCTGTCTCTGCGCTCTCAAATCTGCTGTTCACATAACCCTTTCTCAGTCTTAGAAGGTGGGAGAGAGTTTGTTTTTGTTGGGGTTTTGTTGGCTTTTTGTTTTTCGTTTTCCTTTTGGATGGCTTGATACAATGTCTTTTATAAAAAGAGTACCTAAGACTGGACAAGCAAACATGGCTTGTCAGTGTTAAAATTGAAAGCAAAATAAGAAAATATAAGTGAATAAAAAAACCTTGTATTTGTTTTTATGCAAAAGCAAAGAAGACTTGTATTTGTTTCAGAAGTGTTTGTTTTGGTTTTTTATTTGTCTTATATGTCCATGTAAAATTCTAAACTCAAATTCTAAATTCAAGTAAACTGGCTTTGGTGATGGACCATATCTTCATTGATAATGTACTGTTTCTTATTGGCTGTACTGATTTGAAGTTGTAATTTAAATAATGATACTGTAGTGTTTGATGTATATAGAAGCAGATTTCTGGAAAAGGGAGAGAGCAAAAAAGTTCCTGGCAAACCTTATGCTCTTCCAGTGAATTCAGCAACAGTTCCCTTTGATATAAGGTGGCATAAGTTCTTTCTTCCACAAAAACTGATGGAAAACTTGTGAGTGTTTGCCAAATAAATGGAATGAAACTGGTAAGAGGAAGGTATAAATCTGGGAGGAAGGTCCTTCAGCAAGGAAAATTCAAGGGTAGGGGCAAAATAGTTGATACAGATACTTTCACTGAGGATGATTTTCACATGCTTTTACTGAAGGTTCATTTTTGGTGTGTGTCATTCAAATGTGATTTAAAAATAAGAAATGAACATGTACTGCATCTTTAACATATTTGCTTTGGTTCTTAGTTTTAGTGTTGCCATTAGACATGATAATTTTTCAGTGTAGACAGATACAACCAGGATAAATTGGCATAAAATAATAGTAATAAGACGACTGGAAGAAAACTTAGCTTGTACTTGCGTTTGTTTCCTTTTTATATAAACACCAAAACAGGGCACCAGCTTTTCAACTTCAAGTTTTTACTGTGAAGCTTGGAATTGTTTATTTGGGAACTAAGGATGGGAGAATCTGGTTATTGAAGAAGTGTGTTCTAGAGTCCCTGTTTAATTAGCCCATTTCTGGCTTACCAGTACCACTGCAGAAACTGTTCCTTGTCTCCATTTTTCATAGAGCCTGTTGGAAGCTTGCTGCTTCTACTTTATTAAGCATGCTTCAGATTTTCATTGGTGCATCATATACCACCTATACCATTATACCATAATGCATCACATTACACACAGTACTAGATCTGGATATGTAGGAAACAGTGCTGTCTTACTAGTAATGTTTAACACTACCTTTCTATTCTAGGTCATTAAAGGAGGACAGGGTTAATCCATTTCCCCTTTTGAGCTAAAATCAAAGAGGTACTTTCATTCCCAGGTGTGGAAAAGCATTCAGTCCTCCACAGCTCAGTTCTTCACGTGTGTTTTATTTGCTTTAGCTGCTGGGATATATAGGCTAGATTTTTGAAGACTAGTGAAGTTCTTTGTCCATGTTTCATGACAGAATCAAACTGGCAAAGTGCAGTTCCCTTGTCCCTTTATTTTTTAAAATTTTTTTTTAAACATACGAGGTAAAAGCTGATAGCTTTGGAACAGAGTCTAGTCTGGGATACATCATCTTCTTAGTGGTGATTTTAAATAGTTTTATGCTTTTTGTGTTCTGTGCTGCTGAAGGGATTGGTGCAAAAGCCATTTTGAGCCTGTGCTTCTCTACTGTCTGAGAGGTGTAGCTGCTTTTCTGCACCATACAGCCATGTGGAAGTGAAAATATATAATCATTGTATGTTGGTTTCATGCTTCCTTGTGTGTAGAGTTCCATCAGGGAGGGCTGTTCTGCTTTTCCGTTAATGGGATGCAGCTATATGGGAACTGAGAACCTGATTTCTCAATGTCACTAAAACAACTTCCATTCTTACTCATGCACTTGACTTTTAAGAATAATTTTGGCATGATTTTCACTTCCTGTATTGTGATAAACTTTATGGATTTGTTGTACAGATTCCCTGCTGCAGTTGCTGCTAATGCTGCACAGTGAAAGATGCAAAATATTTTCTTGCATGTAAGGCATTCATCTGGGATCTCTTCCTGTCAGCAGATACCATTTATGATGTGGAGTAGGGTTGTTAAAAAGAAAAAAAAACTGAAAAGAAGTATGATTTGAGCTGTGTTACTTTCTAGGTTCTGTGTTAAAGGTTTTTGCCTTACAGAAGGTATTATAGTGCTTTTAAGATAAATAAAGGATTATTTGGTAATTGATGGGCATTCTTTAACACAGAGTAAATGTATTTTATTGACCATATATATAGTCTGTTCTGTTGTATTATAAACTTACTTTTCATTTGATTTCTTTCTGAAGGATAAATTATACTACTGTGCCAAGTGTCATATATCAGTATTTTAAAATGACACAGCCTGTGTCTTAGGTATTAGATACTCAGACACCTGCGATGCTCTTTCGAAAGATGGGTGAATACTGCACCATTTGGTAGGTGGAAAACTGAGAATTGCATTGACTGTTCCTGATCTATAAATTGCTTAAATATTAAACGGGCTTCAGGTAAGTGACGTGAACACCATGAGGCTTTGACAAGTGATAGGGAAGGAGGAAAAGAATGACAAGTCACCAAATTCTCAGACCACCAAACTGTCTGTCTACTTCGTGCCGTGTTGATTCCTGTAATGTATAAAGGACAACTTAACCGTCCTTTGAAAGCAGAATCAGGGTGATGGAGTTGATTGAACTTCTTTCTTGGTATGGTTATTATGTGTAAGTTGTAGATTAATACAGCTTGTAATAAAATAAAACCTTTTCCCATTTAATCTAATTCTCAGGGTCTTGACAATGTTCATAAACAGAGGGTTGCTGAAGTGCTCAATGACCCTGAGAGTATAGAAAAAAGGCGAAGCCGAGAAAGCCTCAATGTTGATGTGGTAAAGTACGAGAGTGGTCCTGATGGAGGCGAGGAAGTGAGTATGAGCGTAGAATGGAATGGGGTAAGTACAGTACACAGTTTAAGAAAATAGCTTAGATAAATTATCACCGTAACAAATATGGTTGTCCATTCACCAGCCTATTGTGTTTTCAGTAGTTACTTGGTTGATCTACCTTGTCTTTTGTAATTTTGCGGAATCAATTAAGAAAAACATTTTGTTTATCATAACATGATGTAAAAAATGGTAATATTTTAAAATTTAAAACATTCTGTCTGTTGTCCTGAATGGTGAAATTTCTTCAAGAATCCCAAGCAGTTGTATTTAACCAATGCTGATTGAGTGTCCTGGTTATGGTCTGGTGTACAATTGCTTGTCAGTGGTTTCTTTTTGCTGTTAGAAATATTCTGGCAATTAACTTACTTTTGCTATCGTCTTTTTGATGTAATATTTGCCCATGTTTTAAATGTTTTTTAAAAAATACCACATTTGTTGGAATCACAAAGAACATTTGCTATGGAGATGTATTAAGTATTAGCAGTTTTAAAGTAAATTAATGTGATCAGTCTAACAGTAAAATAATTCCAATTTTCCTCCTTACCCAGCTTGATAGAGGAAGGAATGTAACTTTTCAAGCTGCTGTACAATCCGTTCTAAGAGGCAGTGCCATTACATAACAATGTGATAGTAACTTCACATTTCTTAACTGAAATTAATATCCTTTTTCCCATATTAGAATTTGACTGGAGTCAGACCTTGTTCTATTTGTTTCCCATATATTGGCTTCACTGTATAACACTGATTGTCATAAAGTAAAAACATATTTGTGATGTGATTACATATGCATTTTTCTAACTTGTTTCCCTTAATTGGAAAGACAGTGCAAGCTTTCGGTTATTGATCTGGCTTATGGTCTTCGCTTCTGTCACCAGCTTTTCCATGCTTTATCCCATTGCTAGCAATGGGATATATATTGCACTGTTAGAACTAACTCCCATCTGCAGTTCTGCTGAAAATATTCTGTTAGATGATGAAAGTGGTGTTGCCTGCTTTTGCTGTATGGGAGGGGAAGTAGCCTACTTTGCAATATTGAGCTTTTACAATATTTTACATTTCTTTTACAATAGCAATCTTTTTTCTTCTTCTTTTTGTTAGGCACATGAGACAAAGTTTAGCATTCCAAAGAAACCTTGATAAAACACATACTGCTTTAGTTTTAAAGGAGAATGTTCTTTCCAGCTTTGCTTTTGTCTCTTTATTATTGTTTTCTTGGCATTGGTGTTCTCAGTGCCAAGACAGTCAATCAGCATCTATTGTGAATAATACTGCATCATTAATAAAGCCAAAGTAAGGTTGGATAACTCTTTTTTTTTTTTTTTTAAATTCTCATTTTGCCCATTCAGCATTAGAACTGTGTACTGTACTCTTCCCTTAATGTCGCTGTACTTTGCATGACTGTATGTTCTAAATGGGTTAAACTTTTTTTCCTGTTATTGACATTAAACAAGCATGCAGGTTTTGGATTGAAAGGGCGTTCTGTGGAAAAGCAATAGACAGTATTTCTAGGTCAGTATTTGAATCAAACTCAGTGATAAAATTTCTGAAAAATTAAATTTTGACTTCTCAGGGCAAACACGACTTCTCATTTTTGGTGTGCTGAAGTGGCATTGCTTCATTCTTATCTTTGTTCTTTTTTTCTCCTTTTAAGAGAAGGTATTTTGTATTACATGTTTTACATGAAGTGGGCAACTCTCTCTCCCTTTACCCTGCTAGTGTTTCTGTCTCAGTGCTGTTCTTCCATCTACTTTACATTGTGTAGTTGTTTTTTTTTGGTTTTGGTTTTCTTTTACCCTTGTGTGTTCCTCCAGACAAAATATTCTGGCTCATAAGGTATAGTAGAATTCCTTTACTTCTGTGTGCAGTACCTGAAGAGGGGCCTGCCTTTTCCATTTAAATTCTTCTAAAGTGGTCAAGCTGACTCGTGTTCTTGACTGTCAGAGAGCATACGTAGAGTGTGTAAAGCGACAAACTTAAATGGAAAATTTTTGTTGGAAGATTTATTGTGATTAAGTGACTTCCATATGTAATGTAATCCATATTAAGCATTCTACGCTTTGATGTAATGTTTTACACTCTTATAAAAAAACCTGAAATATCTATTGAAGTAAATCTTCCGATGACTATTAAAACAGACATGTTAAGTGAGGTTGTATAGTGCATGTTTACATGTTTCTTATAAAGTTCATCCCTTAAAGTTAACAGAAGATACTTGAAAATGCAAAGAAATACTTGGTCTTAAAAAGTCAACGTAGAAATACCAAGATTTGTATCCCTTATTATATTTGTATATAAAAAATGTCAGTGGGTATCTGTAATTGGCATTTTTGTAAATTGATCTTGCAGCCAGTTGCAGGACAGACAAAACCTTTGTGGTATGATAGTGCTTAATTTAAGATAATGTTCTTAGCGTGAGGAAGTACCTTTTCTTACTCTAACCCATATACTTCAAAAAGACAAGCTTCTGGGCACAGAAATCCGCTTTCAGATGTGAAATGAAAGCAATGTATTTCACTACAATAGACTAGTTGGTTAAGAGTTGCTCTTGTTTAATAAGAAGTGTCTGACTGTCAGATGGGCATCGTGGCAGACAGCTACAAAGTACAGAAGATGATGATGGTGGGCAGGTGTAAGCTAAAGTAATAAGGTGATTCTCATTCTGAGTGACGTAAAAATAGGCAATTAAACTTTGCCATAGAAATTGACAGCTCTTGTGATTTTCTTGTTTGTTCATACTGCATTTAGGATATTTTTTTTTTAATCCTAACCTCATGTTTTAAAGGCATTTTGATAATCATGCAGTCAGTGTTTAACTTCGGAGTTCGATGTTTTTATTTCAGATTTCAAGTACCCAAAAGCTTGTCTGATTATTCCTAGTGTGCTGGTTAGCATAATAAAAGTTATACTCCATACCTATCAAATTTGTATTGCCTTTGTTCTTTGGATCATTTTCACTACTATAGCATCGTTGGTTTAAGACCATAGGAATAATTAGCCTTTTCAATGATCTAGTATTTCTAATTGGAATTTAGATTTCAATTTATTCAATCCTGAAAAGCCGAAGTCTGTTTTTAAAAGTGTGAACAATATATGCATTTAATTTGCAAGATAACTAATCAGATTTTGATCTTCTAGTCACTTGGTAGCAAGGCATTTTGCCATTTCCAGGAATAACTTTAATTACTGTTCATTCCAGTTGCTATAGATAAAGGCTTTCAAAGCAGTTATCTTAAGACTGTCAGTAATAGTCTCTGTACTTACAGCAAGAATGGAAAATGTTTAAATTGAACCACAGCTTGTTTTTAAAGGTGGATTCTTTCAGCTGCCTCGCTGCATCAGGGCAAGTAGAGAAGTTTCCACTTGAATTCTATTTAAATATATATATATGCACACACACAGAGGTACATTCTAAAAAATATTTGTGAAACTGAATTGACTCAGGTCAGTTGGATTCTGGTTCCTTGAAGTAATAAACAGAATTTTGTCTGGAGGTTAGGGGAAGACCTCTTTCTTCTTGCTGTTTTGTTTCGAGGAAAATTCCTGACAGAAGTTAAAGCTGAAATGAATGCACCTTGCTCTGTTCCTTTCTTCTGTTTGGTTTTTTTCTTTATTATTATTTTTGTGTTAATGTCAGCTGAAAAAAAAAATCCTTTCTCTGTTTACAAAATGTAATACTAAAGCTATCACTTCATACAGGTGTTTAGTATTTTATACAAATTCTAACTTAAAGAATGCACAGCATCCTTCATGCTCATTTGTAAGTCATGTATTAGTGATATAGGTGAAACTACAGAAAGATGCATGTCCTGGTGATTGCAAGGGCCTGCGCTTTGTACTTAAGGGCAGTCCAGATACTTACTCAGGAAAAAATTGCTTTGAATGTGACCTAGAAATACTGTAAAAAATAACTGTTCAAAATTGAAAACTGTTGAATTTTTCCCAACAGTTTCATTCGGTTTTTCTCTCTCCATTTCTGACAGGCCTAGATGCCTTTTGTGATTCTTATACTGTCTCCTGCATGACGGGCGTGCACCATCTTCAAGCTTTAACTTCTCTCTCCAGTACTGACTGCTGTGTTTTAGCAACCCCCTTAAGATTCTTGTCAGAGCTACACCTCCCTGTAAACTGGCCATTCCTTCAGTGCTGGTGTCCTTTTTTGGTTTTCTATTTCTGTACATGTGTAGCTTTGCCAGATATGTATCTAGTCATACAAAATGTTATACAACCATTTGCTGTGTAATACATTAGTAAAAAAACCCCAAGTAACAATGAACTTTATAAGTAGCTGTTCACTATGGAAAAAAGGTAGTTAAAAGTATCACAGAAGGTGTTATTGAAATGGCATGATGGTGATCTTTACAGGAGAAAAACAAAACAAAACCCGTAAAAGTAAGGCATGTTCTCCAAGTGCTTTAAAATGTATTTAGAGACCTATTACGTGGTTAACATCAATATGGAACTCTGGATGTCTTCACTTATGATTATTCTAAAGTAGCATTGCTGTTTAGTCTTTGTGTGAGATTTTGGCAATTATGCTTTTCTCTACTAATCTTGGTGTTCAGTGATTTGTGTATTTGTCTTTCTAACTTCTAATAAACTCACTCCAACTCAGGTGTCTGTCTTTGTCTGCTTAGTAGTACTTTACTTTCTTCTTTCACAATTATTCTTTCATAACCACGTAGGATTTCTATGAAGTAGGAAGCGGTCACTTCTAATCTTACTAAACTGTTGGGTGTTTTTAAGAGTAAAACATTTAAAAATAGACTCATGGTCAGTTGGAAGTTTCTTTGGATCAGCACAGCGGTGTAAAACATGAATGCAATGTATGAAAAATTCATTTCATCATGTTTTACATTTTCTTTGGTGAAAGTGAAAATGAAGCACAGGAATTTAACCATACACGTTTCTGATCAGAAATATTTTTGTTTAAGGATTTTAGGATTAATTACACATTTGCGGGTGATGGAGATGTTTAAGAAAAAAACCTGTTGTATTCTTTCTAGACGGATGGAATGCTTTTGCTTGGGGCTTGTATTCTGTTAACCACAGTGTGCTCATATGAATGGTAACATGGTGATGGTGAATTGCTCGACTGCTGTGGTGGGTTTTTATTATTAGTATGAATCATGGCTTGAACATGTCTTCACATTCAGAGATCTTTGGAAGGAACCCTTTTGTTCTGGTAAAGTTGTAGCTATATGGTATTAATGTGTTTAGGTAATTGTACCAAGTATATATTAATAGCAATAAAAAAAAAATCATAAATGAAACACTTTTGAGCCAGCTTTGGGGGAGGGCAACAAACTCTTGCAGTTTCACATTTCTTCAATTTTTTTCAGGATGGCACTGGATCTTTAAAACGCAGTGGTTCCTTTAGCAAACTTCGTGCTTCCATTAGACGCAGCAGTGAGAAGCTGGTTAGAAAGCTGAAGGGAGGAAGTTCACGGGACAGTGAACCAAAGAATCCAGGGTAATTATCTGTTCTTAGCTGTGCTGGTGTGCCCTCGTTCTGTGCCCCGCTGTAGCCTAGTGTAGTACCTAGGACAGTGTTTTCTTCTTTGCTTAGCTAACTGCGTATCATATAGATTTATGTCTTAAAGAAAAATAAAATAGGAAATAATTTCTTAAAAATGTAATGAAAGTTCTGTAACATCTGAGGAATATTTGCTTTTAAGAGTTAACTCAATTTTAAAAGTGTTTTTTTTCCTTTTTACTGTGTTAGCCACTTGAATAGAAAAGCCTCATAGAATTACCAATAAATTTAGTTACCTGCAAAATTCTCCTTTTCATGCAGTAGTGAAGAATAATAAATGTTACTGACTTCTATTGTAAAAGCCTGAATACAGTAAGCCCACAACTAACATTCTTGATATATTCTTGATACAGCTTTATATATTGTGGGTGTAGAGAGAATTACCGACTTGAGCCCTTCTCAGTTTCTAATTTTGGAAACCCCAGATTTCAGAGAGCAGAGGAGAACGTTGGAAAAACTTTAACCTAGTTGTACATCTCTCACTAGTATTTTGGCCTCAGTGAAATCAAAATTCAAATGTTAATGAATCGGACTTCTCACTCTTTCCTATTTACCATATGATTATGGATTTGAATGTATGTAATATTTCTAATAAATGCATAAAACCATTCATCATTTATTGGTTGCTGCAGAGAAGTTTAAATGTTAAAATGTACTACTGGTTTTCATAGTAGCCCTCGTGGGTGTTCCCCCACACTCCCAACGTAATTGCAGTCAGTTTTGCAGGGTTTCTTTCTTCCCCTTTCTGTGGAAAACTGGAACTCATTTAGTTGACAGGAAACTGTATGACAGTGTGAATTTGAACTTAGGTTTTAAAACAGTTAAATTGGAGAACCTGGAGTAACTTCCGATGGAGCAACTGGACCTATTAGTAATATAGTAGATGACGATGATGGTAATACCTGAGACCGTGATCTGGAGGCAGGGGCCCAATGTGTTTTTTAAGTGCTCCAGTGAATATTGCCTTACTGGTTGTATGCAGCTGTAAACATTGTGTACAGCTGTAATACACCTAGAATTCACTTCCTCACATATCTGTTTCAAGTTCAACCTGATGTGGTTATTAGAATTGTTTGTTAAAGCTGCCAGAGACTTGATGTTGAAGGCACTGAATCAATATCAAGGTCAAAAATCCCTATGCATTTATTGATAACATCTTTAAGAACTGCCTCTGAGATGATAGATTGGGAAAAAGCTGTGAAAGGCATGTGATTAGAAGAGGGAAATATGTAAATGTAAAATGCTTTAGGGAAAACAAGCAAATACAAGCCAAAATAGAACAAAAGAGATTTCCTTCTTTGTCTTTAGTATTAGCATTTTTATATGCTGGTTTTCTGTTTCTATTCAGTTCTGTCTAGAGTTCATATATCGTAGTTCAGGGATATTCCTGTATGAAGAGATGCATATATTTATAGTTAATTTTGCATTTTTCTCCTCATTTTTGAGATGTGAAAAAAAATTTTCAGTTTCTTAAAAGTCAAGAGTTTTATTCCTTGTTCTCTGTAGTAAATTGAGCTAACTTCTGCAGGTAGAGTAACTCTGTGATTATAGGTGTAGAAAACTATGCTTACGTATAACTGAAGACATTTGGCTTTACAGTGTCTCTGTAAGAACTTTTAATGTTACTTATTTTAATCTGCCTTTTTATGGTCTGCACTTCAGTAGTGTTATTTGACCAATGTAGAAGTAATCTACCCACGTTAACATTAATTACACTGTGGGGTCTGTATCACCAGATAAGATCTCCTCAAATAAAGACATTAATGTGAAACAAATTTGAAAACAAAGCAATATCTTTCTTGCTTTCCTTTTTTTGACAAAATGTTCTTGGTTTTTAGATGTCACAGTAGGTCTCAAAGAATAATTTATTCTTAAAACTTGCAATAAGTGTATTGCATTGACAGGCTTTTTGTAGATACCCATGTTGAGTCTATAAGACAACAAATATTGCAGTTTCTTTTCTTGTAAAATACAGAATTTTAAAAATTAATTTATATTAGCTGGTTTTACTAAAAAATGCAAAGATTCTTGGTATTAAACACCAGCTTTGTGGATCGTGAAGCGTAGCTGTATATATTGATATTCCAAGAAGTCAGTTTGATTTAATTTTCTAAAGAAACTTTAGTAACTAGAGTTGTGGAGATTTTGGTTTGGTGGGGGTTTGGGGTTTTTTTTGGTTTTTTTCTGCTTCTGAATTTAATAGAAGGGATATTCAGTTTTTATTATGCAGACGTTTGGTTTTTAGTGTGTTCTGATCGCTGAATACTACAGTGCTAATATAGCATACATATACATAATTTTTGCTGTAAAGTCAGCCACTCTAGGTAAAAGATGTATGCGCCTCCCTCCACACTAGTACACCTCTGCATTCCCTGCCTATGTCTCTATGAAGGCTTTATTCTGAAATTTATTTATACCTGTTGCTTATAATGTGCTTCTGTAAATAGTAATTGACAGTGCTGGTATGATTCTGAATGCGAGCTACTCAAATAGAAATACATTAATACCACAGCATGAAAGAAATGCTTAGTTTTCATGTTGTTTGATACATGAGTGGAAAACTCATCAGGGAGGTTGTTTCTTAAAATCATGCAAAAGCCTTTTGGACAAAGAACAAGTCTCTTAACTGTTCTTTGAAACATACAGTACTTGAAGTATGGTATCAGTTCTTTATTATATTTCAGAATTCAGTTATGTAATAATTTAACTTTGCTTAATTAGTGTTAGGTTTGATTGTTTCACTTAAAAAAAATTTGATCATACAGTGGAACAATTAAGATTTGTAATTTAAAAGAAAGAGGGGAAAAAAAAAGACCAAACTATCATTATTGCTGTTACTTATGTACTAGAGAAACAACTTCATGCTGTTTGTGCAATCACGTTCCTAACACGGAGGGAATTAAAAGTGCATTTGCCAGGCTAAAGTTCCTAAGTATGTTGATGTAAAAACGTGCAAAAACCCAACCCACGAACAAACTAGTATCCCATGTGTCATTAAAAAATTTATTTTTTTTAATTGGCACTAAAAATACATGTGTAAATTTTTACTAGTGGATTCTGCATTTCCCTGGAATGTTTTCCATAAACCTTTGTGCTCTTTTGGAGATTTTATGTAACATTTTGTGTTTTACAGATTAACTTACTTTGACTTCCATATATAACCTCTGTTGTACATGTTTCTCTGAATAAATGAGAGGTGTATACCATGCATGAGTCCTTGCTTTGTTGTTGCTAACACTCATGTCAAGTATCTTAAATTGTGTGCATTCTAGCTTTTGAAACATTCTGATTTAATGCTAGGAAGAAACAGAGCCTATGTTATGTGGCAGCTGTGTGTTCTGGCTCATTATTTTGCTAAGCCTTTGCTTTATGAAAGCATTTAAAACTCATGCTTGACTTTGACTGTTAGTAGTCTTGCTTCAGTAGAAAGAAAAACTGGTTAATATCTAATGTGATCTGTATGGATAAACCTTTCCGTGTTATTAGAAGGCATTGGAAACTTTGCATCAGCCAGCTGTTTCACTGCAGGATTAGGCCCTCATTGTCTTGTGAATTGTTCATCAAATGTGTATTCAAAGCCCTCATTTAGTAGTTCCGAAATAGTTAAAGAGCTAGTGAAAAACCAAGGCAAATGTAGAACATTCTGAGTAATGTACACTGTAAAATATTTTTGTTAGATTTTGTATATTTTTGAGATGTAGGTAAATTAATAATACTCATCTCAAACAGCACTAGATATTACAATTAATGCAGTGATGTTTTGACTGTCAGTAGCTCCTTTGTAGGTGATTAATTTTTTCCCCCTCATCTGTTGCTTTCAATACAGTATTCCAGGGTTGTTGTTACCACTGCTCAGAGCATTGTAAAGCCAAAAGCATAACCAAAGTTAATAGCAGCAACCATCTTGTTTCCCTTCACTTTGAAATGTTTAAAGGATTTTTAAAATGCTTTTTGAAATTGATTCTGAAGACTTACCTAGATGAGGCAGAAAGTATTTGTGTTTGTTGTAGCTTTTCCAAGTTAAATGCTGCCTACGTGACAAACTTACTCATGTTTCACATTTTCTTTCCTAAACTGTCTGAATGTTTTGGTGGTTTTGTAAGAAGCTGCATAAAATTGAAACTGATAATTAGTTAATTAAAAGTCAGTGCTAGGTCAGTGTTTTAATTTGATATGCTTTAAAAATTGAGATTTTGAGTTGAAATTAAATCACTTGCCTGAAATGTTTAAGCTCCAAGGAGCTAGCAATTTTTTTGGTTTTACATGTCATTTAGAACCAAATATAAACATATGCTAAGCTATGTAGTTATCTTAAAGGGTATCCCTCTGATCAGTTTTGGGGCATTGTTCAAACTCCCTTAACTGTGCATTGCTCATTGTTAATTGTGTTTTTAGAGCTGTTAGTTTTCAGCTTTTCTGATTGGTTTATCCTTGCATGTTCACTGTCCTGGTTGCAGCATGAAGCGTGCCAGTTCTCTGAATGTTCTTAACATGGGTGGCAAGGCTACTGAAGATCATTTTCAAGTAAGAAGCCCTACAATACTCTTACAAAAAATAGATATCATTAGTAGGGTTTGGGATAAAAATAGTGTGATAAATAATATAACAACAAACTTCCAGTGATTGGCAAGATCATACCTCAGCAAGATGTTTAAAGCATATGCTTAAGGAATCATTCTGTAACACTTTTGCGTATTACGCTTAATTTTAAGCAAGTGCTTAAGTTGACCAGTAAAGATCATTGGCTTTTATGATAGCAAGCAGTCTCTGGCTTGGACTTTCTAACTGTTAACAGTGGATATGGAACTTCTGGAATCTTAAGTTCTTGTAAACGCTACTTTAAAAATACAAGAACTTTTAAAGTCCAGTTAAGTATTTCTTTACTTCAGCCCCTTTATTGTAAAGGGCCCAGTCATCTTAATTGCTATATTTTCAGATTCCCTTAAACGTGACTTCAGTTGTTTCTGAGGTTGTACAGGAGCAGTGTCTAAAAGTTTGTCTGATACATGTTATGCTTCTGCTAATATAAACCCTTACTTTGCTTCACTGTATATGGTGTGCCCGATTGCTACTTCCCATTTCATGTTTTTACCTAATAAATCACTGTTTCTTATATTGTCAGATAAGCTACCAATGTTCTGCATTCTAAACACTGTTGTGCATTTTACTGACACAGTAACTGCAACTAATTTTAGGAAGATAAAATTGCTTCTGTGCTAACAAAACTGTACGTGAGGATCTTCTTTGCTGTTCATCCTAAAGTAGCAGGAAAGCCCAAACTGTATGGCTCTCATTTTACCATTGAGTGGCATAAAGGTGTCTTAATTATATTATCTCTAATGCATGTACTGCAGAGTTTTCTGTGGTGTGAAATGTATGCAAAACTTTGCTTAGGCTGAACTTCAGGAAAAAAACCACAAAAACAAACCAGAGTAAAGCATAATTCTTTGCATTAACAGTGCCAAGGTTTCAAAATGCTGTGCCCTAGGTGCCCCTAAACTGGATCCTTAGTATATAATTGATGTGACTTCCAGAAGAGTAATTTGTGTGCACACTGTGATACCAAAATTAGTTCTCACTTTTTGTGAACTTTGGTAGTTTCCCAACTGTATACACTCATGGCAGTTCCCGTAGATGGGCTCTTGCATTTCTGGTAGGACTTGGGTCAGGATTGTAAAGGGTGTGTATACATATCAACAGATCTTTTCAGTATTGCTAGTTGGGGAAAAAGAGGTTTATTCGAATATGAAAAAGTACTCCCCTACTCAACGTGAACAAGGCCAGTTCTCTGTAGTTCCCGGTACCCATTTGTTCCTGTTTGTTAAAACTAATAATTTTGTTTATTTGCTGAACTATCTGGACATCTGCTTAATTGTTTGTTTTTTTCCCCTTCACACAGGAACGAAATAATTGTCTGACAGACTCAAGAGCTCTGAGTGTCAGTCATACTGATTTGGCGCATTGAGATTCTTGGACAGAAGCTAGCTAATATTCCTTTGTGAATAAAGAAGCACTGAGACCTTCAAAGCTTTGGTTCCTCATCATTATGTATAGGAACACCTAGTTTGTAGATTTTTGTTGGTTTTTTTTCCAATGGACTGCTGGTTTTACTTTTCTAAATAGGGACAATTTTAAACACAGCATCAGTGGGTATTTTCTTCTAAAGGAAAACTATATAGATATATATTGCTCATTGCACTGCTCCCATTCATGCTACTTACATTCATTTCTTCAATAGATCCGAGTATTACAGCAGCCAAAAAAATGTAAAAATATAAACATATTTAAAGCATACCAAAATGCAATGATGTTTGAAAATGCAGGCAAAATTAAATGTGTAGCAGTAAATACACACAGTGCTGGAATGACAAAAGGATAAAATTTATGTGCATTACTGTATAAATTGAAATTAAGCATACTGTATTGGTGGGGCTTTCCTTTGCACCACTTGTTATTGTAATGTTAGAAACCTTAGCTGGCGAAACAGCACTTAAGACACTGCTTAACCACTAGATTGAGCTATTAAATTTTACAGAAGAGACGGTTGGGGTTACGTTACATATAGATAGCATGAATAGCAATACCTGTGACTGTAACTTTGATACTTATTGATGTCAGTCGTAGGGCACAGTAATCAGTGGAGGTAGGACGGTTCATATTGATCAGGAGAAATGGAAAATGTTTTGACCTTTACTTTGTATGGTTGAAGAATACTGATGTTTTGGACTGCAGCTGTCCCCAGAGCAGCTGCTGTTGCTCTTAGGGAAACATCAAGCCTCAGGTTGACTTTCTTGCTTGTCCACTGGAATTCACAATCCCATTCGCAGTTTTCTGAAAGTGCCCCAGCATTTCCTCATGCTGATCCCAAATCCTGCCTTTCTCCATAATAGCTGATGACAGCAGAAGCAGGCAGCTGCACACTAGGCTGTTACGCTGGGGAGTAGCTGCTGTGCAGAGGACCACTCAAATCCTAAGGGCCCCAACGGAAGCGCTAGACGGCCATAAGCGGCAAGCAACTTGTTTGACCACACATCCATGTTAAATCTACTTACGGTTAATATATATGCTGTCAGTATACAGGACTGCTGCTGGAATTAAGTATGTATTATTCAGTATTTTATAGACACTAGTATTTCCTTTTGCTTTTCTGTAAAGCTTGTAATTTTGTTCATCTTTTGCAAAAATTCTTTTTCATGTGAAGCTGGATGAGAAAGTAAAAAAACCAACCAGTGTGTATACAAATGTATTTGTGGTCATAGTTGCGAGCTGGAAAATGCCGAACAAAATTAACTTGGGGAAAAGCTGGAATATTCATTCAAGGTTAGCGCCAACTGAAGGAGGTAACTCATAGGAACGTAAGCAAGTTTTAGTATTTGAACAGGCTGTGAAGAGTTGTTAGTATCAGTAGTTAGTAGAAGTATTTGACTGGTTTTGCATCTGGTTTTACGTTGGTTACAGTAACTGATGCAAAAAGTCGTATATATAATGCACTTAACTATGTTTACCAGGAGGTACCTTATTAGCATCTCTTTAAAGAAAGCTGCATATATGGTATACCTGCTATGAAGACAGTTTAGAAACGGTGAGATACGATGCTGCTAATGTGTAGAAGTTTTAGCACATAGTGCAATTCATTAATGAACTTGAGCAAGAAGAGATTGTTGCTCAGTTATCTTAACAATATATACTCATATAATGTAGACTCTTGAGTTTTAATCTTTTTATTAAGAGCTTTTTATATTAAAAAAATGCATAATATATATACTTCCCCCCCCCCCGCCCCCAAAGCAAAACATGTTCTATGCACCCATTGGTGAATTCAGTTCTCTCCACAAAGCCGAGTGAGCGAGCTCTGTACCCGAGCTGCATGCCCAGCTGCCACGCTGGGTGGGTGCCCGTGACAGGCAGGCTGGGGGAAGAGCAGGAGAACCCTGCTGCAGCCGTCGCTCCGTGGAACGGTCTGCAACGGCGACATCTGTGCCCCTGGGCTGGCCGCACCCCTGAGGAGCTCCTGCTGCAAACACCCCTTGCCATCAGCCTCTTTCACACCAGCACGGTGCTGCGGCTGCAGGGGTGGCTCAGCGGGCCTTGCAGCACGCGGTTCTGCAGAGCTCAGTGTTCCACTTAAGAGACTGTTGTAAAAGTCTGGCTTCCAAAAAAATCCACAAAACTATTTAGACCCAGAACTGATTTTGTTAATAAGGAATTACTTAAAAGACATTGAAGAATGTGTTTTCTACATTTCATCTTTCAACTTTGAAGGAAAATTATTTTTGCAGCCTCTCTCTCAAAAAAAAAGGGGGGGGGGGAGAGAGAGAGAGAGAACTTGTGTAAATAGCAATGAAATATTTAACCATGCCAAATTACAATGTACATTAAGTTTTAAAATGCAAGACCATGGTATGTTGATGGTGACAGTGAGGGAACTTTCTCGTTCAGTATCTTACTGTTGGTGGCATTACTAGTATTGTGCTTTTAAATGTGTTAAACTTTTATATATTTTAAAGTGTGTTGGAAGATTAAGTTGTTGAGCTACTGCTTATTAAACAATTCTTACATTTAAAAGGTTCATTTTTTTCAGAGAAGAAACAAATGTCAAGACTTCTCTAATCCATAAATCCCCAAGAATGAGCCAATGAGCTGTTTTGCAGTTTGTGAAGCAGTTGTAAAGGACAAAAACAAAGTTAAGGTCAACATTACTTGTGTGTGAATCATGAATGAATTACTGTCAGGACATGTCTGTATACATTTCAGTTTCGGGTGGGCTTCTCAGTTTGCTCTTAGGTAAGATTTTCTTTCTGAATTTCCTCTGTTCCAGTTGTAGCTAACAGTCTGCATGAAGTATAAAACCAGAATACCCAATTGTATAATTCTTGGATGTCTTCAGTACCAAACTAGATCAACAGCTCTGACAAAACAGAAAACGAGAAAAGACCTTCAAAACTGACAGACATCTTGTTAGGAAAACTGCAGCCTTGGTAGTGCTGTTTTGTTTTTAATCTACCATTGTTGTCCTTGCCCAAAACTGTAAGTGTGAACTTTAAAAACATAATGAGGACTCCAGGTTAGGCCAGTTCCTCTAGATTCTCCTGTGAACAGTGGCTAGTTCTTCTGGGGTGTACGGCAGGATGTAGGATGAATCAGACATGGACTCATTACTGATAGAAAGGTGCCTGCTGCCCTTCTGTCTTGTCTAGTTGTGTGCTAGTCTTTAGGAATATTGGCAATACTTGGTCTTGAGTTTAGATCTTGTTAAATATGATTGTAAGATACAACTGTTTCATGATTTGTTCCTCTCTTAGAGGAATAACTGAACTATTGCTGTGATGTTTGTGCTTGCAGTACTGCAGTGACAGAACATAGCACTTAAACAGTGGAAAAACAACTGGATGAGTTATCTAGAGTTTGTACCTTTTTTTAAAACAAACAACTCCCCCCATCCCCCCAAGCCTTCCTGAATAGTAGTAAATTAAAGTAGTTTTGAGAAGTATTTGTGCTGAAATTGTACCATTTGAATCCAGTAATTTTGAAAACGGTGTGGTTCTGTTGTAAATATATAGAAAAAGGGGTGTGCGGTGCTTTGTTGAAAGTGTGTTTACAATACTTGATGAGTTCAAGTTACTTTAGTTTTTGTTATGCAGGTCATGTATTTTGTCTGAAAGCTGCTAAGAGAATTGCATTTTTGGTAATGTTAGCCTGTGCTGAGAGAATAAATGTTAAAAGATGTGATGCTGTGAAGTTTACAGTTTTATTATAGCAACTTTACATTGTCACAGATTTATAGAAGTATTGGTGTAAACGTTGGCTTTTGTTTTTATGGGTTTTTTTAAAAAATAAGTTTAGAATTGAGGGAAATCTTGGAACATCTAAATTTGATTATTTTTTTCTCCCAAACCATTTGCAATAGTCTCGGTACACTGAACAGCCAAGGTCAGTAGCTTTTTTAAAAAAGCCTGAAATGACAAAACAAGAAGCAAAACAAAGCGCTACCATCTGACAGAGGTCAGGTTGGGAAGATGCTTATGCTCATAGTGAAGTTGCGAAACTGTTCTTTAGCTATGGCTACTTTTAAATAAGAAAGATTTAGAGTACCATAGTTGGAAGTTCATTTAATGCTCCAGCTACATCAGAAAGCTCGAAGCTGCTCTAGTGGTTGTGCTGGCACACACAAGAGAGAGACTAAAAATTGTATACAGCATGGAACAAGCGTAGCGAAGTAGTTTTAAAAACCAGATCGATCCTTAGGCTCCCTGTATTTACAGTCGACTCTCAATTCAAGCATGGGAAGTTTTTGAGTCTTTGGTTTTACATTCTGTAGTAGAAGCATTACACAGTAGTGGTGGTAGGCTACAGTATATAATTAAGCCAGATGAGTTCTTTCCAATCAGGAATGGTATTGTCTGTTTTCTAGGACCTGGTTTAAAAAAACAAAACCAAAACCCAGCAACAGCAAAACAGAAAACCACTGCCCCCTTCTGATCTGTGGATTTCATGTTTGATTTTAAAAAACTAACAAACCTTCCAAGATTGGCTTTAAAATGCGGCATTTTGCTCTCCATGTGTAGTTACTGCTGGTCACAGCTATGGACAAAACCCCATTCAGAGTTTGCCTGGTTTTCTTGCCCCATAAAACTTTGTTAAAAATAAACTTCCACAAATGTTATTTGTAACAAATAGTGGTAATTCACTGTGATTTCATCAAGAAACTTGTAATGAGACTTTTTAATGTGTTTTGCTACATCTGTTTTGTTAATAGGTCAGTCATGTAAATTTTTATCTTTACCAAGCACAAATTAATTTGGTAATTTGGTTCTACTTTTCCATAGCAGTGTTTCCAGAACGCTGTATGATCCTTCTGCTGAAAAAGGCCCCTCTAAATACATCACAGATCTGTAGATTAATTTGAAACTGTTTAAAAGTTTCTCAAGTATCATTTAACGTTTCTTTTCAAAGTGTAGAAAAATATTTAAATGTAGTCTTACAAGATAAAGGTGATATACTTAATGCATTCTAGAATGTAAATTTTCTTTGTAAAAATTACTTCCTTTTTCTTCCTGTATAGAAACAAATCTCAGTTGTGAAATCCAAAGATGAATAAAGCTGTATAAAGGGAAGGTTCTTAAATTGCATTTATTAAAACTTAAGCATGTTTCAAGGCTTTTGACACAAGACTTCGCAGATGGCAGATGCTTTGCTCAGTCTCCATGAGGGTTTGCAGCCCTAGAGCTGCACTATAGTAACTGAAGAAAGTGGCAGAGGGACATTCAGCTGCTGTGAGTGACCGACTGTTAAGCCTGGGGTCAGTTGAATTTTAGAGGTTAAAGGTTTGTGTGTGTGATGATGAGCCAGGAAGCATACTGTAACATATTCTGACTCAGGTTTAAACTTCCCAGCTGGCGGTTAAGTAAGAACCAGGGTGAGTGATGACAGGAGGACTGACTTAGGTGTTACTTAAATTTGGTGGTAAAAGTGTTTTTTACCAGCTAAACCAGGACTTTGGTTACAGGCCCATCTGGGACATTTAACATACATGTCTCATTCCTGCAGGTGGTCAGGTTGCAAAAAGAGCTGTTCATCAAAATGCTACAAAACTGATCCTCAAGACACATATCACTGAACGTGGTTCACAGTGAGGCCAGTTCCTGGGACTGGAGCCTGGGCTTTGATGAGGCTCCTCTGTAAATGCATGTCCAGGTAGAGGTTGACTGACTTCTGTTAATCAGCTACATCTGTCTGTGGCATTTTTTTTCTAAATCAAATTAGTGCAATAGGATGAGCAATATATTGGCTAAAGTTCTTGTACCAGATACTCTCTTCCATTCTTGGCCTGCGTAACCTGCATGTTACCTGTGCTGCATTAATCTATCTCCAGTAAAATTGTTAGGAAGCAGGCATGGAACAGAGGGATTTGAGGACTGAGGTAGCCCTGCCTCTGAGCTATAGCACTCACTTTTTCCTTGGATAGAGTACACAAAGATTTCTAAGCTTCATGGTTGGATTTTACTAAAAAATACCAGAGAACACAGTCATTTTCAAATACAGAGAATTAAGACATTTTAGAAAAGAGATTTAGAGACAATTTATGCTATTTGCACAAGGTCCCCATAGATGACTGAAGGGATTGCAGAAGGCACTGAAAGAAACTCATCCTTCTTTCTGCTTGCTTAGCGTTTCCTTCCTTCAGCTTCAAGCCATGACTGTGCCTGTTCCCATCCAGAACTTCCCTGAGGCACTCACGGAGTCCCTGTCTTCCTGGGTCTCTTCCTTGTGTCATATGCTCTGTTGTGCTCAGAGGACTCTTCCTGCCAGAGTTCCAGCTGACCCAGCGTATGCTACACACAACTTTTCCTTTCTGCTACCCAGCTGCATGCTTCCACATGAAGAGATGGCTGCTGTATCCTTAAACAGGTATTACTGGGGAAAGGTAGAGGAGGTAGCCATTTCACTTACAAAGGAATGTCTCTGGACTTGCCTTTTACCAAGTGACAGTCATTCCTCTGAACTTGTATTTATGGAAGAGATTTTATTGTTTAAACTACAGAGAACAAAAGGTTCTCATTTGCCAAAAGACAGAACTGAGCAATGCAACTCCACAGAAAAATGTGCGACCTGTTAGGCTTCTTGTTTGGGCAACCTGGGGAAGCAGGTAGAAGGGGGAAATCTGAAAGCTTAACAAGTATGTGATACAAGTGAGCAGCACACACTAATGACAGCAGGCATCTACATAACCTAGGCCAAATAAGGTCTAAGTCCTTTTGAAAATGCACATAAGTAACTTCCTCTAGCTTGCTTTCACATTGAGTTCAGCAATGACTAGAAAAAGCAGATGTCATAGCAGTAGTCTGCGGACAACAGAAAAACATGAGAAATAGTGTAAAGATGGGAAGAAAAACATGTATAGCTCTAGCAACAAGAAAAACCTGAGGAGAGTAATAGCTCTATGGCTGGATGAAAACAGCTAGAGGTGCCCTTCAGAAGCATAATTCAGTTAAAAGCCCAGCAGGTACTAGAGGCAGCGATCCAGAAGCTGATCGGGAATGCCATCCAGATCCAGTAAAAACAGAGCAGAGCTGAGTACCGGCAAGAACAAGAACAGGGCCCTTGTTCTGAAACTGCCTGGTTACACTGCTTCAGCAATGGCCAGACAAGGGGATGGGGGTATGTGGTTTGTTATTTTTTAAGTGGAAGATGCTGAAGAGGCTTCTGCTATAAGGCAAGGGGACTGGAAAGCAGGAAAAGAGTGGAAAAGACCAAAAAAATCTCGAAAAAAATCTGTAGTTCTATGAAGCTAGATATGCCCGTGTAGTACAAAAAGCAGTACAATTTTAACTCTTTACAGTAAGATGTTAAAATCAATTACCTTTCTGGGTTTTTTTTTAATCCTAATAAGAAGTCGTTTTGAAAATGGGATAGCTGCTTTGTGACACGAGCTGCTTTGTGTTATTTCTGAGGCCCTACAGATAAAAGAACAGCTATACTTCATGGCAGCACGAGGCCCAGAAACACCAGGAAGCAATGTTAACTGGTTGAGTTTAGGTCCCTTTGGGTCTGGCAACAGAGCAGGTACACAGCTGCAGTAAATGCTGTTTCTAGATTGGCACGCTATCAAAACAAAATAAGAAATCAGGTCCCGCCTAACATGGGTATTGGCACATCACACTGCATTGTGCAGCCTCCTCCTTCAGAATACTTCTCTCACAAGGAAAAGCTGATAAACATATATCCAAGAATAAAAAAAAAAAAAAAAAAATCATCTTTCACAATGTAAGCAAGGCTTACTGTAGTTGTATCACTGTTCATGTATTTCAGCATGCATTTCTCTCATCTAGGAAGAATTTTACTAGTAATTCTTCCTGAAACAAAGTAATTTTGATAATTTTTTTTTGAGCAGGATACTTTACTATGCAAAGGATTTATTTTATTCCTTTTACACCTTCCAATTTTACTGTATAGTAGCAAAAGGATGGAGGGAGATGCGGAGCAAAAGCTATTCTTAAAGTCCTCACACTTCCAGTGTGGTGTGATGCCACTCCAGATGATTGCTCAGGTTGTGATACTCGGCTGACCATCAGTCTCATTAGCAGTTGATTTGCCCAGGTGATTCCAAGTGCTGGATAGACTTTGTTATCCGCTACACTATAAAGAAAACATTACAAATTTCTGCATGTGTGAATTTACTATGAAATACCTTCATTTCTGTTGTAACAAGATTACACTGAAAGAAATCATCTGTTCTTTCTATATTTACTGTTGTTTGCTGTATTTAAAACTATGTCTTTGAAGACAGATTACAGGGTATACTCACAAAACTATACACTAGGTTCTCTCTATAGCAAACTAACTGGAAGAGAAGCGCTTCTACACAGAACAATTCAGTCATTCTTCCAACTACAGCCATGGTGCATACCTGCCTCTGCCTTGATGGGTCCACTCTTGTAATAGGAGAGTAACAACAGAAAGATGGTTGAACTTAAAGTATTTGAAGTGTGTAACTGCTGGCCCTGGATACCATTCAAATGTATATTTAGAAATGCTGAGTAGATAAAACACTGCATACATATGACTTTCAACTCGAAATTTAAAACCATTTTTCTTCCTGGAAAAAGTGCAATCTCTCCAGTAAAAGAATTACAAGATAACAAGGGGGGAATAAAAATTGAACCTTATCCTTGTTCTGTGTCAGTTTCTGTAACTGGAGGACATAACTAACTTCTCACAAAAAAACAATTTATGTAGCACCTAGCTTATCTAGTAAATCAAGATTATAGTTAGGATTCAAACAACAAATATGTATGTTTCAATCCTGTTCATATCTTGGTGTCAGAAGGTATTTTTCTTAAGCAACTAACAAAACCAGCCAATAACATTTGGTTACTGTATTTTTTTAACCAGACAGAAAACGCACTCAGTTATATCAGAGGCAAGAAGAGATGCAAAAATACTCTTGTGTAAGTAAACAAGTGCCAGCCATTAACTCCAGGTAATTTTCCCCCTAACTTGCTGATTAGGGATTATTGTGTAAGTGTATATGACAGTTTCTTCCACTTCACACACGTGTTATTGCTGATCTCAGCAAATACAGCATTGCTGGCTAAATGCACTACTGCTCCTAACACACTCTGGTAGTCTATACTGGAGTTAAAAAGAAAAAAAAAAAAGTGGTTAAATGCTGCTGTGTATGACATCGTGACATTTCTGTTGTGGATGACTTACCTGCAACTGCACTGAGCGGCTTCCGACTCGCTCACTGCATCGGTCACCTAAAGCAGAACAACAATGTTTGAAGTTGATCTGTAGCCATGCATTTGTTTTTAGGAAGCAGAAGGGCAGGGAAGGGAACAAAGCCTAGAAAATCATTTATTGGATCACATACTAAGCCAAGTTAGAAAACACTTACTCATTCAAGGCAAATGAGAAGGGAGTTGTGAATTATAACCGTATTTTGCAGTGCTACACCTATTCAGCTAGCTACAGCTTATATGAATTTAACTACTAGTAGATGCTTAATTTGTTTAAAAAACCAAACCAAAACACCACCAAACAAAAAAGCCACACACAGAAAACTCTTCCAGTGCTGTAGCTATAGATAAAAGGTACTGAAACCCAAATCTCCAAAAGGTGTCCTCAATGATTTCACCACCTTCGAAGGCCTGCTTAATGGAACAGTTTGCCTACAGCCCAGAAAAATACACACGTCTCGACTCCCTCTGTTGTCTTTTAATGTCATGATTCTTCCACACAAGTTCTTCACAAAGTACAACAAATTAAGTTCTAGGTACTTCTCTAAATAGAATGTACATAACTGATTACTTTACAGCCATAAGCTTTCTTAGTGTGACTATATTCACAGTTTATTTCTGTAACTACAGACTTGATGTAATGAGTCGCCTTCCATTAGGATACAGTCTTGAAGGACCCTCTGTCAGCAAATGGTCAGACTGTTGTCATCCAGCGTCAGGCAGTGACCTCATCTGTGAGCCAGCACCAACGTAAGATCCTCGTCACGGGAAGGCAGATTTAAGAAGCTCCCTTAAATTACTCTTTTCCCTCTTGTGCTGAACCATTCCAAGGCAGAGGCTGGATACATCTAGACATGTCTTACCCTTAAATTTGATCTTTTGCTTGCTAGATAGGTCCTCAGAACCCCTAGGAAAAAGGCAGATAGCCTTTTCCAAATGCCCATACTTGAGTATCCCAGAAACTTGAATCCAAGGAACCTGAATCCATTGGTTGGCCTCACAGTGTAAACGCTGAAACACACAAACCTTTGCTCAAAGAGTAAAAGCCAAACCATGCTTCCCAGGGAGAACAATTCAGAAAGCAGTTAAAGGAAATCTCAGTTTTCCTTAAAAGCTAGCTGACCCCATGAAAGACTATGTAAGAAAAAGTTGGTTAAGAAATCGGGAGTAATTCAAGGCTGAAGTTTAAATCCTACTGAATCTTAATGGGAATCTTGCTGAAAGTAAAACATTGCCTGCCTGAAAGCTGTTCAAATTACTGCTATGTGTGAATTCCAATACACTCCCTTGCAGTGATGGTAGTAAATGTAACGCTTTACACGTTGCCCATTCTGTAGTTCCAGAACTCCTCCCAGGAAACAGAAATCAAACAAGTAACAGCTGACTTGATATTTCTAGAACCTCTTTCTTCCCGACATAAAATCCTTCTTGTTTGTGAATTCTCAAATTCAACTTTTCTCCCTACCCCTTTTCTTCTGCTTTGAGAAGGAAACCTCCAGGCTGAGGACTTAATTAATTTGATTGAAGGGCCTTCTGGAAAGGAAGTTTCCTGACAGTGGCCTGCCCGCACATTTACTCACCCCTTTTGTAATTAGACCAAGAGCAGTGGCATGCCACTTCTACAAGATAGAAGTAGGGTCTTGTTTAGTTTTCTCAGAAGAATATTCTTTTTGACTTAGTATCATTTGTGGCCTTTTTTTGGTTCAGCTCAAGTCAGCCTGCATGCATTCTAATGCTTTAGTAATCTCAGCAGTAAGGCAAAAATGCTGAGCTTCACAAAAATGCAAAGTCCCGGGTCTTTCACGGTCTCCTGTCTGTGGAATTTAAGTGTGCATGCAGAGTTCCTGGAGCAATCGGGCTGGCAATGGCATTTGAAGCTAGTGTTAAGAACAAACTCCGTTATTTCAGTTTGATGCTTTGTGCAGTTGCTATACATACCTCTTTTCGTTAGCTTTAATGGACAACCTTTGAGAACATTAACAGTCTATAAAAGCCTAAATTATATTCTCAAAGTTTAAAGAAGTTAAAATTTAGTAGTTGAAAGTACATCAGTTTAAGGAAGCTTCAGTTTCCATCAGTCATTAATACTCAGTTAACAGTGTTAAATGCAACACCAAGAAATCTGCATATAGAGATTTCCCTCCCCCACCCCAGCCATTTATTAAATGGTCCCTATAAAATGAGGAGCAATTCGGATGTCATACCTGATTAATGCACAGTATTGGAGTCCTGAATCTAGTGCTTAAACTGTGAAGCTGTGCTCCAAACATCTGCAAATACCGAGCCTTCATAACAGAATCTGAGGCTCCAAATTCACATCGAAACAAAGCAGCAAGAGAGTCTATGATCACCAACCGCACCATGCCTCTTGTGAGCAGGAGGGAAATCCTTTTAGTAATGCAGTTGTGAAAAGTATCCTACCACAAAATACAAACAGCCAGCATTAAAACAGTTCAAATAGAGTTATTTGTAAAAATCAAGATAGTAACTACAGATATCACTGCTGAAACACAAGCTGATAGTTTCTAATCGTAAAGTGAGTTTGTGTCTTTAAGTCTCACTAGTAAGCATTTTTTGCAAATGTCTTGTGGTTTTACCTGAAGAAAAAATAAAGAGACCGAACTGCAATGCACAGTTACCCGCAACTCTGACTTAAATCAGTTATTTACCAACATTTCAAAATCTCAAGAATGCAATACTGCAATCCTAAACCACTCCCATTTTGCAGGAGTGGTTCTCACTGAAACACTGACAGCTTGAGACCAGCATTGAACATCCAAACCAGAAGTCGGAGACTATGCTGCTGTTCCACTAATGATATATTAACAGTAAAATACATACTTGCTACATCAAATCCATATTGATCAAGAGTCTTATAAACATGAGTAGCTGCAACTTCTATCCTCCCTATTAAAAGTTTTATTAACTGAATATTTTGAAGTCACCAAACATTTCAGTTGCAGGAAGTTTAACATTTTGTAGGGTGCAACTTCTATCACATAAGAATAATCCTTATTAATATAAGGATTATAATACAATATAATATAATATAATATAAGAATAATATTAGTCAGATGAAAGGTCCTTGTAGCCCAGTATCTTGTCTTTAACAGTGCGGTCTACAGCAGTGCGTAGAAACGGGAACAAGCTCACAGTCACAGTCTCAGTTTCTGGCCATCATAAATTTCAATGTTGGCAAAAAAAGCAGTAACGTGAGAGTCACAGGTCTTCTGATTGGTGCCATTCTTTACATCTAAACAGAGGTTCATAGTCAAGAGCTGACACATATGCAAAATTACATATAACATTCTCCAGCATGTCACAGCTTTAAAAACTAACTTGTAATTCTCAAGTCTGAATTACAGTAAGATATATTCTACTAAATGAGCTTCTTTTTACAAAATAAATAATATTATAACATTAAAAGTTTGGGGTTTTGTTGGGGTTTTTTTGTTTGTTTGTTTGTTTTGGTTTGGTTTTGTTTCTGTTTTTTTTAACTGAGAGGGGAAAAACCACTCTAAAGAATATATGACTGCTCTCCATTCTGGAAAGCAGAGTTTTGTTTGTTTCACTTACTGGTGTATCTACAGGAAACTCTTGCATTTCAAACACTTCAGTGTTCGTATGCGGTCCTCCTGTTCATACAAGACTCACTCTTTCCAAGTGAATACACGAACAACTGGATTCTCCACAATGAAGCAAGTAAAAAAAAAAATTGATGTGAAAGAAAATACAGAATGTAATTGTGATTTGGGTTTCTGCTTCTGTTCTTATAACCTGCCTCTCGCTCTCTAGCAATGCATTCTATGTATATGGATACACACACACACAAACTGAATCTATACAGAGCAATATATGAATTGTAATGATTTATTGTGCAGTTGCTGGATTTACCAGTGAGTGTAGTGGTTTACTTTTAAGGGTATTTTGGAGAGTTGCACATACTACCATAGGGTGATTCTCTCTTTTTTACAGTAACATACTCTGTAGCTTCCAGAAACTACAATTAGAACTTTAATTAATATTTCCAGTGAAAGGGACACGGAAAAGGTGGCTTAGCTGCTGCCTGGACACACAGTGAGAACTGGCAAGTATACTGATGTACAAGATCTTCCACTTGCAAACTACAGTTAGAAAGCCCCAACAACTAGAATAATTTAACAAGTGCTACTTTCAAGCCTTAGAGAAAACAGAACTTTTGACATTCTATCAATAAAGAGCATATCCATGGCTACTTAAGAAAAAGCATGAAAACGCGGGTTTAAAAGGCAAGAATACAGTACTGAAGTTTGTATCTTCTCCCCTCCAGTTCTACTATGATGTCTTACAGATAGAGGGGCAAGACAGCTGCACTGCTGTTGTTATGCTGTGCCATTACCTGTTCCAGGCATCACTTTTTTTATCCTTTCCTTCCATCTGCTTCAATTGCAGTTTAACAACTTTGGTGTTGCAAGTTAGTCAGGCTACACAGCACCTTTTGCATATATATTTATAACCTGTCTCCAAATTCAATGAAGATCTCCCTAGAAGCTGCAGTAAAACTAGTAGCAATAACTCTACAACAGTTTAATAAATATAATAACCTACAAAAATCCACCGCATGATTAATTCTAAAAAAACATTCATATTTTAATATATTTCATAATAAAGAACTGTCAATTGTAGTGGTTTAACAGCAAATTGCAGAGGTTAAGTAGTATTCATAACAGATCTTAGTTCACTTTTAGCTTTTTGAAAGGTCTCCTGTATGAGAAAAAGCCTGTGGTTACTGGATTATAGTGCAATGATTATGCATTTTTAATTTGTGCTAATACTTACTAGGTCTGCTGCATGCTCAACAAAAACACCGTTTCCAAATTTGATCTTTTGTATGATTTCAGCTGGAACATCTGTACGCATCTTACATTGTTGTTCTATAAGTTGTTGCAAACGCTTACTTGGGAATGTATCTTCTGTACAAATGTAGACAGCTCCTATAGTCAAGGAAACCAATTCCGTTATTACAATAGGGCTCTCACATGCAAAATCTTAACAGCACAAAAATAAAATAATGCATTATGCACTCAAAAGCTAGACATATGTACCTGGAAATTCATGCTACTTTTTTGCAGCCATATTGAATCAATGATGAACAACTTAAAACCACTCCTATGACTTTCCTGTAGTTGCCAGGTCCTTTTTTTGGTGCCTGCTGACACGATTGGATTTTTGTACTCTCTACTAGCCGACACTTATTTTGCACAGCTGCGGAACCACCTGACCACTTAACTTGGGTGGTTGTGAGTACTGTAATTTATCCAAGCCACTAACAGAGCAATACTGCACAGTTGCTTGTTTTGGTCAGAAATCCAAAACAAAGCACTACACTATGAAGAAAATGAACTATCCCAGCCAAAACCAGTACAATTAGTATTTTGATTAATTTCACACATTGTTTTCAAATTTCTTGGTTTTAAATTTACATATGGAGGGGTACTTATTGCCACAATTTTGTAAGCCAGTTTAAAGAGGATCACTCATCCAATCTCAGTCTAATTACTCTTCCTGAAAATAGTAGATTAGATAGAAAGCATTATACTTCAATCACATTACTGTGAGTGATGTCTATATATTTTTACTGTGGTTTCTGGTTAGTAAGTACGCATTATTGCAGACAAAATTAACCATACACATCAAAGATGCTGGGAAAGAAAAAAGAAATACGCACAGTATTTTCTTTATTAAAAATTGTTAGTTATTGCAGAACTAGACAGAATTATCAGCTAATACTTATAGGGTTACATCTGAGGATTAAG
This sequence comes from Ibycter americanus, assembly GCA_035590275.1. Lineage (NCBI taxonomy): Eukaryota > Metazoa > Chordata > Aves > Falconiformes > Falconidae > Ibycter > Ibycter americanus. The sequence continues at coordinate 35,747,712 of JAVJGI010000063.1, read as the reverse complement.
TCCACTCACTAAAGTGGTTGAAGCTGCTAACGCAGCTTGGCAGCTGATGTGCTTGGCAATATGAGACATCCTGAACATTTCCACCCCACCGGTCTACCCCTAGCTGGCTGTCCAGGGAGCGGAAAGTCCCATTTCCAGATGCAATTTCCAAATCCAATCCAAATATATTCCACTGAAAAAAAAAAGAAACTAGATCCAACAGCAGAAACTGAAAGATCTCAGGACTGGATCAAGTACAAATTCATGGTTACTTTATCAATAAAAATATTTTGCTGATGGACACCTGTATAACACAGGGTACTGAATTCTGATAATCTTCTACACAAGGCAAAGATGAGCCTGAGTCTAAGCCTAATTTTCTTTAGGGCTAGGCTTGCATCTTTAGTTTAATTCTCCCCAGCCTGACTGTAAATTCACACATAAATCACCCTACTTCATTTAACATTTAAAAAAAAAAAGATTTTCCCAATATACAGTCTTATTTTTGAATACTAGAAAGCTATCAGGTAAAGCAAAACAATTTACCCATGCCCGCTAATTAAAATAATTGTCTTTGACAGGTGAGAATTAAAGACCTTCCTCAATTATTCACACCTGGAAAAATACTTCAGCATCATCTATGCCTTCCATAGGAGATACTGAAATGTTCCTGCAATTTCTATTTCCATTCTACCTAATAACAGGTTCAAATTATACTTTGGCTCCTTTTAACTCTCCTTGGCCCTGGCAGCCAATAGCATTTATCACTAGAAGATTCAGTCTCCATTCTTAATTCCTCAGTTTCATTATGTATATATTTATGTCAGAGGGAACTAAGGGTTGTTAGCAGTTTACAGTATTTGACAGTAAATAAGGGCTATGATAAAGCATCAGTGATCACAGCAGTCATGATCTGATCATGATCCCTGAACTACAACACACAAAAAACTAAGAAGCTGAACCACGAATATTTTCTGTACTTCCACCTTTTTCCTAGCATTTGAGTAGATAGAATTCTGAATTTTAAACTGTGGGCATAAATGCTGTCTTTGGTAATTACAATTACTGAAGTCATACACAATACCAGTAGACACAAATGAACACATACACAAATTTTCATCAGCAAAGAAGGAAAATAAAAGAAGAAAAAAATGAGTCCACAGTTACTTGCATCCATTAAGTTCACAGTGACATCAATAGCCTGTTGAATACTATCTGAACTTGTATGAAGCTCAAGTGAGGAAAACAGTAAACTATTAATTATATCACTTAACTACTTAAGATTTTTTAAATAGCTAATTATGAAACAGTTAATTAGGTGAACCTTAACTTTCTTGACTATTTCCCTAGGTTAATTTCTCCTAATGGCACTAATTTTCACATCACTCTCCAACTTGACAGTAACAGCTGAGTATCAAATAGGCAGGTGAGTATTTTTACTAAGGGCAGTTCATGCATTCCTGATCAGATTTTCAGTTTCATGATTTCTGAAGAGCCAGTAAGTCAAGAAAAATTTCTAATCACAAATTTGACATTACGTATACCTAACACCAGTACTCACTCAGATAAACCAATTGTCTTGCAACACTTACACCACAACACTGAAAGTCATAATGGTGCAAATTCAAAACCAAGTAAACAAACAAAGAAATAAAGAAAACCCACCAAGATACGCAGCTTCCTTAAGCCCCCATGGCTTTTGAATTTCATAGTAACAAAAGCTATGCCAACTTGTGTTAATAGTTCCTGAAGTTAAACATTCTGGACTTCTCAGCTACCATGCTTATTCACAGCTGATTGCCTTCTACACAATATTGCCTAATTCTGAAAGACAAAGTTTTCTTTACCATGAATACCGGCTTACAGACAAATCATCTACTTTCTAAAAATCAAACCTGCCTTTAGCAGTATGTCCCTTGTCTTCTCCTTGGTTTACTTAAAATGGATGGAATGTCCATTACTTTAGACTTCATGGTTGGTGGGGTGGTTTTTTTCTTTTCTCTGAATGCAGATTTACATTTCTAGATAGATTGGTGCTCCATTGATTAGAGAAATGTATTTTGATCCAGAGCTATGGTATCATTCAAAACATTTCAAAACAGAAAACCTAACAAATCTGCTGAAAAAAAAGCATTTTTCCAAAATTAACTTATCTGGAGAAAAAGAACCATAAAATTCTCCTAAAGATCTTCTTTGCAGGTTATTTCAGTACGGTAATAAAAACAGTGAAACACTGTAAAAAAAATAAATAAAAATTTGAAAAGATTAATTCCTTCTTAAGCACAGTTCTACTTCATAGACTGGCTATTTCTGCCCCAGTTTAGTTTTGTAAGTATCAGCAGTCACCTGCCAATCTTCTGCTCTGCTGTAATGCTTTTTTGACACCAGTTAAATTGACTACAGCAGATGTACTCTGAGTACCTAATTGGTCCATTTGTGATTTCTCCAAAATACGAAGTGGCATAAGTTTGTGGGTTTTTTTTTCCCTTTGCGTTCTGCTCATTTCACAAAACAATTGTGTAATTTTAATCTTGAACTTTAAGAGAGTTAAGCCACATAAAATTTATCAGATGAACTTTGCCCTGGCTTAAAATTCAAGTTTCACGGTACAATGAGACCAGCACTCTCTCCCACCAGACCTTCATCAAGCCTCTTCAGCTTTTGTTTGTGCTCTTCAGTTTGAACCACAGTAAAACTTTTGATTAAGGAGAATACACACCCATGCACTAAAAATACAGGAGCTGCTTCATAGCCAAGTGACAAGGGCTGTAAGAGACTGACAAATAACTAAACCCAATATTAAAGACCGATACCTAATTATGAGGCAAATACACTTAATATTCACATATCTTTAAAGATAAATTAATTGTCATAACCTAAATAAAAAGAGGAGACTAGTACAAGCATCATGCTATTTACAGTTTATTAGGAAGCTGTCAACAAGTCAAGAGTCAGGGTAGTTACCACTTTTGAGAAAACAGCTGAGAGACACACTTTAAGAAGTCAGGTGTCCTCAGTGATCATATAAGTGTCTTTCCTCACAGGTCCACAAAAACCAAACAGAAATCAGCTATTTCACCAAATCCCAGTGCTTCACTTTTATTTAGGCTGATAGAAGTGCTATGCTGGTTGTTGACCAGAAACCACCCAAAGCCAACCAAATAAAATCAAAAACCAAAACAAAACACTAAAAAACCCCACCCTCAAAGGACAAATTTTGAGTCCTATGAACATAATCTGTCATGCACCAAACCAGCCTGTTACCAAGAATGAGTAGAAAACATTGTTTTTTCTAGTTCAGAATTCTAATATGGCTATGAATGTGTTCACACTATATTCACATATTACTTATGTGTATGTGCATATAAAATAAATTCAGCCAACCTGTGGTTGGCCATAACTGATATTCTTAGAATGGCAGAAAGATAACCTGCAGGCAAAGGATGTTCTAATTTCTTTGTTTCCTGCCAACCTCCCAGCATTGAGAATTGTAAACAAGATTAGCACTAAGTCAAATGAAGTAAATACATAATAAATCTATACTGTCTAAAGAAATGTATTTCAACGTCTCCACTCAAAAGACAGGAAGTTTCTAGCGCTAAAACAACCACACCAAAAACCCACCAATCCACCATAATTTTAAATCAGTAGCAAAGTTTTAAACTGAGATTGATCTTCTATTGGTAGCGCTAGACTTCTGTGATAGTTACTAAGCATTGTTGTTCTCATCAAGTTGCCTAAAGAATAAAACTCCTCATACTTAACATAAGCTTTTAATTCCTGTATTTCTCATAAGAGACTCAACACAACCTTTATTATCCTTTAAAAGGCAACCCTTCATTATTGACTCCAGAGAAACCAAGTCTCATTTTCTAAGTGCTATGCAAACAGTATATGCTGCTATGACTGTATGCAGTCTAACATATGGCAAAATACCACCCTGAGAGTAAAGAACTGCAAGAATTAGGATTCCACCACTCCCTTCGCTCTCCAATTCCAGCAGCAGGATACTTCTGCCTTCTATACCTTCTAGATCGTCAGAACTTCTGTTCCCTCAGCCCTTCCAAAACACTCTGGTCCTCTCACAGGATCATTGATACGACTGGCATTCTATCCTACCTTCCATCAAACTCTTCGAAGCGGGTAGATGGAGAACACTGACACGACACAGCGATCGCAATAGCACCAAGGGCTAGGCGCATAGGAAACAAGAATAGTCTTCAAACACAAATAATGAAAAGACTTTGCCATTTTGTAGCCCTACAAGGAAGACTGTAGTCTGGTAGGCAAGATGAGTGCTATTAGCATGTTGGGCACCCTCTTCTGTCCTCTGTTTCGGTTTGTTTGTTTCTTTCAACATAAATAAGGAGAAGTACTGGGGCATGAATAAAAATGTATTTGCATTCAAACTACTTGCAGTAGCTAGCAGCAACAGACACAAAGGAACACAAAATCTATTTGCTTCTGCTCCAATTAATGACATAACTTAAAGCAAAGCGATATAAGCCACAGGCTAATTAAGGCCCTTTAAGCAAGATCTTCATTTGGACATTCCACGACTTTTCAACATGGGTGGATATAGTACAAGAAATAATTAAGTTCCCCCACAACAAACCACTGAGCTGCCAAATTAAACCCAGGGCTGCACAGAAGGAAGAGCAAGATCACAGCCAACACACAGCTAAGGCAGACTACCAGGACACGAAATCATAAGAAGTGACAGAAGTTTCCTTGCTTTCTAAGGCTGCATAAAATACTAAAAATAAAATTAAAAAAATCAGGAGTTAGAGCAATGTGATAGAAGGTTAAAAAAAACATACTCAAATAAAAGAATAAATCTGTATACTGTGGCAAGCCCAGGAAAATTGCAGGTACAAAAAATGTTAAATTTCTTCAATTATATTTCCATCAATTTTACTCTGCGAATCAGTATAATTATTGTTATCAAACTAAATATTCTTTGAAATCTGAAACCTCCAACTAAGGAATATATACCATATATCCCAAGATGTTTATGGAAAATTATCTGACAAGCTGTTGTGCTGTGGTTGTTACCTGAGGAGTCAGTAGCTACTTATGACAGCAATGTTTTTCATACATGGTTTGCATATGTCTAGTTTAACCCACAGTGGCAGGCAGGTAAACAACAGCATAATTTAATACAAATTTTGTATTGAATTATGCTGTGATGCAGGGCATGCGCACAGCATGCTTTTGTCTGTATCAAGGTGCATTACTAAACTAGCTTACTACTAAAGTTATTGCAGAAGAGCAAGACGTGCACTGAACATGTGCATCTACAAAGACAATATATTCCTCCAAGTGGCAAATTAATCAGTATTTACATTTCAGTACTTACCAGACTCTAATCCTCCATACTTGTAAGGATACTGGACACAAAGGCACAGTTGTAAGCTTATCTGAGTCTTCCCAGCAGAACTTTCCCCGGCAAGTTCCGTGATTCCCACTAAAGGAATGCCACCTTTTAGCAAGTTATCTAGTACTGAACATCCTAGGCTTAGCTTCTGGTGTTGGGAAGTGAAATGATCTTGGTAGAGCTGAAGAGCTGCAGGGTTTTGGATTTTTTTAACATGATTGGGGGCGGGG
>JAVJGI010000063.1:35674676-35738166 GCA_035590275.1 Ibycter americanus | reverse complement strand
GCGGTTCAGCTCCCAAGCCCGGGTTTTTGTTTCCCGTGGGTTAATGCACAGGAAAGATGGGGCTGCCACTCGTTCCTCAGGGGCGGGCGGCCCTGTCACAGAAATTAGTGAGGAACTTAATGAGGTAACGGCATTAATGTTGAGGGAAGCAGCCTCCTTAAATGCTTATAAAGGTAATTCTGAAGACCGTGTTGATTTAAAAAAAAAAAAAAGCAAAGTATTAAGGCACTAAGGCTAAGTTAGAACAGCTCTTCTGGCTCCCGGTGTAAATGTTCATAGTGTCAAACTAGTATTGAATAACTTAAACGGCTTCAGTCAACTTTGCTTTTAAATACTTTCCAAATAACCTATGTGATCATTACATTAAATTTCACGTAACGTGCATAATTTGCTGCCTCTCCCTACAGCTAGATGCTAAGATAACTTACAATCAATTGTTTGTTTACTTATTGCCAGTGTTCTGTGGTGTGGATGCATGCCAGTGTCTTTAAATGTGGCTGGAATTAAGATTTATTTTAGATGAGCCAGTATGAATTTAAGCAGGGAGTCTTGTAAACAAAGCCGTTCTTTGCCACATACTGACGCGGTCAGTCTGTTTTGTATGGGAACGCTATGTCCTCCTTGGCTAGGAATGAGGAAGAAAATTTTGTCCCTACCTGGTATCTCTTGAGGCAAAGAGTTCTGTGTAAGAGTAGTAATTCTGGAGATTCACTCCGCCAGCACAGCTTCTGCAGCTCAGACTAACTTTTGCTGTCATAAGGTCTGTGACTAGTAAGTCAGTTGCTGCTTTTGTCTAAAATAACAACTGTTTTTTGGAAACTAACTTTTCCAACTTACTTTAAACAAGGGGTCTGCTAAAACATGTTGTGGGAGTTTTTTCAAGTTATTCTCTTCCATACTTAGTCAATAATAATAAAAAATAAAATTTTCCTTGTTATCAGTAGAAACTAGTTATCTGTCTTATAGGAGGTGTAGGTAAGACAAAATTTTCACTGGCCGCAGCTGCGTGTCATTTGAAGGTCTGGGTGCTCAGGTCTCCGGGTTCTCACCCTGCTGGCGCCATAGTGGTATGGTGTACTGGGTGTGTTGCAGATGGGGTGTGCGTTTATCTGTGAGCTTGTGGCAAAGTCTGAGCAGTTATTGTGCAAGTGGTTTCCCTTTGCATTGCGTGGAGTCTGCTTTTGCTGCGTAGATGATTTGGTGTGCCCTGTGTGCACTCAGGCCACCGGGGAACCTGATTCCTGACATCCTGATCACCATCAGTGGATATGATTTATGTAACAGTTAAATTGAAATTAGTTTTCTCCCTGACCTTCTGAAATGTGGTTTTATATTTCAGTAGTCATTGATTATAGTAGGCTACTTTCATTTAAAAAAAAACAAAACACCAAGGTTCTTCTAACTCAGTCTAATACATAGTACCATCTTAATTCAGCTAAAGGTTGTTTGAGGATTGTGATAGGATTTATTTAAACTAGTTAGGTGGATTTTAGTATTAAGTCTGTTTATTTTAGATACATCGTCTGACGTGTATCATTAGTTTGAATTTTATATTGCAGTTGTACTGCAAGTATTCATGCTCTTTAAAATTCAACTTTTCCCCTGTAGTCTGTTGGTCAGTAGGCTGATGGTGTTGATTTGTGACTGAATGTTGCCTTTGCATCAGACTCTGATATTTGCTATTGAGAGGAAGTGTATTGTAGGCAAATGTTTTAAGTGTATTTGTTAATGCATATTCTTAATCTTGCATTGTTGTTATTTTGTAGAAAGTTATTTTACTAGATTTCTTAAAGTGTATTGAAGTTCTGACATCCCTTTGGTTAATGATTACCAAATATGTTACAAACTTTTTCCTTAAATAAAGCAGGTACATGATATACAGGAAAGCTTATAAAAACCATGTTTTTATTAATAAAATGAAATGTAAAGAAAGTGTTATCTAATTAATGAATTCAGCAAGAACACTTGCTCTTGTTACCTTGCCAGATGTAATAAAAAAAAAAAAAGTGTTCTTTATCCAAGACAAGAGACTGGTATTAGCAAATGTTGATCTGTCTTTTCAAGTACACTGGCTTCTGCTGTGCAGCCACTAACACAACTTCAGTAGCTTTATTTTTCTTATGCAGGAAGAGGCTACTGGCTTATTTTAAAAAAGTAAAGCCACCTAAAAATTATGGCAGTTAGTAGTTTTGCAAAACTTACGTAACACTGAAATACATTGCAATTCTTAAATTTTATGTCACAAGATTATACAGTCTTAAAATACCAGTTATTTTGAAGAGTTTGAAGTGTATGAAGCAGAAAACTTTCTTTTTGGTAGTCTTCTATAACACAAATAATGTGTCAAGGTGGCTAATATTATGAAAATTCATGCTGAGCATCATTAAACTTGAGACAGAGCTTAAAATGCTTGTCGCTGCATGTGCCTTGTCTAACCTGGAATTTCTTTGTTAATCACCAGCAGGGCTCAACTGACGATGTTCCTATTAAGGAAATCTTGGACTAGAAATTGAGCAAAATTTGTGTGTTCGAATGCAGAGGTGGCCAAACCTTGTGACATCCAGCTGTGTACCAGATCTTTATGTGGCTGAGGAACACTATGTGCCTCAGAGCTGGGATGTGTGAGGGGAGCTTACAGATGTGGTGAAATGGATTCCGTAGAGCTCCTCAGTCACTGCAGGAGGGAGCTGGGCTTTACATAGCTGGGTCCTCGGTTGGCTCAGATGCTCAGGGTTGGCACTAGCTGTGTGTCAGCTGTGCTTGGACTGCTGCAAACTTGTATAGCTCAGGCAATGAATTGACCCTGTACAGCTGTAATCTCAGAAAGCATTGTAAGCCAGATCTGCTGCATGTTTGCATTGTATTATTTTCCACCCTGGCATCAGCTGTTTTTTTGGTCAGGCATGTTGCAAGGTGTCACTTGATGAGCTTATGAACTTTCACATTTGCAAAAGTTCACTCTGTTAGGAGCTCAGCTGGCTGTTACCTTGTGTGACTTTTTGAATTGCTTTGTTACTGTATATGCAAATAAAGCATATGAAGTGTAACTATAGCTTCCTGTGCATCTACAGTATTCTCACCTCTAGCTGGATCCACAGTATTATGCAAATTTGTTATCACACTTCAGCAAATGTATGAGAAGTTCCACTGTATTTGTAATAAACTAGCTCTCAGCATTTTTAAATTAATACCAAGATTCAACAGCTGTTGGATGTTCTTCCATTTTCCTCTTGCTGTATGAAGTAATCTGGTACCGGTATTAGTGTTATCTTGATTGTATGTGACATGAATATACTGGTGACATGCATTTTTATTTCTTTCTTCATATTTTTTTGTTTCTACTTGACAAAAAAAATGAGATTTGCACTAGTTTTAAAAAGCCTGTATCTTGAAGACCTGAAAATAACTCAAACATCATGCTTCCTCCTCTGTAAATGTGATAAGAAACCCCTTCAAGCAATAAGGCTTAATTCAATACTCATGTACTCTCTAATTATGTCAGCATATAGATGAATAGGAAGAATTCACCTTTCAAGGTGTTGCTCAATAGAGATCTCTTCCCAGGCGAAGTAGAAGTTGATATTATACAAATGGATTCACTTGGTTCTGGTTACTTAAAGCAAAGTGCCTTGAGGGAACAGTGTATTGAGCCTACTTGTGTTGGAACATTTTTGTAGGAGAATCCCATTCTGCGATGCCTGCTACCATATGTCATTTGACTTGTCGTTTATTTATGACTGCTCTCTATATCAGGCAGTGCTATCATGATAGGCCTGGAATTCAGAAGTGCTTTTCTATAGAGTTTGTTTTAAGTAAGAGGATGGATAACTTTGTTACTTCTTGAAAAGCAACTTGTACGTTTAGCATAACATTGTATATGAAATCTATTTAGGACAGTATTTAGAAAAGTGTTTTTTTTCCCCTACTTTGTGGCTTGCACTTTCTGATTTTGACAAAAAAAACCCCAAACAATATGTTGTCATTAAGAAAATGAGTTAGACTTCTGGTAAATTTCAAAATATACCAGAATTCTTGCCAGGTTCAGCTCCCAGAGAAGCTCTTAAGCTACACATGTCAAAAATTAAAACACTAAATCAAGGTCAATGTAGAGTAAAATGTGCTATTAGCAGTAGAGTATTACTTGTTTCAGAGCTGAAACCTGGGGAATGCTGAAGTTGCTTTATGCTGAAGGTTATTCATCAGTGAATGTTAGAATAAGCTTTTCTGCAGCCGTTGTGAAAAGAGGTTCACAACTGGATGCCTTGATTCAGTACGTTATTTGAAACAATACAGGAACACTTCTCGTTCTCTTTTGTGTAGGATTTAGAAACAGATATAGCCTACCGTAACAAATACTGCAAGTAGCTATTTATGTTCCATTACAGTGACTGCAGTTACTCTCTAATGTGTTCAACTTCTCTTTAGGCATCGGAACACTTCATATAAACTATTGCAAATTATCAACCATCTTCTACTTTAACAGAATGTGAAAAGTTTCTCAAGAATTTTTAATTTAGCTGCTGTAATATTTTTCTTGGCTATAGTTGTTGAGCTTGTCTCAGTGATTGGATATCTGCTGAAGCAAAAGTCCCTGAAATGGACAACAAAAGCTGTTGTAACCTGAAGGAATTTATAGAAGATAAAGGGTTAAGTATTGAAATACATTAATTAAAGGCAAATGGTGATTACTGTGTGCTTAGGAAATAGCACCTGCTCAGCTTAGAGCATGTTTTTAAGATGACATTTTGCTGTAGTCTGAGATAGTTCGGTTTGAGGAGTTTCGATTTCTAGAGTTATAAAACTTACTACAGGATCTAACTATGTTCTGCTGATTCAGATGTCAGGCCTAACTGTGCATTAATATTTGCAAATAACTCTAGCAATATCTGTATTATAAGCCTTGGAGAGTGTTTTTTGGTATGGTAGATAAAAATATGTAAAATCTTTGTGAAAATCCAGTGATCTAATGACCGAGTATCAGCCTTTTGGTAGGTGACTTTCTATACAGAAAACTTTACTTGTGTATAACAATCACTAATCACTTCTGGTAGTTTAGAAAATTAAAACTGTCATCCCCTAAACTCTACTTACTTGTGAGAGAAAAAAGTCTTCAATTTTTTTCTGGCTTTTCTTTTGGGAGGAGTGTGGGTGTACGCTTCTTTTAGGAAAGAGATATTTCAGGAAGTGACATTTGTAGCTGGAATAAAAATTCTTAGTGGCTTGGAAGAAAACCAAGTATCTCCTAGCATTTTTCAGAAATGTGTAACTACTGAGAGCATTAAAATATGTAAACAATGTTTTAGAGAGTCAACAGAGCATCACAGTATAATACAGTGAGGATGACAACTTACATAAAATCAGTCGACTCCGGAATATATGACTGTCTGAATAGCCAAACATAATTAAGCATACTACTTCTGAAATGTGGTTTTGACTGCTGGCAAGATGCAGTATTCCTTAGGGCAAATGAGTTTGGCAGCATTTTTAGTCTTACAAATGGGGATGATGTTATTTTGCTACATCAATATGAAATGAAAGCCATCCATAGTGAAAAGATGAAGGATGGAAATTTGTTGGAGGAGTTTCTTTTTAGGGCATAATATAAAGCTCAGTCCTTGTATGTGGCAATAGGTTTAAAGGTTTAGAAATCTTGTAGGTTAATCTTAATTTGTACTGTTTTCTAGTGCCCAAGATGTATGCAGTGTGATGCAAAGTTTGACTTCATAACTAGAAAGGTAAGAGAAATCAGTGAAGTGTAAAGCATTAACTGTTGCAAAATACTATTATGGACTTATTTTGATGTAAAATGTAGAAGATTTTGGTAGAATAGCATGCAAAATCAGATGTAACTTGAAGTAGTTTCTCTTCCTATTCTGCCTTTTCTGAGTACACATCCTTTTTAATTGTTTCTTTGAAATTCTTCTTGTTGCTGAATGTGTACTACACAGGGTTCTTCCAAATTACTGGGTACTCATGGGATTTATGTTCGAAGGAAGGGTTAGAGGAGCTCATGTGGAGGTGGCCTGCTAACATCAGTACTGGCACAGAAACCAAATCAACTAATTTAGTTCTGTTTTGGGAGATAAAATTAGTTGTGGAAATGTAAGCAAACTTGTTTTCAGGAGTAATGAATTATAGCCTTACATTTAAGAACTGTATTGTTAAAAAGCAGATAAACAAAACTCAGTTTATTCTGTTCTAGAAGTAAAATGGGATTTATCTCAGGTGGGGAAAAGGGAATTTCTGATTAAAATACAAAGTGTAAACCACCTTGATTGCTGTGAGCCATAATTAGGCTCACTGTATGAAGAGAAAACACTAACATTAGAGTTAAATTATGTTCATTGCGTAAGAGTAAGCAGGTCACTGTGGACTGCATGCTGGTGTGCAGAATACTACTATCAGAAAACATTCTGCTGATATTGGGGTTTCTGCATGGAGAAGGAAAGCAGCCCCCCCCCCCAAAGGCCAACAATGATTTTTAGCAGGGAATATCATTCCTTTGTATAACTACATTGACACTTTCTTAGCATGTGCTTGTGCAAGTGAAGAAAGATGTGGAAGTGTGACTTGTAGTGTACTGACATAGTTGATGTTTTTTTAATTTATTGGTTGGAGGGAGAGGGAAGGAGAAATTGTAAACCAGACATACCAATATGTTAACCAGATTAGGTGTAAGTTTTCAGGAGGCCTGAAAAGCATTAGGATGTCAGTTAGTAATCCTAGTAATGGACTAGACTAGACTATTTCAGTTGGAAGGGACCTACAACAACCATTTTAGTCCAACTGCCTGACCAGTTCAGGGCTGACTAAGTTAAAGCGTGTTGTTAAGGGCATTGTCCAAACGCCTCTTAAACACTGACAGGCTTGGGGCATCGACCACCTTTTGAGGAAGCCTGTTCCAGTGTTTGACCACCCTCTTGATAAAGAAATGCTTCCTGATGTCCAGTCTAAACCTCCCTTAGCACAGCTTTGAACTGTTCACACGTGTCCCATCACTGGATCCCAGGGAGAAGATCAGCACCTCCCTCTCCACTTCCCCTCAATCATGGAGTGTACTTTCTCCTAGTTCTTGTTTTACCTTTTAGCTGGATGAGTTAAGAGCATGGTGGTTGGTTGGAGTGTTCTGGTTGAGAAGTACTAATTCATTAGGCTGCTGCATTTTGCTTGTGTTAGCTTTGGGAAGTAAATGCAGGTAGCCCTGGGAAACAGGTACTCCAGAGAATTTTGCATTATATTTGGAAGGAAAGCCTAAAACTGACCAAAACTGCAGTGTATCAGTTCCTTGTATCAAACTTGCTTTGAGCTACAAATGAGTTCCTGCTTGCCTGGGAATACTTGTTCTCACATGAGAGCTTGCATCAGGAAGACCTGCTGGGACTGTCACACCCCAATAGTGATTTGGAGCACAAGCCACTGGCTGCAGATTTAGTAGCTGAGAAACACAGTGCAGTACTAGTTCTGGTTTTGCAACTTCATTGGATTTGTACTGTGCCGCCTCCTATTTCTGACAGAGAAATAGCTTTAGGTTTTAACTATGAAGACTTTTATCTTTTTTCCATGGGAAAACCTTGAGAGTAAGTTTTAAAGGAGAAGAATAGGATCTCCAGTTGAAGTTTCCTAAACATCTTTGCTTGCAAGTGGGAAGGGACCTAGAAACCCCTCTTCTCTTGTGTATTTATTGACGGTAAGGTGAAGGATTTACTGTACGCTGGAGAAACCCTTTCAGTGTCTTGTCTGGTCTGCTTTAGAAGCATGTTTACAGAGTGCCAACAGAGGCTTATAGTGCTGCTGTTCATACTATATTCAGTCCTTCTTATTCAATCATCAGAGATTTCTTTCTACCCCTCTAGCAGTTACATTTCCCTTACTTATCCCTCAACTTGCATGTTTCACATCTGAGAAACTGTTCTGTTTCTTGGGGATGAGTGTATTTAATGTAGTAACTTTATCAAATTATTCCCTAATAGTTTCCTTTGTAAATAAATAAAATATTCTTTCATGCTTAGCATCACTGTCGAAGATGTGGGAAGTGTTTCTGTGACAAGTGCTGCAGTAAAAAAGTGCCTCTGCCTCGCATGTGCTTTGTGGACCCTGTGCGCCAGTGTGCTGAATGTGCCCTCATCTCTCAGAAAGAAACAGAGTTCTATGACAAACAGCTTAAAGTACTCATGAATGGTAAGGACTGAATGCATATATATGCTGTTTTGATCTCATCTATATTTATTCAAATGCTGTGTTAAACAAATCTGATAAACAGCAAGAGTAATGCCTCTTGTCAAACAAGCTGCCTTTTTGCCTCCTTTAAAGACCATTTTGTTGTTATGCTGCTTGTTTGCCAGTCAGTAATTCTATGTAATCAATTTAGAGAGAAGTTTACACTTTCTAGTCAATGTTTACAAAGAGTGATTTAATTAAAAAGACAGGAATTTTTAATGCCTCTGAGAACAGATGTGTGTGCAGTTGACATTTTTCTTAAAATAATGCATCTTTTAGCCATATTCCTGTTACATTAAATAAGGATGAAAAATACTTTACAATAGAGAATATTTTAATATTTTCTAACGAGATACAGTGCTTGTTTCAAGCTTCATCTGTGAGCTTTGATCTTGTCCGTGGCCTACAGCTATGGTTGATGGCAAATCATCATGAGTAGTCCACTTTGTATAGTATTAAAACTACATGCGATACAGTAATTCATGTTGCAGTTACATTAAGAAAGCTGAGTCTTCAGTTTTTAAAATGTTCTGTGATTGTTCAGTGCCTTTGGGTGGTCTCTCAACCCTCAACGTGATGCCAGTGTGTATAATCGGTAAGCTAAGCCACGTGTCTGATTAGCATGAATGTTCCTAGGGAGAGTGTGTTCATCCCTGTAACACACAACGATTCTTCACTCTGCTTTGCAGATGAGGGTGCAGGTGAGTGTTAAATACTGTGTTTTAACCTGAAGACCTTTTTTAAACCTTGTCCTGCCTGCATTTGCGTAGGCAACGGAAGTCTGAAGTTGTGCCTGACTTACTGTAGAGGCAATGGTCTTGGAGAGAGGGTGGTTGTGATGTCCTTTGCCATTTTGCTGCTGTTGTGTCTCTGTCTTGCTTCAGCAGCAGCCTGGGGTCCATGCTGAGGGGTCAGTGAGACCGTGTAAAATTGTGAAATAGCGAGGTGAAGCTCTTTGAGGCTGCATGGTTCAGATTATGGAGATGGATTGCAGACCATTTGGCAGGGCTGCATGTTGGTTTTTTTTTTTTCATCTCCCAGACCAACAGTATTGGGATTAGGTAATACAGGGAGCATGAGGCATGGAGGAAATAAAGTGGTTAGGCGTGTAGCCTGTTTTATTTTAAGTTATGAATCACTTCACCAGTGTAGCCAAGATGACTTTCCCGATGTCAAAGGAGCTGCTTTGAGCAGGAAGAAACATAACATGAAGGCTGAGGTTCATTGACCTCAAAGTAAGACTTAGCTAGCCTTCAATGGTGAAAGAGAGGTGTTTTTACTATTTATTAAATGTAGAGCTGAAGGTCACATCCTGCTGTTAAGATTTTTTTTCGGAATACCAAAACAATAGTTTGTATTATAGTGACAAGGTGGGGTCTTTAATTTTTCCCATTTCCAAATCTGTTCTCATTTTTAAAAGATTCATCTTGGCTGTCATCTGTATTTCCACAACATGTGGGAGAAACTACAGAGCAATTCTGAAAGGTCCTGTGATTCAAAACATGATAATTAAAGATCAGCTTTTTATACTTGAGTGTTCTGCTGATGTTAATCAGTTTAACATTTCAATTAGTCTCTTAGTTCACCCAATTCAGTGTGTTAGGTGCAGTAATTAAAAATTATTCTTTTTGATACTTGAATCTTCCTTCCAAAACTGCATTAGAATACTAAAACACTTCTTTCCAGGTGCTACATTCTTTGTAACTCTGGGAACATCGGATAAATCTGAGCTCATGGTTTGTCGACTTTCCAACAATCAGAGGTGAGAAAGATTGATAGAAATTGCACTTGTAAACTACATTATTGTTGCACTTACAGCTACATTATTATCTAATAACCTAAACAAAATATAAGAACAACGGTGCTGTGAGGATATTGGAGAGAGGATAGATACAGCTTTACTGGAGTAAGTTGGTTTGAATTCACTAGCAGTGTGGATCAGAATGCCTTGGAATGGTGGAGCTCCACTCGCTGATAATGCCTCTTAGTGCCACTGGAGTACAGTGGTGTTTGCCAGCTAATAGGGGGATCATGGAAGTGGGGACAGGGAAAAATCTGTAGCCCCCGAAAAAAGCCGGTTTCAGAGTGATTCTGACACTGCACCATATTGTTTAACATTACATCCCAAAGCATTACTTTGGTCATCCCTATAATTTGGTTGGCTAGAAAACTTTAGATTCTGTGTTCACTTCTTCCCCTAGAACTTTGGAAGAATGCTGTTAATATTTTGAAAGGGTCTTCTGGCAAACTGAACTATAGGTTTTGTGGTTTGGTGGGTTTTTTTTTCCTTTAAGTGAAGAACTTCAATGAAAAGTAATTTTTCTTGCTTGATTTCTCTCCCTGTCCACCCCAAAGAACACACAAACAGCTAGTCACTGAGAGATTGTTTATCTTTTTCCTTTGATTTGGACTTGATATTGTAGGGGGGAAATTTTTTTTAAAAAGTTTTTCTTCTGTTATATAGGTATCTGGTTTTGGATGGAGACAGCCACTATGAGATTGAAATTATACAGATTTCAACTGTTCAGATACTTACAGAGGGATTTACTCCTGGAGGTAATTTTTTCATTGAGTACAAATTAACTGTTAAGGAAAAAAAATAATGTGAAGTTGTAATTACTGTTTGAGCTAGACAGTGCATTTCTAGGTTATTGGTAACTTAGGTGTAACTATGTTAGTTACAGCTGCTTTCAGAATAGAGTGCAGTGTGTGAAAGCCTGTCCACGTGGCTGCTGGGATTTTGGGGAAAACCTAAAAATTGAGAAATTACCACCTTCCAGCTGTAATATGGGAGAGCTTCTTGACAAACCTGAGTAAAGGTGATCATCATCTGTTCTGATCCTTTCTCTTGGCTAAATATAAACACCTATTGATTCAAAAGCTCACAGGAGGGAACTGTTAGTCTTTTGTAGCTTCCATCTCAGAATCCAGCTGGGATTTCTCTTCTACGGGTACAATTGTGAGGAGAGAGAGAGAGAGAGAGAGAAACTGTGGGGGGAAAAAATGTAATTGAACTATGCTTTCATAATTTCATTCAACATGAAGGGGTGGCCAAATGAAACTGGTAACATCTGAATCAGAGGGCAGCTACTTACTGCCTCATCTCTTATCAGATTTTAGAGTATTTCAGGATGAACTTGAATATGATTTCACTGAAATGAGAACAAACAAGGTCAGGAATTTTAATAATTGTTCTTTAGCAACACCTCTGCCACTGCTGGATTTTTCTAATTGGACAGCCTATCTGTGCAATAGTCAGTACAGCATGTTAACTTTAACAAACTTACCTTGGTATTCAAATCAACCAGACATGTTGCTGAGTTACTTAATGCTCCTATAATTCCATGTTCACTATTCTTCTGACTGCTTTATCTTTTTGCCTGCCTGCCTGCCTACCTGCTGGTAGAAAAAGATATTCACACTTACACCAGCCTTCTGGAGAGCCAGCATATTACTGAAGGTATCACCAGTACCTTTGAGCATGACTCACCTAAGCATGTTGTCATGATCCCCCTCCCATCTTTCTTCTCTGCGGTGCTGGTTTTTTTGCTTGATCTGTAGCTGTTCAACTTAAAGACGAGTTATGTTCAAATCTGACATGTATCTGTTCCTTCCTGTCTGTCTGTTTAATAAACTGAGAATGAATGTTTTGTAACTTTTCAGAGAACTAAAACACTCAAGGCCTTCTTTAGACCAAGTGTGCTATTGTTATCCGTGCTAGAAGAGAGAAGGGAAGATGAGAAGTAGTATCTTTAGTGGTACACAGTATTACACATCACCTACTTCAGCAGAGGTGTATGCCAGAAATGAACAATACACTTTTTGTGTACTGTCCAGTAAGGCTTTGCACTGAATAAATGAACTGTTAACTAATGGCTTGCTTTTCCACATCTTTAAAAGAAGTAAGACCTCTTGTTATGTAAGGTTACTGCCTGACTCAGTAATGTCCTGGAATGCCAGACTTGGGCAAACTGGTTAAATCTGGTGTTTGATTTCCACGGATATAAGTAGTGCCTTAATCTGTTATTCTGACCAGGCAGATGTGGGGGAGGGAGTGAAGAAGTTGGATTTCAGTTTATCCTAAAAGGGGAGCACACAGCTACTTTTACAGACACTGCTTGCGAGCTTTTGATCAGGTTGCTTAGATTGAGACTGTCTTTCTTTCGCTTCTTGGCTATTACAGTAATGGCCTCCAGGAGCCCTCTCATGCAGACACTTTTTAAAAAGAACTCCGCAAAAAGCATCCTTCTGTATATTGTGGTGCTGCTCCTGGGGCTTAGTTTATGCTTTACTACTTCAGGAAATAATGCCAATCAAGTGTGGTATTTTAAACAAAGCTTTTGTTCCATGTCTGTATTTTTGCTTTGGTTTATCTTAATCTCTATGCAGCTAGAGTAAAAGAGATACAAACATCTTGCTATCACACTGTTGTCAGAGCAATGGCTTTTGTAGCGGATTTCCTTCAGAAAGTAAATGATGTTGCCAGTTGTTATCTAGTCTTGCGTAAGCATCTTTCCCAACTCTTGTCAGGTTTGAAGCGACTCTTGACTGCTATGCCAGGCTTCTTATCAAGCAGGGGTCCCTCTTTGGTATCAGTAACTGGACACTAGTAAATCAGTTTACAAACTGCAGGCTACAGTATGAAACTATAGTATCTACTCAAGAGAAGACATGGTAACAGTAAAATGTGAGGGTATTCTTGGTGTGGGTAGCTAGTGGCTTTACCTGATGGCTTACACAAGTTCTGCCTCGGCCATTGCCAGAGAGAATTACACAACACTGAGTCTGCACGTTCTGTTGTCTGACACTAGTGCCTGCGGTCACCACCTCCTCTGATGTGGCAGTTGGTAGTGCACTGGCAGTTAGTAGTGCTTTGAATTAAGTGATCAGCTAGCTTTCTTCAAACATGCCTGTTAGCTAGAAGAAGTTGTGTTACTTGGTTGGTAAAACCTGTTGCTGTTCAAGATTTTACTTCTTTTTTCAGGGGGTAATACTCGTGCCATAGGTATGGTTCTGCAGTATAAGGTACCAGGATCAGAGGAGGTAACACAGATGAAATTTACAGCCAGTGAAGACTTCAGCTGTAACAAGAAGCTGTCAGCAAGCTGGCTGGCAGCTATGCATAAGGTAAGCAAAGGAGGTAAAGCTCAGAGAAGGCTGAAGAAAATCTGTATGCAGGGTGCTTAGTAGCACTGAAAAGAGTCTGCAGCCTTAGGAGTCTTTTTTTTTTCCATTATTTTTTATTTAAGGACTTTAGGGCCTTGTCACTAAGAAAGCAAAAGCTATGGATGGTTGTTATGAACATGACTTTAGCTTTATGCTCAGGTACCTGAAGAAGATGGGCACTACAAAGGGTTTCCCAACATCTTATGTATATCGTTAGGTGAAAAGAAGTAGGAATTAGACTTTCAAGTTCCTTAGGCTTTTGTTACTTACTGAAGAATGTGCATTATGAAATATTCTTCTGAACCTAAACTCAGCTAATTGTTTTTGCTACTTTATGAAGGTTCAAAGAAGTTGATTTTTGAAAACAGTTAGGGGCAGGACCCTGTGGAAGACTGTTCCATCTTTTGTTGCTAGGCTCTGTGTGGCTAATGAAACTGACAGTTACGGGAAGCGAAAACCAAACGCACCCCTAGTTGTAGAACTTTGTTCATTTGACCAATTGATAATCAAAACTGTAATTTATAAGCTGTCTGCAAATGCAGGTGCGTGGCTGTTTGCTTCTTTATCTCTGCTGTTAGGTTCCCCAGCCATCCCTAACCCTAGCATTTAACTCTGTGTTCAGCACAGTGCACTCAAACTTTGTATTGCCATGTGAGTGCAGTTTTTCACTTCCATAATACTTGTTCTAATTCACCTTTCACAAGCAATGCAGCTCCTGCAGATACACTGAGAACCGGTATTTTATGGATAAACTGAACACCCTCCCTGCACTGATTTGTTTCCTTTAAACTCCTGACAGGAGTTAAGCTCCATTTTGAGTAACAGATCAGTGCCGTGAGACTTCCAGAGGTCCTAGCTAACAGTATGTAAAAGGACGTTGCAGCTAGGGAACGCGCACCTGTTCCCATTGCAGGGCGTTGGTTGATACTGTTGTTTGAGGCAAATGGAACACCTTGCCAGAACTTCGCAGGGAAGAGGCAGAAGGGGTATGGGGAATATAGAACAGAATAACAGTTTACTGTGTATGTTTAGAGAGATTACCAAAATCTCTGAAATACTACTACTAGTCTCTTCATTTCTGACCAAGAGAAACAAATGTAAGTTGGGTCTAAAATCTTCAGTGACCTCAGGTTCTGCACTTAAAGTAACCCTGAATAGTCTTGAAAAATTACTCTAGTGCCTATCTGAATGCTGTTAAAGGCCTTAGACTAAGACAAGTAGAGGAAGAATGTAAAGCCTTGGGTTGAAAGGAAGTTTTTGGAGGGGTAGGAAGGAGATGAGGTGGCTGCAAGTGAAACTTCAGTTAACACAGTGACCTTTTGCCTTCATGTCAGGCAACAAAACTTCTTTATGAGTCCCGGGACCAGTAAAGGCAACGAACTGTTGGCCACTTGAGGGAAGACACCAGCCTCCTTGGACCTGCCCTCTCACTTTTTGCTAATTCGACAGCTGGTAACACTTGCTGTTCTTGACCCTTTCTCATTCCAGTGTGGTTCATGATGTAAGAACTGGCAAACGTGAGAATTTTTTTTGAACCATAAGTATTCACTATAGTGTGCAATATGTATACAATTAATGCTTTAAACAGCCTCACCTTTTAAGACTCTGTATATTTTGTTAAGCCTTTATTGGCACTTAATATGAAAGTGACCTGCACTACAGCTAATGTACAGCACAACTTTTATAGTAACACTTATATATACTGTTTGCTACGGAAGGCAAACAAATGTGTATGTCTCTTCTGCAGAGAATAGCTTTTGGGTATAGATCTCAGGTTTTTCCCTCTATCCAAATGTTTAAAATCCATGTACAATAAAATCTGCCTTAGATATGATTTTATAGAAATCACTTGGGTTTTTTTAAGCATTTCATTTTAAATATCCAAGTATTTCACCAAATACCACCAAATTGGACTTACATGAACATGACCTTGAAACTTCTGTAATAAGTAAGGCTCCAGAATAATTTTTAGTTTTGTATTTTCTTTTGGTAACTAGCTTTTGTTAATCTAACTGTAATGCTATCTGAAATTGTATACAATTTAATGTACACATATGAATAAATTAATTCACTTATTTAAAAAAAGCTGATACTTAGTTTTATAATATATAGCTTCTTTAATGATGGATACTGTGGTCTCTACTCTGAAACTTTTGACTTGTTATAAGCAGCACCCTGCTTTTAGTTCTAAGTGTTGCTAATGGGTTCAACTATGAGGATGAATCCTTGACTACACGTGCTGTGCCAAGTTCTGCCCTCAGTCATCCTACCCTGGTAAAAATGGCGTATGCGAGCACAGAAGGCTCAGTTGTCAGCTTCTGTCTAAAGGACCCTTGAGAGCTTTCCTAGACAAGCATTAATTTGTCACAGCTGGAATACTGGAGAACTAGTGTAAGGAGGTTCCAAAATTGCTGGGGAAGTCATTTTTTGTGCAGCTGGTAAAACCATGAGGAAACATGAGTTAACAGATAGAACACCGCAAGCTAGAACTAACCTTTTTGTGTAGGCTATGACCAAAGGCATGTCTACTGTTGCTACCTGTATAAAGATATTGGAGAATGCAGCCATGCCTTAGCAGTACTTTATTGTGCACATTTACATGTTCTCTGAATTAGTGTATCATAGGCTCTTGAAATCATCACATTCATGTAGCAAATTCTTCAACAATAATACCCTTTCACTTTTCACCACAATATATACAGTTAATGCTAACCTGTGGTAAAAGCAAGTTACAGCACTGCAGAAATGGATCTATAAATTATACACAGAACTTGTACATGAAGAATTAATCAAATTGCATACTGGTAAATGGGAGAAAATTACAAGAAATATGGCTAAAACTTATAATGGGAAATTCAAAATATACTTTTGGTATATAAAATCATGTACAATTAAAATTCCAGTGAAGTGCTTTTTTTTTTTCTTTTTTTTTTTTTTATTTTCTTGTTGTTGTGTGAAACTACAACATAGTGGAATAGGTTATTGCATAACTTGCCTTGGCAACAGATTTAGGCTGCCAAGAACCACAGAAACTGTCCTCAAATAAGCTATCACCTTTCTTAAATCCTTCTCTAAACTTTGTTTCTTTCTTCTCCTTGACTTAGCATCTACTCTACCCTCTTTCTACTTCTATCCAGTCCTTCATATTTTCTTCTAGACTGACTCAGCAGACTTCAAATTACACAGTATAACCCTTACCGGACTCTTACCCTTTTCAACTATTGCACTTTCATCCATGCAGACATACAAATCCCTTAGGCTGCTGCAAGTTCGGTACTAATTGTTTTGTCCAGGATGGACAAGCTCGGGGGTTAGTAGGGGAACCTTTACATTAGTAGAGGTAACACTGGTGCTGTAGGCTGAATAATCAGAAAAGAAAACACCAAGTGAAATATTGTGTAGGGATTTTGAGACGTGTACAAATACTGTTGCTTTGTTAGTTCTCTAGCTTGATTCTAAATGCAAATACTAGATGCTAGACTATGTAAAAGCTTTTGTCAGGGTTGTCTAGACCAGGATTTAAGCATGTTGACACTTAAAATCCTAGCCTTCATCAAGCTTTGGTGACTACTTAGTTACACATGTAATAGGTGAAGATCTTGTGTCCTAGAACCCAAGAAGTTGATCAGTAATAAGAACTCAACATTCACTGGTATCAAACAAAATGTCCAAGGTCCTGATGTGGGACAGTTACTGTGGGGTTGGAGCAAACTGGACAGCGTATCTGCGCTCCGCAAATGACACCTCTGAACATTTAACACAAAAAAGCTCCTACCGCGGAACTTTAACTTAAAACACTGCTTTAGATGATAGTTGGCGCAACACTGTAGGTAGTGGAGGTATCACTGTCCTCACCAGTGGTGGGTCACATAAAAACGATCCTCTTTTACAAACTGCAGATCTTGAAAATCGTGGATGCTGTCCATTTAACAAGAGAAAGCACCATTAAAACTAAATGTCATAGTTTTATTTCTCTGTGTGAAATGATCAAAAATGATGGCTCCAGTGTATGTTTTAAGTTTCCAGTTACCAGCACGGTATTGCACTGTTGTACAACTGATTTCAAGCAAGGGTTCGCTGTCTAGGTTTTATTCGTGGATATAACTGTAAAAACAGAATAAAAGTATTAGGCTTTGTGTGGTTGATACCAAGTTAAATATAAATCAGTTCAATTATAACCAAGGGGTACTTACTAACAAGAATTGGGTGATGAAGTGTTTGGGGGGGTGGGGGGAGGAGGTTTTGGTAAGCTACAGCATGTTCTTAGGTAACCTCTGAAAAATTAAACAGAAGCAGCAGGAGGCCAAGGGCTGACTTACTCCTGGCAGCAGCAGCAAAATTGCTGCTCTGAAGGTCACTTCATTCATTTAGCTCCAAGATCCCAGACTAGACCAAAGGACACTTCTACGTAAGTACAAGAATTCCCTGTTGAGCCCTAGAGAGAGCTTCCTTCCCGCTCTGTAAGGTTTCCTTACGTGTTTTGTCCCCTGTATCTCTTTACTTAGTAGCCTTATGTTCCCCATCTCCCATGATAGCAGTGTTCCATTTGACTGACAGCAGCATAAACAACTTGCCTACAGTTGTCACCTTCAAGACTCTTTCCTGAAAGTTTTAAATTTCTGCATATCTGTACGTTGCTTGGCTTGTGCCAGGTATTAAAACCCTTCCTGCAGAACTTCCTGGGCCAAAGCTTCAAGCTGCCTAAATAGAGCCACTGCACTTTACGGAGGGGCCCTGTATTTTACACAAGGGGAAAAAAAGCTCATTAAAGATTAAGGCATAAACTACATTAAATGTATTAACTTGCCAAATAAAAAACAGCACTAATCTCCTAACCATAGCCTCTCCTTTTTGTTTGTAATGACACAGAGGCCAGAGAGAATAAAGATAATCTGCTTTGTGCCACTTCATACACAGAGGGATTCTGACCAAAGATCCATCTGGTGTTCCTACTTCAGGAGGAAGTAAAAAATAAAAAGAACTTACCCCAAGAAGATTTTTAGGCACATAGCCTTCTTTATCATTGAGGCGGGCCCACCACCACTCTGTTTCATTGTCGTCCTTGCGTCTTAGAATAGTAATGGCATCACCCTCGTGGAATGACAACTCGTCATTATTCTGGGCTTCGTAATCCCACAGAGCGTACACCACTCCTTTATTCATCACTCCCAACTTCTCTTGCACTCCTGTTAACAACAAATTGGAGAACACACTAGACTGTAAAATACCCTGCGTTGCTCTTGGGAGTTTTTTAGTATGGACACTGTGGCCCAAATATTAGTCTGTTATTAATAAAGTTTCATGAACAATATTCTGCACTTCCATGATGAAATACTTTCAGAAGTTTAACTGCATGATAAAACCAAGTTTTACAGAATATTTTAAACCAATTTAGAGCATAACATTTTCCTCTATTATATATGCAATAGAAACTTTACAATCTTACATTCAAATGAGGATAAAAATAGTTTTACAAATGTTTGAGCAAAGCAGCTTTCTAGAACTGCTGTATGTTTCTCACAGGCCTGCCTTACACAGTAGCACTTGAAAGCTTTTGAAAACCAGCACAATGTCAGGTATATAGAGCCTTAATGAAGCTTATATCCTCTGATGGAAATTAAAAATTTGTCTGTTACATCCAGGTACTTTTCTTGCAAAATACACATTTTATTTATATATATACACACTCTCTCTCTCCAAATACATCCCTTCATTAATTATTCATAAAGGATATATGTATTCATGTGATCTAGAAATTTGTGCACCTGGAAGTTGGCAGTATCTCTGTCAAGATACTTGGATAACTCACTGCTGCTGTCAAAACCTCCCCATGGAAGCACTTCCTTGAAATTAAGCCAAGTTAAACTTTAGAAATCTGTAACATTAGGAGGAGCCTATGAAGTAACTCAAAGAACAGAAGGGCTATGAGCATGTAATAATGAAAAGACTATTCTGTTTTTAGCATTTTGAAAGAACAGGTGGGTGACGGGCAGTATTGTCAGATCTGGGGCCTAGGCAGATGTTTCATGCAGATCAGAGAGAGAAAAAAAAAAAAGGGGACGAATTCTAGAAAAGCTAAAAAAGTTTCTGAAGTAGTGTCACAGCTTACCATACAAGAACTGGGAACACTGAATATAGCCTTCTTCCATCTCTTCACACTTGTCTGCAGCAGTTTCTATGTCACTTATAGTTGAAGCAAAAATAGCTGCCCCAGATTCAACCAGCAGTTTACAGAGATGAACACTATTGCAAGAAGCAGCACAATGCAAGGGTGTCCTGAAATAAAGCAAAAGTGTATACATGAAAAAATAAACTTCCATGAATCCTAACTGTTTTGCAATAGAGTTTAGCCTGTCAATTTTTAAAGGAACTTGTTCTTTATGATTATAGCCTATGTATGCATTGTTCAAAACCTGCCAAGCAACTGGAGTGCACTCCAGAATTTACCTGACTCAAAGTAAAGCCAAACATTATAAAACAGATGTTAGCAAAAATGTCCATTTTCATAGCTTAGAAAGCTGCTGGGAATAAAAAGGTATTTTCCAATATGAGGAAATTTGAAAGGTAGAACAAAGGTGGGGGTGAAACAGATCAGCACAGCAAGGCTTCACATCCCCTCCAAACACCTCATAAGTGCTACACCTACCTGTAAGGCTAGATTCTTCAAGAACACCAAAATCTGTGGTGGGTTATATGAAGGTGAA
Source organism: Ibycter americanus (assembly GCA_035590275.1). NCBI lineage: Eukaryota > Metazoa > Chordata > Aves > Falconiformes > Falconidae > Ibycter > Ibycter americanus. The sequence continues at coordinate 35,718,079 of JAVJGI010000063.1, read as the reverse complement.
ACTGACCAAATTAACTTTTGTCATTTTTTATTTACAGTTTAATTATTTCAGCATCTGAGCAAGAAATGCAACTATACCACTAAGGAAAACCAAAATGTAATATACTTTATGATTTAAGCATGCTTGCACAGGAGTTGAACACAGTGTAACCGTACATTTGAGTTTGTCACCACCTAGGGATCACAACGTGCTCACTTGCTGGGTGTAAAAGGGAAGGAAATTGTTCCCAAAACAGGTCTCGACTAAATCTTGAGTGTGCATCAAAATGGTATTTCTCTCAGATGCTAAGTTAAAAATCTTGACGCTTACCACCCGTCACTATCTGCTGCATTTACATTTACACCAAAATCAAGCAGGAACTTCACAATGTGGTGATGACCGGCACACACTGCATTATGCAAAGGTGTAATTCCTTCATCATTTGGTTTACTGGGATCATCAACCTATTGAAAACATAAAATAGTTCAGCAATTTTTTTTCTTCTTCTGAATACTTAAAGAGGTTGTCATTGTCTAGAATCTCACCTCATATATGATTCGTTGTACAAGATCAAATTCTCCCTCCAAAGAAGCATCTAGGAGGAGGGCCAATGGATTGAACTTCACTCTCAAACCGTGGCCTGTTCTTTCAGAGTTAGGTTTCTTCAAGTTGGTACGTTTTGTCTGAGTAGAGATGAAGGTTGGAAGGCATCATTTCAGCTTGCATTAAGTAGTACAAATTGATTCAGTTACTTTTTAACTAGATGAAGAATCCCATCCTCCTCAAATGGTAATTAGCTAACTATGCAAACATTTCTGTCATACAGTCTCTAAATAAAAGGCCCAGTATCTTACTACATCTTACTCAGTCAAAAAATGAAAAAACACACCGATATAATTTAGAAGCTTCTAATTAAAGGTAGCGAGTACAGGAAATGAAGTACTTAAGTCAGTGATTTTTGAGCACCACTATCTTAATTGTATCTAACACAAGCTGAATGTATTTCTGGTGGATTGTCTCAGACACTGTCAAAACTTCTGCTTAGACTAGAAAGCATGACACAATTAAGCCTGAGTATCATTCTCTACGCAGAGGAATCTTTGCCTTGAAATAGCAAAAGTATCTGCTGTAGGTCAGTACCAACAAAGAGTTTTGCTGTGGGAAAGAAAAGTACAGAACATGAAGCTGTTTTACGTGACATTCTAGCTGGTGTTACCGGAAGAAGCATTCTCAAGATCTGAAACATGCTGAAATGTGCTTTGAGAATATTCTGAATCATTCACGTATGTCCTTGCCACCTTCCCGAAAAAACCCATTATTAACTACAGCTTTTATAGAATGCTTTTAGTGTCTAACACTGTAAGATCCATTTTCATTTACGCTCCTATTTAGTATGGCTATTTCAGTTTGGAAAATAAGCCTCTCACAGTATGAGTAATATCTGTTGCCAGGATGTTCCATTCTCCCAGAAGTATCCTGGCCCACTTGTGCTCATGGAAAATGCATTCAAGGCTCTGCGCACACTGCAGTCAAATTGTCAGAGGAATGCAAGGTCCCCAGATGAATCAGAAAGTGGAGACGTTCTTTGAAACTAATGTTAAAGTGAGTCATATATCGACAACTACGAATAAAATTCAGTTTTCTCCCTATTTCCCATTCTCCGTATGCTGTAGATTTTGGTAATGACAAGTATTTAAAAGATTTTGGTGCAGCTGGAGGAGGGCCTTTGAAAGCAATTCAAATTATGTGACAAGCCCATTAGAAAAACATTTCTGCTAAAACAAGTCAGCTGTGTTGCTGTTAGTGTTGGCCGTGGTCTCACGACTCTGCTGAGAGGGGAAAAGGAGCACACTTCTCCCAGAACAGTTATTTCGGCTTGCTTGCAAATTAAAAAGCTTCCCACTGATACAGCTTACCCTTAGTTTCAAACAAATTATCTTTGTAGGCCCAGGGAAATGAGTATTTTTAATGGAATCTCAGATTCCAGAATTAGTTCTACAACAAGAGTATATCCCTAAAGAAGTTCTGCAACCTGAAGTACACACACAATCTCCTGTTGCCTCCATTAACAGCTTTATTATTAAACAGCTACAGTAGTAAAACTAATCCACCAGAATACTCCTTGGAGCTCCCCTGGTTTTCTTTTCTTTTAATATCATGAAACATGAAGTGCAAACATACTGCTTAGCATCCTACCATCTTCCAGTTGTGCTTAAACACACAGCTAATTCTATAGTCTTTTTGCTTTGTTACTTACTGGAGGAAGTGGAGGAGGAAGAGCAGGTGGCAAAGGAGCTTCATCTTCTACTGGAGAACTGACCTCGGGCGTGGGACTGGATGACTGTTCAGTAGAAGGAACTATAGCAGGATTATTGTTGTTATCTTCAGTTGTCTCAGAGGTTTGATTTGTGGTTTCAGTGCTTATCAGTTCCTCAGTAGCAGGAGAAGGTAATTCATTATCATTGGCATCTGATGAAGGGGGTGGCTCATCAGGGAGAGGAACTGTAGGCTGTACGGAAATCGGTTCTTCAATATTGCCATTGGTACTAGTGTTACCATTATCAACATCAGCTAAGATGCCTATGAAGTCCTGTGGATTGCTTGGCTGATAAAAAGGAGCACTTTCTATTCCTCCAGCCAGAGTATTAAAGCGCTGATACAATAATTTTTGTATATTTGGTCCACTTGGGCCTTCTGGTTCAGTGATAGAACTACGCTTCTTTAATGGCCTAGGGGCATTGGCCAATTTTCTTCTTAGAGCTTCAAGGTCAGCATCACTTTGATACCGTAGGGGTGAATGCACAATAGGTGTAAGCTTAGTAGGACTGAGAGGACGAGGAATGTTTTCCACATTGCTGTTTTCACTGGGTGGCGGAGCATTTTCCAGCTCTTGATCTTTTTCAGATACCTCAGTCTGAGGCTGTGGCTGTGGCTGTGACGAAGTCTGGGCAGGCAAAGAACCATGAAGAAATGGCAAGGGTGAGGGAGAAGTTGAACCAGATTGTAATACAGGTTTTCCATAAACTGAAGAAAAGAAAGATGGGAAACAGTGAAGAACTGTTCTCAAATTATGTAATAAAATATTTGCAAATAAATCGCATATGTCTCTGTTGCTACTTGTTTGACACTAATGCAGAAAGAAAAAAATCAAATTAATCGTATCAGAGCCTGTCAAAACAGAAATACTCACCTGTTGGTGATGGTGATGCTTCTTACCATTACAAGCTACAAGTAACACCTGGAATGTTTTTCCTCTTTCCTGAGGAAACAGTAAAAGAAGAAAAACTCTCCTCTCTAGACACTGTTTTTCAACTTGTTTCTGAAAGTATTGGTAGAGTAACCAGACTATATTGTTCTAATTGCATCCTGTTTTAAAGAAAAGGTAGCTGAGTGTATACTTATCACCCCCAAAATACATGGGATCATTTTTCTGCCACGCTGTGCACATAAAAATCTCTTTCCTCTTCTCACAGATTCAGACAAGTTTTTCAAACTAATATGGAAAGTAAACTAAGCCCAATAAGTAGATCTTAACAGTCTACTTCAAAGCAAAAAAATAAAATATATTCTACCTGCTTTTACCGACTTGTTTAAAGTATTGTATACAGCTTGTTGATAATTCTTTGGTGGTGTTGCTTGCTGGAGATACATTGAGTAGATGGAACTGGAGTTGACTGTCTGTGGCCCTTTTCGGGGAGACTGAGGTCTTGATCCTTTATCAGCTAGAAAAGGTCTGATTGCCACAGTTAAGGGGAGTTCTGGCCTGCCATCTCCTCCTGGAAACAAGGGGGGACCGGAAGGTTGATACGTAGGGCTGGGAGGTACAGAAATTCTCTGTTGAATCTGTTGTGAAGAACTGGGCTGATGCACATTGCTTGGTGGCGGAAGTGGAACAGGTCTTTGCCGATTTGTTATACTAGTGCCAGGTCTGGGCAGACTGCCATCCTTCCTTCTTTCTAGAGAATTTGTAGAACCTGTTCCTAAGGGAACTGGACTTGGATAGGTCCCATAGTTTTGAGGCAACTGCTTGCTTACACCAGGAACTGTCGGTGGCACCTTCCCCAGGTCAAGACCCTATGTAAGAACAATAATTAGTATATACCGTTTAATTAAATAAAGTACTTGTGAGCGAGAATATTCCTCATTCAACAAAACCTACTAATAATGTCATGTGGCAGCAAAGGAGTAAATATAAACAATTCGTGTTCCTTAATCACTAGGTAAGATTCTACCTGAATTTATCACAAGACCTCATCGTACATCACGCAGACGCTGCTGTTTAAAGGCATCTTCAGCTGTAATACATTTATATGAATCCAAAACCATCTGCATACTTTCAATGCCTGAATAACCTGTTCTAGGTTCTGGATCTCAGTATCTAGTTGATAATGTATTTGATAACATACAGCGTGTTAACAGTTTACCAAAACTATTTAAAGCCCAGGTCCTTATTCTTTAAAGATCAGAGTCTTAAAGAATTCATAAAGTACTAGAACAACAGTGCAGAAAAACACCCCCAGTGGATTCACTCAAGGATGGATTTAATGACTTCTTTTGTGAGAAAAAAAAAAAAGACTGCATTGAAAAAATGATAATTACACCAAGGAAAAGAGTAACAAAGATTTGAATTAGAAAAATAAAAAGGTGGGGGAGATGATTAGGAGAAGCTAAGGGAGAGAAAAGGGGGACCAGATCTGTAAAAGAACAGAAAGGAATACAAACAACTTAAGTTGGGGAAAAAAAAATATTGTCATGTGATAAGAACAGAAAGGAATAGGAGGAATACAAAGGTAATTTTCTTTATGACTATTTAAGTCATCATCATCAGGGAAACTGGTTCTGTACGTAACTGAAGTGAGTTCAGGTATGGGAGCCAAAGGTTCATAATGTTAGCAAAACAAATCTATAAATATGTCACAGATGAAACCCACCAGCTTATCAGTACTTCCTAATACTGAAGTTGGCAAAGGCTGGCTGGATATAGTTCCTTGTTTTAAAGCAGTATCCATGCTTGATTCTTTCCAGTCTGTGTTGGAGATCTGAGGGGGTTTTACCACAGGTGTTGAGCTCTGTTTAAGTATTGGCCAGTTGCCATCATTAGCTTGAAAACAGACAAAAATACTGTATTTAAGATAATCCACACCACCACTGTAAATAAGCAAAACAACATATGAAACGCAATAGCTTAGATTACAACAGGATTAATTTGATTCCAGAAATGAGATAAATCACTATTAATGTTTGATTCAGAAACTGATACTGACTTCCCAATCACTTCATATAATATGCTGTTCATTACCCTTTGACATTCAAATTGTATTGAAAATTTCTATAGAAAAAATTATGGTTAAAATTTTGGTTTGAGCATTGCATATTCTGCTATTGAACAGCAAAAATTCAGAACAAAAATCCTTACAGAAACACTTCAACATATTTCTTTTGATACTATCCAGAGACACTACATGTTAAAGCTACGGAAGCTCTGAGTGGACTTACTCCAAATTTAAACTATGGTTACTAGATTCATTCACTCATAACACGATGTAAAGACTCCATTCAACAATGAGGTGGAACAAAAGCATAAATTCCTTTGCTGGAAGTGGAAGTTAACTTACCTTTTGTTTTTCTTCAACATACTCACCTGATTAGAATAGCCCCAGAGATTTAGTTTTAAAGAATTTTATAAAGTCAGCCGACAACTTCAACTCACAGCGTCAAGATACAAGTCATGGGCTTTTATTTTCATAATATGCAAGAAATCATGCATAGCTGCACGTAAACTGAGGCAACAAATCCTTAATGAAGTCCTAGATGCATTGGTATGTTACTTTATTAACTGCATGAGACTATTTAGTTTCTGTTCTAAGCAAGAGAGTTTAAATAGCCTGATAATTAGATCTGTTTTATAGTAACTAAATAGTTCCCTGGTTAGATCCTAAAGCTTTGATTTGCCTTCAAAAGATTAAACTATAGGTTTCTCTTACTTTAAGGAGACCAGAGATCACTTCTCCTTCCTTACTGCCTGTAATTATCCTTGGGGAGCAGTAAGGATCAGTAAAGATCACATGTAACATGTAACTAACTTTAGTAGAGGATAACAACTAAAATGGAGGGGAATTTGTGTGTGTGTACATTTACTGAGATTTCTGAACTCTACAGTAAGACAAGATCAAATGAAAGTCAGGTATATAATGACAAAGTTTCCCATTTCAGTTTAAGCCCCTAGAAAACAGCATCAGCAATACTATTTATGGAATTCTTTGCCATCCTCTGTCTGGTATAGTAGATAATCTAAGAATAAGCTGCATAGGAACATTCTAATTACAGTAAATTTAACATCACCACTCGTACTTTGCATTCATGAGACTTACCGTCTATTGAGTATTCCTTTTCTCCCCCCTGCCCAGCCCCCCCAAATGACAACCTGAAAATTTCTTAACAATTACCACCCAATGTTTTCACTATATGACTGCAAATTCACTCTATTAGCTCGTAAACCTATTTATAGGCTTGTTAAAATCATACCACTTTTAAGCGAGCAAAAGATAGTTATACCTCTTGGATTTAAGCTACCATACTAATTATTTTTTAATTATACATGCAGATGATTCCTTAATATTACACACACTATATTGTATTAAACTTTCAAATCGAGATCAACTGTGTTTGAATTTAGAGAGTTAATTACTCTGGAGCAAGAGTATTTTTGTGGTTGGTCATTAAAATAGGTTTAACACTTGCATGTTTTTTTACACTGAGAATATAGTATATAGTCCAGAAATCACTTTTCACACTTGCAAACTACCAGGATGTAAAGTAACGATGCTCAGCTTCAGTACTGGCAACATCCAAGAACTGGACATGTTGGGGTTTTTGTTTGTTTGCTATTGTTTTTAATTATCTGGTTATCAAGAGCAAGGCCAAAAAAGATGGCAGTCTAAACACTTCAACCCTAAATGGCAAATTTTACAAGTATGCACCGAATTAACATTTATTGTACAAAACACATAGAACATTCCATAACTCCAGTAAGGTTATGGTTAAACATAAAAGCATCTTTAGCTGTAAGTTTAGCTGTTAAGAAAGCACTTACAGAAACAACAGCAAAAGTCCGAAAGAATTTAATTCTCTTACCTGCAAATACAAGCCCACACTCTTCTATTAGAAAGACAGTTATGCAAGAACTTTTTGTAATCCTTGGCATTCCAAATATTAGCATGTTCATCCCCAAATTCTGAGGTAACAGACTGGAAGTAATTTAGACTCCCTGCTCTCTCTTAACTTCTCTGTTTTGTTGTACTTACATAAACATCAGAATGCAACAATTACAATCTGGCAGACTTGTCAACTGCCATGTATTTTTTATGAGTGCATCTCTCACATACTCTCAGCAACCCAAGCTGAATCTCAGGCACTTAACTAAGCTGTTGTTGCAATCTGCAACCGCAGTGTATGACGCCAGACACTGCATGACAGGAGCTAAATGGAGGCAACTGAACAGAATCTTGCCTGCTGCTATCTTTGGTTAGACTGAACAGGTCCCAGACACTCTTACCCATTTGATGGCAACGCCCTTCTGACAAGCCCTCACTAGCTCCTGCTCTCAGCCATCCCATAGGCATTTCAGCCAACTGGCTTCCTTTTCCCCTCCAAATGTACCTTCTTGTCTGCTGCTTGTAAGACTGCCTAACACCCGGTGTGTTTCAGCTCTCACTGGTCCATTTTACATTTACATAGATAAGACAGTGACACACAGACACAAAAGGTTTTGTGCGTTTGCTCTGACTTTACCTAAAAATTTTTGTAGGTCTGGACCCAGTATACTTACTATAGCAACTGAAGTGCAAAGTATAACGTTTTTGTCCAGTGGAAGTCAGCAAGATTCTTGCTGTTGACTTGGACAGAGTGAGCTTTTATCCCAACTCTGGGGCCAATGCAACATGGAAACTGAAAGCTTCCCACAAAATAACTCAGGCAAAACCCATATGGAACACATCCATCTAATCTGAGATATACTAAAACATGCTTTGGTGATTACCACGAATTTTCTAGTAACAATTAGAAAATTTCAAGGTTTTCCAGTGAAGAAAACTCAATCCTAGTACACTACTCCAGGGATGAATTTGCTGCAAATCTGTTTCCTTCAAAGACGAAAAGCAATTTCTCAACAATTTTACATCTCAACAGCATCTTCTGCATGCTAGACTACCACACAAGTTCTAAAGATGCTGTTTAATATGCATCTGTATGCAAGAGCTCAGATGACCATATTAAAAACTGAGTTCTTAGCTACCCAGAGATCTTCTATGGACTCACAGTGCTGGGTGTCAAAGAGAGTAGGTGCCAGGCGGATGACATTGTGAACAGCAGACTGAAGAGAAGTGGGAGGTGACAGAATAGGATCCACTATTATGTCTAAATCAGAAACCTTCCAGGTGTCTGGAGATTTTTTCACACACCCACAGTCTGTCTCTACCGGACACACCAAGGCAGATCCAGTTACACAGAAAAAGAAAGAAAAGAAGTGGTGGGAAAATTATAACAATGACAATGAAGAAATCAGAACAGGAACACTCAGATAATGAGAAATAAAAGCATGACAGTTGGAAAAAATTCTCAATTTCTTTCCTTCCTGGAAGCATATAAGCTTCTTACATAAATCTATCTTAATGCAATTTATTCAAGTACCTTCTGAGTAATAAGCACAAAGTCAGTCCTAAGGCAGAATAATTATTTTTATGAAATCAAAAAGTTATCATTCAGAGAGCTTGTAACCTCCTGAGGCAGGTCTGTAAGTGGATATGTGTATCTTCTGAGGTTGATATTTACAAAATAGTGAATTATTTTTCATTGGTGAACTTTAAAGTTATGAACTGGCCTTTCCCGTACATGGAAGAGAAATCCACATTCTGAAAACAAAACTGTTGCAAATATGTCACTTCACCACACAATTAAGTCATTCCATATTCTTAAGACTTTTCCATAAGTCCACAGTGATGTGGTTTGTACAGCCTTTGAATTAAACCAAAGGTACTGTTAAATCACTACTATCAATGGAAAAGAATGGGGTTTGGTTTTTTAAGTTCTGTTCGGATAGTTTCACTTCCTGAGCTCGGGAATTTTGGGAGGGCATTTCTGTCATTCTTTCCTACAGAGAAGTTCAGACTGTCTTCCCTCCATCTCTTCCTCCCCACCTGGAAGCATGCTGCAAGCTTTGTTGGAGCATTCAGTTTTAAGTACTGGAACGTATGTGAATATTGCAACAGCTTTGCTCTAGTGGTCACTGCTTATCTCATTTTTAGGTATCTCCTAGGAGAGACCAGGAAAACTAAGTCCTGTGGTTAGACCACTAGGATTGTGCATTTTAATTTGTATTTGGTGTGTTTTCTGTGCTAACCATTTCTTAAGAATTCTGATTTTGCTAAGATGTGAGCAGAGAGGTGAGCTTTGCCAGAATGAGAACTTAAGGCACGAATGTCATGACCTACTTCCTTCAGTCACCAACATAAATTAAAAAAAAAAAAAAAGAAGAAGAAATTTTATTTTATAATGTAGACTGAATTATTAATTATGGGAGATGTGGGACAGTTTTGGACTTCAGGTTCTGGGGAGTACTCTGGAGGGGCAGACCCTTCACTAATGAAGGCAGAAACAAGTAAACAGAGTAAACAGCACCAATGTTAAGGTTACTCCTTTTCAGAAAGGCTTCAAGCACCTCAAATTCTTGCATCTCAGAGCAAAAACCTCCCATAGTTTTATTCTATTTTCTTATTTAGTCTGCTTCTCAGAAGTGATACTATTTTTACTTGTTCACTAGCTTTCTTTTACCTGACAAAAAGCAACATACTGTAAATAGTTGTTTGTACTATAGTTTGCCACAAAGTTGATTTCATTATTATATTCAAACACACAAACTAATTTAAAAGCTATTAAAGACAGAACATAGAATCTGTGAAGGAACATGTGCCCCATTTAGCAGTGTACCAGCTAGTAAAATTTTGAAGAAAACACTCGGTCTCCTAAGAAAAATTCATGGAAAGAGGTAAAAATGGCTCACATCAAATGACTAATGTCCATCTCGCAGAACAGTATCAAGACATCTAAAACTTGCCTCTCCCACTCAGAGATTATGCCAACAGCATACTCCTTTTCTTTATTACTCCTTTCCAAAAGATGTGTACTAATAAACACCACACTTAAGTACTTACCAGATTTTGATCTTCCATGTGTTGAGCTAGAAGCAATGGTGAGAGACTGTGGTTTAACTGGATCTACTGGTACAGCGTAAGTGCCAGCACTTGGAACTTGGATGTAAGGTCCTACTGCCGCCACCCTTCCTGAAGCGCTCAAGGATGACTGGGGTGATGAAGTTCCATTAATACGATTCAACTAAAAAAATCAGACCAATTGAAACGTGAGCTTCCATTTAATCTAGGCATTTGTGCATGAACAGGAGGTGTAACTTTAATTATCTAGAACCATGCACTGTAGCTAAAACACCTTAATAATTAAGTTATCATACTCCATGCTTCTACCAAACAAACAAACAAAAAAAGTAGAAGGTACAAATTTTATTCCCTACTATCAACACCTCAAAAATTGAATTTCTCAGCCACAGCACATAGAATTATTGTAGAAACCTGTGTAACGTCTCTTTCATTGTGCCCTTCTTAGGCAAATGGGCTAAAATAAGTTCTTAAATGATCAAATATGTATGGGACTTTTTTTAAAAGCAATACCTCCAGCTAGGAATACATACGGAAATCGAGAATTGATCTCTCTAGTCGTTAGATAAATGGCCTACTAAGCAACTGATTTCTTTTTGAAGTTCCAGACAACTATTAAGACTAACTTTATCAGACCACTATATTTTTATTAATTGTCCATATTGGAAGATCAATTTTATAAAAAACAACTTTTATGCTTTCATGCTTTGAAACACAGCCCATAATCACACTTTCCTTCCTAGAAATATAAGCTACCATAATTTTTAATATAGTATGGTCTGTGCCATAAAGAAAAATAAAAAGAAACACATTCTGTCTAACAGTTTTTTTCTGATACCTATGGAAAACCTTAAGATAGCTTTAAGAAGCTTGTTACTTTTAAAATAGGTTCTTTAGATGTAATTGTATTACTCTACTGGGAAAAAGTGAGATTCACTTTTGTAGTTTTTATATGTTCTTGATAAACTAAAGTGTGGCCCTTTTAACAGTTTATCTTACAGGGATGTTTTCTTTTTGACGTGCCTCAACTTTTTTCTTGTATAGTCGTTCACGCAGCTCATTGATGCGCTTGTCCATCATAGCCACCTCCATATTGCGTTTGTTTAAGAGTTCTTTCTGCTGCTGAAGCTTGGAGTTCTGCTCCTGGTTAAGCCTGTTACGAATCTTAACCAAAAAAAAAAAAAAAAAAAAAAGGAAAAAAAAAAGGGAAAAAAGAAAAAAAAGGAAACCCCCACGTGTTAAAAAACTCAAAGTGACTTGGATCAGCAACTTGTTCTGACGTCTCTAATGTATGTTTCCATATAGCCTGTCAAATTAGCATTTGCAACCATGAAAAACTCTTAAAATAGTAAAAGAATGTCCTAATACACTACTGAATACCTATTAAATACATGTAGACTGCATCCCATTTATAGCAAATGGATTGAATAACTAGGCATAACAACATTTCTGAACTGAATTCCACCATGAAAAATTAAGTCATAGAAATAGTTTGTTAAAAGTTATGTTTAACCAAGATGGTTTGTCTATAATGAAAACTAAGTGATATAAAACTTGTAACAGAAATTACGCTATTGATTCTGTTTCCATTTCCACGTGAAACTTCTTTATATCTGGATGGGCGGTTAACTGACTACTAGTGCAGGGACTGGGCACAGATCTTCCTTTCTACGTGGGGATTAAACTGAAACCTTCACAGCAGGTTTGCAGTAGATTAGGGGATGGATTACCTTTAAGGTTTAAATCAACCATGACAGTCTTTATAATTATTTCTCTTGCTTTCCCATTGGCATTTTTTCATACCTTCAATAAGTCTGACAGTATTGTCTCAGTGTTCCAATTTTCATGGTAATGTTACATGCAAAAAAAACCTGCATGGGATCATTGTGAAACACAAGAGAAATCTTTATCTTTTGAGCATCTTTGCACTTAGAAACACTCGAAAGGCAGATATGTCTTGTAAATATGGGGAAAGGGGGAAAAAGGTTCTTTATTCCCAATTCATGAAAATGTGATGGATTGATTTGTATGTTGTGTTTGCTCATATAAAGAAATGAGCAGAACTAATTTTAAATATGTATTAGAGTTGTTGCCTTGATCACAATAAAGTACATGAGTAAATAAAAATGTCTTCAAATCCTGATACCTTGGCACACAATTAAGTATTCCTTAACTTTTAAACATAAAAATTGGTGAAAATTTCAATGTCAATTGAATATTTAATTACTCTTGTGAGAGCTACTCTTTAGATGTGATAATCTTCTTGGAGGAAGCCCTATGATAGTGATACAGGGAATACTGTGTGAATATACTGCAGCTATAGTGCACTATATAGTGCAGTGAATACAGTGCAGCATATATTTTTGATGATTCTGTTACAATGTGTTATTTAATTCTTACGTATTTTGTTTATTTACAGCAAACATTATAGCTATATTTTCACAATATACTTTAAATTTATTTTTATTTACTGGACAGTCATGTCTCCAAGTTAAGATGACATTTAACTGAGCTTGCTACACCTAGTTCTTCATAAAATAGAAAAGCATCAAAATGAATTTTTTTTAAAAAAAATTTTAAGAGAGATTAAAACAAATACTAGATTATGTCAACATTCAATATTTCAGTGTTAGGGGTTGAGAAATGCCCTTCAGAACACTTGCACACTTTGTATAGTTATGTGTACTAGCAACAACAAAAATAGTTTTCAAACCTAATGATATTCTGTTTAAAAGAGATTATATGCAAACTACAACCTCACACATCAACAGCATTCCAATACAGCACTTTTATGAGATGTCACAGAACCAAACGGCCACCTGTAACAGCAGTAATCCAGCTTTTATAAAATCTACAGCTATCATCCAAATAGCATCTCTCCGTTACTTACCTGTAGCTCTTGATACAACTTTTTTAGTTCTACTGCTGCAGGTCCTGTCATTTGTCCATTGTAAGACTGAAACCCATTCAGTTTCCCTTTCCTTAAATCCTCCAGTTGCTGAGTAAGCTGATCCACCTTTAACACTGCAGCCTGTAGCTCCTGCTGCTTTTCCTGGAACATGGCGCTTATATGCTCAATTTCTGTTGCTAAAAATTAACAAGATAAAAATAACAAAACACAGTTTAGTAAAGCAGAAGTTGTTAACTTTTTAATTCTACAGGTATTGATAAACACAACACAACGGTTTTAAATCTAGTACATGCATGCACATATAAAATATTTATATATTGGGAATTTGCTAAGTAATAGTATTTCCTAATAGTTAGAGCACAGACTTATTCTGACTCTATGCCTGACTACATAAAACAAAAAGTTACATCATATATGAATTTCATAGAAACACAGCACCCTCTGCAAAACAAAAAAATTCTGAAATCCTGCTTCAAAGCTATATTGACTAGCAGTATAGTATTATTTGCTAGTCATGCAGTGAATAGTAAATTAAATTATATTACTTAAAAATTCCACATACACAGGTTGCCATTCATGATCTTGCTGTAATCCACTTGTCCTCTCATGGCACGGATTTTTTTCAGCTTTGTCTCCTGGGTTTCAACACGTTCTTTAAGTTTTTGAAGCTTTTCACTCTCGGAAACAGACTGCTGCTGACGACGTTCTTGCTGCTTCAGATAACGCAAACGTTGTTCCTGACAAATGAGGTTTTAGACAAGAGGTACTTTTGTAGACAAAAAGTTAACTTAGAATAGCCTGTCATGGATCAGTGGGTTTTTTTATTTCCAGAAATCAGAAAAGGTTGTCTCCAGTTAAAAAATGTATCAGTCTTCCTAGAAAGACTCAACATTAACAAATCTGGTTTAGAGCAGAGATTCAAAAATTTTTTAGACCAAATATCAGATTTACATATATGTGCAAACACAACCCTAGCCTGAATACTCAAACACAACTGTGAGGCTGCCTCTGGCATTTGTTTTCTGACGCTATTAACACTTTTCCTGATGTTGCAAAATGATGTTCCCATTTCCAATGCTGTTACCCAGCTTCCCAAAGACAACAAAATAAAAAAATACATCCGACAGACCATTTTAAACAAGCTGACCTACTGTAAGGTAATGTTACATTTCTAAATAACAGTCCTTCTGCTGGGCACACAAGGAAAATGTTTGTTTTTCAACATTATTTCCATCAAGAAAGAACAACAGAACTGGTAAGTTGATTCCTATGTCCTCCAAGCATTCAATGCATAATGTATATTATAACACCTACAACAATGTCAAAAACATTAAACCCACTCCACACTCTGAAAACATACTTAAGATTCTTACATCTCAGAGGCTCTGGAAATGTAATACATGAATATATATGAAGTGGGCATATTATCATCTCACATCACTACTATTGTACTGGAGTGAATGAGCTACCGAAGATGAGCATAGAGTCACACCTGGTCTATCACAGATCACAAAGTGGGCCTCACAAAAGAGACAAATAAAACCTAGCAATGTTTTTATAAAGACAGATGACTTGGCTTGACATAGGTTGTTAGAGTATCATTTACATTGAAACTTTTATATTGCCTAGGCTAAGATGAAATTGGTAAAGCAATGGATTTCTCAAGCTCTTTCTTGAGCTTATCTAGAATGAATTAGTGTGTTTTTCTGTATCCATGAAATTTATGCTTGTGTATATTTGAAGGGAATTTGTATTTATTATGATCTGTATATAATTATTACCTTAGCAACCAACATTTGCTGTTGATTTTCAATCTGCTGCTGTTGTCGGGCAGCCATATCTTGAAGTTCAGAAAGAGTGAGCTCAACACGTGGATTTCCAACCTGCATAACACAAAATGCTACATTAATATGTTGATCTGTATTAGGTGTTCTGAGTATAGAAGCTAAATCCCCACTGCTCAGAGGAAGGCTAAAGCCTCCTCTCCAGTCCTCAGAGGAAGAATAATGATGGACACCTCTGAAAAAGCAAGGAACCTCTGAGCAGAAAGAAAAGACACAGACCATGCACATACCAGGCGCAGAAAAAGCAAAAAGTAGAAAAGCAGATGAAAGAGGAAACACTAAAAGACAACACAAACAACAGAAAAAAAGCCTTTATACTACATTTAACACTGCTCTGTTAAGATGTTCTGTCGAATTGGTACACAGTATTGGTATGGCACATGTGATAACACGCATACAAGCAGATATTTTAAACAGCAGGGGAACCTGAAGCTTCTTTCCTAACACTTTCAGTGTAACTGCCTTGGCAGCTTTAACTGGTGGTTAGCATTATTTACCTAGCCCAAGACAAGACCACAGGAGAACCCTTAGCTAAAGGCTGTCACTAAGCTCACATCCAAAGATGGTGAAATTTCCTGGCTGCTTGGAGCATTTAAGGTAAGAATCTGTGAAAAACAAGTCTGTACCAAGTGAAGCAAAGTAAAATTGATCCCCTTTGTATAAGGAAGTGGCTATTACTGAGCAAACTGTGAAAGAAGAGACATTAGTGGGGCTTTATCACTCCTTTTGCATTTCAAAACTAACAGTTTTAAAAAATTGGGGTAGAGAGGCAATTACTGAAAATTATTTAAAATTAATATATTATATAATTAAATAAAATTAATAATATAATGCTATGACAATGTGTGAGGCCAAATATTAAGTGGTTTTAAAAATTAATGCATTGTTTCAGTATATTCATAGTTCTATCGACAATTATAATTTAAATTTATACATCACATTACTTCAGTTCAACCACATTTTTTACCATGCAATCACAAGAAAGAGAGTGCAGTGTAACAAGACAAATTCCAGTAGACGACATTTGCCAAATACATGCTTTGCTACTCAGAAAACCAAACCCCACAACTTTAGAATTGCAGTTTAACCACAATTTTTGAATTTGCACAGAAAGAAAATACCAGCCTTTGAAAAATTATGCTGAAAAGCTGTAAAGTTCAGAATAGCCCAATATCTGCTTCTAGGTATTTTCATGTAACTCAGTCAATTTATTGGATCAGTGTAAAAGCTGGACTACTGCATTGTAATAATTCAATGAACAATGCAGCGTTTTCACCAAACTACACAACTACACTATTAGTAAACCAAATTAAAATCACATGACTTCCTATGCCCAATATAGTCAATACTGCTGAAAAAGCAAAGAGAATAAATGTTTTAGATATATTGATAACTAAAACTCTGTTTCAAATGAATGTTTACAAAATGGAATGGAGTCTAAATGTTTTATAGACATACAAAAATAAAGGGGGTGTGTGTGTGTGTGTGAAGAAAACACCGGAACACCTCCCCACCCCAATCAATCATGCACCAGATTCCAGAGAAAAGCTGGTTTAGCTGCTCTGCTTTTCTGGGCCCACCCTACTGACATCTAATGCAATCCTGCAGTGATCCCTGTCCAACACGTCCCCTGCAATACTTGTACTTTAAGAAAAATAAAATTCTCCTCTAACAACTTGTTGATACCGAAGTATCTCAGCCACTTTGGCTTGTTTCATATTCCTACATCACACTCCTACTTCAGTAATTATCAGTTCTCCAACCAATGCATAACATAAACCTGTTTCTTTAAGCTTCAGACAGGAAAGGAAAACAATATTTGTTTTAAAATAACAGAATTATCTCTCTTCTTTTTTTCCCTTTTTTAAACTATCTGAACTCCAATTAATATTTCATGTTTCTGCATACCATTATTTAGGTAAGACATGCACCCCAAGGTCAGTCACCAAAATGAGCTAGATTTGGAACACTAACTTTTAAAGCTGCTGATTCTTAGATGCATGACATAGACATGTCAGACTAAAATTTTTAGACAAAGTTATTGTTCCTCTTTGAACATTTCCTACTGGATAAATTATGGAGCAAAATTATAATTTTTAATGGATACTACATCTGAAATTCCTCTTACTAGTCAACAATAATGAAAACTATTTATAGTAGACACGTAATTAAAATACCATCTGTGTATTTATTTACAGTTACAGCTGTACAGAATAGTGGAACCAGAACAAAAGGTAAAATCCACCCAAAACACTGATTTTCTATATTAGCACTTTGTTAGTGAACATAGTAATTAAAAAAAATAATTAAAAAATTTGAACTTAGTAGTAACTATTTTTATTAACATGACTTACGACTGACAAGAGTCCTTCCCAATATTCTTTAAGGCCAAATAACTTGTGCGCACTTGTGGCCACCAGCTAATAAATCTAAGAGACGTTTTATTATTAAGGTTATTCAGTATAACACTGTCCAAAACACAGAGATTTTTATTCTGCTAAGAAATCTTGTTAAAAATATATCCAGACTCAAAAAGCAGTATCTGTATAGGGGTTGTGCATGTTTCAAAGTAAAAAGGCCATTTCACCAAGTAAAAATTATGGATTTTCTAAATGAAAAATGTAACCTGGAATGCACAATGACAATAAGAAAGTGGTTTGTAAAAGCACCAGAAACAAAAAAATCTGTTCGTTCCAAAAGCTCAGAATTTTTACTGCTTTAAATAAGCATATTTGAAAGCATATCTTACAATGCCTGAAAAAATTATGGCATTTGTATTATGTAAAATACAGAAGATTAATTATAAGATGAATGCAAATACTAGCTTCTCCTTACACAAGCTATTAACTACTCTAAAATGTTCCATTTAGAAAGTGTAATGTCTAAAAACCTTTACACATGGCAAAGCACAGGAACATAGGAAACAGTGTTAATTAACCATTTCAATATAAACGCCCTATAAGAAATCTTTTAATGTTTACCTCACTGAATACAAGTAAGCGTCCCTTTCACTTAAAATAAGTACATTATACTTAGGAAAGAAAAGAGACAGCTGAGGAAACAAAGTTTTAAACCTGTAACTTCACTCGCAGTTTGTTCTTTTTCATCCACATGGCAAAAACAGTGAACAGACCAAGCAGAATTCCTTTTCGACATCAAATCAATTATTTTCAGATAGACTGTTGCTGATTTCAGGTCTCCAAAACAGGACAGCATTGTTTTTCAAACAGCATGAAAAACACTGAATCTTGTTCTTGCTGAGATCTAGTTGAATCAATTTGTTCAGAGCATGTCATACTGGTTGAGTCTGCTTTTAATAATCTGTATGCGAACACCACCACTGAAAAAAAGTCAGTCTTGGTCCTTCTTCAGAACCTCAGGTTATGCAAGGCAAAGACAGCGCTGCATTTTCTCAGTTCTTTAATGATGTTGTTGGCTTCTTGGATTCTTAAGTTTGTGCTGTTCATACTAGTTATTAACAATTTCATCCATGAAGTCACTCACCTCTCAAAACAAACACAAGCCTATCACATTTAAGGTCCAGACCTCCTCCTCTCTCCCGCAGCAAGAGAAACCTACCTCCTACAGAACTGCCTTCTGAAGGAGGTACTAAAAAGCCACTACAAATATCTACTCCTGCAAATTCCACAGATTCATTTGCTACATGGTGATACATCAAAGCAGACGGTTTTGCTGAATTGTAAATTTCTTTCCATTGATTCACAGAAGCATTTACACATAGAGATGCACTAAATGAAATGCTATAGAGCAAACACTGCGTCATTAGGCACTAAGAAAGTATTATGTATGTCTCGGAAACAAGAATACTCTACACCTGTATTCCCTAATGTCTTAATATTGACAAGAATCTTAAAAAAAAAATTAAAATATTTTGTTTAGCATGCGCTTTAAAAGGTCATGATGAGAGACAGAATTTGTAATGAACTGGAGTTTCAGCTTCTGACATTACCCTCCTACTACAAGCTAATATTTTACCATTTGATGATTAATATTTTTAAGACAGGTGAGATGAATAGTACAGTAGTAATTAAATAGTTTGGGAACCAGTTTACAAGCAGCCTCAAAACAAGTCATACCTTAGGCATTTAATTAAGAAAAGGAACCTCCTTTAATATTTAGTTCTCCACATTAGTCTTGCCACTCTGGAAATTCATTTTCTCATTCCTTCTTCATTTCTTTCTACTGTCACACTATGCTGTTCTGTCTATCATCACAAACTCCTCAACCTACATGCTGCTGAGCTATTATGAAACTGCTTACTCATTGGCAACCCACAATACTAAATGAAAAATGGCACCTGAACTCCGAATGTTCGACAAGCAGAGTGTATTGTAGTCAACACATGTAAGCAGTAAGGGCAAATTCCAGTGGGAAATTTTGCTTTTACTCCCATCAGAACTATCTTTTACGAGGAATCTAATTATGTCAATATTAAAATAGAAAAACATGAGACCAATGTTTTTGAATAGATTATTTTTTTAAAATATGATAATTAGAATGTGGTTTGATTTTATACATTCCTTTGCCTCCATGTCTAAGCCATGAAGATACTTATTTTTGATCATTTTCTAAGTTTTCACTAGTAAGAACAAAAATTTACTTTGAAAATAATGATGAAACATACACCAAACCCACACCTGAGACACTAATGATTTCAGAAATAAGAGCTTTAAAGGAAAACAACAAATATTCGAAAGCTATACAGGCCACCATAATGACTGGCAATTTCATGTTTAGGTTCAGCAGTGCCTAGCCACTCAAAATAGCCAGTGTAAAGCATAATGTAACCAATTAATTGAAAAAGAAAACCAAAGCATACAAGAATTTACCAATCATTTCCTGCACACTATCTCTTCACATCTTTTTCTAGGTTTGCAAAAGCCACCATGTCATTAACTTCCCTTATCTATTTCTTCCTTCTTTTTAAGATAGGTGTTCACACCCATCTCCCACACAATTCTTCTTCAGTTCCCTTCCCAACACCCTACACTAGAAAGTATAGGTTCAAGTACCTCAAGCCTCCTGAAATGGGCCAATGTCCACCTTCTCCTATGTGTATTCTCACATGTTTTCTGATCTTTTTCCTATCATTCACCTCCATCATCTCTATCCTTACTCCCTCATTTACGGCTTCTCTTTTGGTACTTCGGTCTACCCTTCTCTTACAGTCAGAGATAATTCTGAGGTTAAACCACCAACTGCCAAGGTCCAACATAATCTAGATAAAATGCAATCAACCAGTGTGCAGAGAGGTGAGAAAGTCTGCGTCTTAGCTTTTGCCTTGGAGCCCAGAATAGCTGGGTTTGACTTTGGCCATCAAAAACGCTACCCATGAAGTTTTTTCTGCTCCTATCCCACTACTTTCAACTGCCTATTAATTTATTGACAAGGCAATACAGAATAGCTACTAAAGACAATGTGGCATTTATCCCACCTGCAACCCAGCTATACTGTTTATTCTTTACATAGGCTGTCACTCCAAAATTGTAGTACAGATAAGGAACGTTTTGGGCTAAATGGCCTTTTTGGCTAAAAACCAAAAAAAGCTATCCTTCTCTGAAGTCCTCCATACACCTGCTCCCAAAAACATTTGCGATGGTAAAGGTAACCATATCCTCAGCCAGAAAAAAATGTTTTCTTTCACATTTAATCCAGGTTGGGACAACACCAGCAAACCAAAGGCTAGTGAGGCAGACACACCCACCCATCCCACAAAATCAAAATCCTACCACAAACCCAAAAATCCCACACACCCAAAAAAACCCAAACACAGACCAAGGACAAGACCAGTACTGAATAAGAGGCAGAAACTGCAACAGAGAGAAATCCAAGAAGCTACTCCTTCAGGCTCATGATTGAAAGAATTTACTCCCCCATATCAGATTCATTAACAAGCCATGCAGTTTTGCCATGGTAAAAAGAAAACATCTTCACCAGCCTAATAGGAGAGGACAGCAAAAGCCAGAAAGATACTGCGAATTGTTCCAGAATAGGCTTAAAATGCCAACATAGAAATGCAAAGTAAATACTCTGTTTTTACTGCACTGAAAAACTCCATTTTCCATAATCTATAGCCGTTTTAAGTTGCTGTTCCTTCCTAGGGCAAATGAGGGAATACAAAACTTACCTCCAGACTAGAAATTTACCTTTGTAGAGCTGTCAAACCCCAGAAATCTATATAGCACATGACAAACACAGAGCTGACAGGTCTGGGACTACATATATATGTGGACAAAAAAGTGAAGTATATTACATAAATGAGCATATTCCCAGAACGAAGCAGACTCACAGCTGTAAAATGAACAGGGGTAGATTGGAGTGCTCCCCAGCCAGTGAATTCCAGACTGGGATCAGAGCTCTGACAGTTCACTGCCTCCCCAGACCAGGGCATTTTCCTCCTCTGTGACACATTTACAGCAAAGGAAGACCTACAGCTCTGGCTGTAAACTACCAAATCGCCAAAGCATGAAAGAAAGGAACAGCTTGCTTTGCCTGCTGAATTTAGCAAAAGATTTTCTAGTTCTCCCATGCTAACTCGGACACAAGCAGCAGAAGCCCATCACTCACACGTACTTCGCTGCCTTAAGGCTCATTCAAAGTAACGTAGTTTCAGGGATGCTTTAATTAGCTTAATTGGCAACAAAGCTTTAAAGGTTGCTGGTAGGAATAGCGAGCACACTTTAGGTACCTGTCCTCAGCACAACAGTAGTGATGGGGAAAACAGATGGAAGATACGGGAGTTTATTATACCAGTTCTGTATCAAATAGGTCTTATACAAAATGTGCCTCCTTGTGCTATCTGAGGACTATGAGAGGAGAACACAGGATGGAGCATATGCTGAAGATTATTGATTCTGACCTCCTTACATTTCTGAAACATACTAACCTTATATATCACCAAATTGAAGAATTCTAATAGATTTTGATCACATTTTCCATGAAACCTGATGTTAGTGCCATGTACAAGGAAGACAATTTGAAAATCTCGTGTGAAAACTCATATATAACACTATAAAAAGACAAAAGAAAGTATCTGGTTTTATTTAAACTAAAATAGAATTTTTGCTGATCTCAACATGGATGACATTATTTCCAGTTTAATGGCTTTATCCACAGCTCTGCCTTGCATTTTTTTAATTGGGTCAGAAGTATGCCGATAGCAGAAATCCATTTTAAAGAATCCAATGACAACAGCACGTGCGTTTTTTAGCTTAATGGAAATGAACAAGCTAATTAAACCCAGAAAAGGCAACCAGAATATTGGAAATTAAAGGAAAACACGTCTAGCATGTGCTATCTCCTGATAATCAAATAATCTTGAAATTAATGTTACAAATCTGGTAGCTTTACTCAGAAATTTATAATAAAAATGTTATTTTATTTGTGCACATAAATACAGTAATGGTATCGTAGGATAAACACACTTCAGCTGTATCACAATTTGCTGCAAAATCTCACAGTAGCTATATTTGATAAAATCTTAACATCTCTCAAACTATACTACCTTGTTAGCAATTCCTCCAACTTGCTGATGCTAATAAGTCACTCTATTTAATAAAATGTTTGAAGTCTATTCAGCATAAGCCACAGACTCCAGATTTCCTGTTTTCCCATATTGTTTTCTTAGAAGTCTCACAACTGAGGCTGTCCTCTGTTTTGCACAGAACAGCTAAGAAAAGGAAAAACTTAACAAAAATCAAAACAATGTCAAAATAGATTTTCAAAATTATAAATAGATTTAAGCATATATTGAACATCTGCTACATATGAAATAAACTGCTTATAATCACATCTACAATATAGGAAAGTAGTATCTGGAACTCATTTATTTAAAATATTACTGTCCTCCTTGGCCTTGCAGACACTTTTAAAGAGCCACAGAAATCTTAAGCATGTTTATATTAACTTTAGTGTCAGCTAAAATAGCCAGTAGCTGACTTGAATCGAAGTATCAACCTCATACATCTAATAAAAGTAAATTATCTTAAAAGAAATTATGCATTCTTATAGAAATAACAGATCAGTTGGGCACAAAACTTTACACCTGTTTACAATACCAATCCTTTCACGCAAGAGTGATTTTACGTAACCGGCCTGTTAGAATATATGTTGAAAACACACTATCCAAGTGCCTTAAAAATAGTCTTGGAACTATACCTTTCTGGGTCTTTCAGAAGAACAACATCTTAATCTGACAGGATAGCTAAGTATGGTTAAGATGCACTTACTAGTCTGAGTAAAATCTTCAACATCAAATGTGTGTTCATTCTTCCCTTAATTGTTTCAATATGAAGTTTTTCTGCAGCAATATAATACTGTTTATATGAGAACAGCAGAATAAAATATTTTCAAAACATACAAGTACTGAAAATAAGTATCCTGTAAGTGAAGGGTATGTTGTGAAATGTAGTGTTCAACTTGCACTTACCATAAAATCTAAGTGGTTAAAAGCAAAAATTGACCATTTGGTAAAGGTCTTAAAACTTAAAATAACAGCAAATGCATCTCACAAAATCTGATTAACTATGAATTTCAATTCAAAGATGAGGCGTTACAAACCCCAAACTAGTCTGCACTCCAGTCACGTGACAAGTCACCTACAATCATTTAAAGTGCAAAAGCTACACAGTATTTAAATAACATGTCCACTAAAATGTAAAACTAACGTTTTGAAAACTAATGAATTACCTGTTCACTATTTTCCCATGAAATTTTAAGAGAGTACATCTTTATTTTGCGGCAGTGCCCATCAGCTGTAAACATTTGCGTTGCGTCAACATGCTTCAGCTCCACGTTTCTGTTATTTTCTGTGTACACTAATTATTTAACTGTTTGCTGTGAACAAGTCAAATCAACTACTGTACACATCTCAAGAGTTTCTGCATGGCTTTTTGGCTTAGTGCAGTCAACAGGAGGTAGGATATTTTTCAGTCTTATTTCCATATGAAACAAAGGTTTCCCCAAATTCTTTATCAATATGAAAAGCTGTCTCTCTCCATTCATCAACAATCAGCTAACGGAAAAGGCTAGTGGATTTTGCCAGAAGTAAAAGACCTAATCATGGCAAGATCAAGGCAGCTGTCAACTACAATCAGCTTGATTCATTCCACTTTTCATATTCAATGGAAAATGCTGAGCAATAGAGTTCTTTCGCAGTTATCAGGCTAAACTGGAAATATAAGAATACAGACAATTTAGCTTTAAAAACACATGAATTATTTGTTTCATTTGTAGTTTTGTAGTCTTACCAACTCAGTGCAAAAACTGAATACCCAAAAAACTGAGGAAAATCATCACTATTTGTATTTAATGTTAATGTTTAAAACAACAAAAAAAAACCCATACCACCTGAAATTTAACAAATAGTTTAACAGAGACTGCCTAAGATGAAAGGCAAACAGTACAGTCAGAATAGATATCACAATCTCATGCAAAGAACCTTTCCAGTGTTTGCTATATGCTTTTCCCTACATACTTCAGTTTTTTCTTAAATCTTGCATGCCGGAAGATGAATACATGAGCCAGCAATAAAAGCTGAAGCATGTAATAGCATAAATCAAGAAGGTGCAAGTCAGAGAAGACTGCAGCAAGCCAAAATCTAGACCTAAGGATTTTTAAATAATAAACATTAAATAAAATATTAAACCCCATTAACAATTTCTTTTGTATCTAAAAATTATTATATTGTGGAAGCTTACAAACATAAAAAGCTATAGTTTACCTTGTCAAACTCACGAATGACATGCAAGTTCACCCTCTCTTCGTTCTTTCAAGAAAGTCATTCAAGCATGATTCAGTGCACTTAGACAAGAGATCCAGCCAAATGGGTCTCCATAAGGACACTGAAGAACTGTATGTCCAAGCACAATACAGTGAATATTCCAGCTGCATAAAGAACAAGCTTATTTTTAGCAAGCAAGAAAAGGTATAAGCTGTAGAGTACGATCATCCAGCAGGAATAAGAGAAGAAAAACAAGTTCAACTCCCTTGCTCCTAAATTAGCTGGAGGGACTTTCATTTCCTTCGCTTTGATCCGAGGAAGACTGCAGGGGGAACAAACCTAACAACAATTGGATCTGGAGGCAGCTGCAGAGACAATAGAGAAATGGAAAGGTTCATTTGCCTGGGAAAAACATGTGGGTGGGAAATAGTTATGCTAGGTGTCCGAAGGCTAGATGGACAGGAAACTAAATGAACAAGTCAGTGAACATGGAAAGGTGTGTCAGAGAAAGGAGGCCACAGTAGCACTGCACAAGAAAAAACAGAGACTGTGGAAAAGATGAGAGGAAACACTAATCTGCAGATGACACGGCTACATAAAAGACAGAATTCTAAAGGTGGCCTGAAAAGGAATAGTTGGCCTTGTAAGTACCAGAAGAGTCTCCTGCTCAGAACTGAAAGTTGCTCAGAGAGGCAGAGGGACTGTGTAAACTCTCAAGCTTTCACAATTAAGCTCTTGGAGCTCTGCACTGATACAGTGAATTGCATCATCTATGTCCTGTAAGGAACTACAGAAATAAAGGAAAGGGCAAGTCCCATATTCCTTACAATAGCTTAATATTAAAATATTTGGCTTAATTAAAACTGATATAATGTGACTGCAAAAGGATACAACTGTGACAAAAGGCATTGAAGTTTACGGTGCCAGTGTAAAGACTGTGAAAGCACAGCAATACTCCATGAAAAATAACAAGTGAACTCTTTAAGTAACGTTTACTTTATGAGCTAATGTGTATGATGTTATGCGTCAGCTGAAGCACTCATTTATTCTAAACTATTCTACCTTTATATAGGGCCAAGCAACTCAGGATCTCTATGTGCAGTGACAACTGGAGGCAATTTTCCATGTTTCATTTAGTTAGAAATCTAGGAAAAAGAGTAAATTGTATTGCTCCATGTTCACAGTACAAATACATGAAAATAAATACCATAGAGGTTAAACAAACAGACAGGACTTCTCATCGTCCCCCTTCCATGGAGATCTGCAACTAAGTATTGCTGTAAAATTGCAAAGCTGTGCCTCAGGAAAAGCAGTAAGATCTGTAAAAGTGGGAATTCAAGGTGTAGCTTGAGTAAATGGTGCAGTTTAAGGCTTTCCTCCTCTGCAAAACGGGAAGTCACTTGCTGGCTGTTACGGACTAGAAAACCGCATCTTTGTTCCCTGTAACTTCTTGAGCAGAACTACCTTTGATGCCCAGAAGGGCAGCAGAACTACGAAGTCTGTGTATTACAAGTGTGTACAAGTGTCTGTATACTGTAAGTGTCTCTCATATTCATAGCTATCTAGATAGATATTTGGTATCTAGAGTGACAGATTAAAGGTTACATAAAGACATAGAGAAGATACGAAGGAAAACAGTCCTTTTGCAGTGTTCCAAGGGTATTTCCTGTTGCCAATTAGTCAATCTTTAGATTCCTTACAACAAATTAATTCAGATATTAACAGCTAACTAGTTCTAAACTAATGCTATCATAATTAAAATTGTAACAGGAAAATTATCACAGAATAAGTGTGATGAAAGTTATCAAATTATTCTCATCAAATCTAGTGTTTGTCCATATGGATTGAAATATATTTGAGATTGCACAGAACATGTCAAAACACTGTTTATGACATTCAAAGTCCAGAACTGATGCGATTCTGCCTAAAAAGTTTAGAAGAGGCCTCAGAGTATGGTACAAGGCCAGGACCATTTGAATTCCCTACAGTTTCATAGAAGTTCTTTCTATGAGATCATATAGTTAATAGCCTTGTACAGACATTACCCTACATAACTATCCTTTACTAAGGTGTGAAGAGACTGGGATTTCTAGTCCAGCAAGAATTCAAAAGGTATTTGTATGCATTAAAATTAGCCTCAGACTGTAATTTTATTATTTTTTTTTTTTTTTTTTTTTTTTACTTCCAAATTTAATTTTTTTTCCCTTAAGTCCTTTAGTTGGATTAGCTTTTCTATTTTTCGAAGAGCAGGATACTGCCAGCTGTCTGGAAAACGCTTCAGACAGACTTAACAAAGAACTGTAT
The DNA here is from genome assembly GCA_035590275.1 of Ibycter americanus. Taxonomy (NCBI): domain Eukaryota; kingdom Metazoa; phylum Chordata; class Aves; order Falconiformes; family Falconidae; genus Ibycter; species Ibycter americanus. The sequence continues at coordinate 35,691,073 of JAVJGI010000063.1, read as the reverse complement.
CAGTCTGAGGGGAATGCAAACTCTTGTTAAGCTGACCCAGGGCTTGAACTAGATATCTGACAGTGCAGAAGGCTGCCGTATGGGCAGCAAGGCTCCCCTCTCTGACAGTTAAAAATAATTTTAGGAATGTATGTCTTAGATAAGGGAACTCCTTTGACTGTAAAAGTGGTAGATACAATCATTTTCATCTTCTTAACAAAAGCAACAGAGAAAGTTGCAGCAGAAAATTAGGAAAACTTGGATCTGATTTAATTACCAGTTTTTTTACATGGTCAAAATATTCCAGGAAGCCTACAAGAAAATTTCTTCAGGGGGAAAAAAAAAAAAAAATTCTCTGCAAACTGTCAGAATTCCTTGCGCCTAAATTTCTTTTTATCATATTTTAATGGAATTTGCTCAGAATTTGCTATAAGCCCCCTGAAAGAACCTAGATTTCCAAGGCTGACATAGTTATTTATTCATTTTAAACAAGTTTGATTAAGACCTGTCTTATGTGAATGGCAGCCTCTTCCAAGTACATTGTTAAATGTTACAAACAGAAAGTACTTAATGCTTACAAGCTTATATTAAATAGAATTTGCAGCTGAGGTTTGAAGAACAACTTCTATTCCAGACTAAGCTCTTCATCCTTTAACATTTCAAATGAGAAACTTCAAGCAAGCACATAATGTATTTCTCATCTCTTGAGGTTACTACTACTTTTAAAAAATTTGTTTGCTTTTTTCCTCACAATTAGATTTTGTCATACGTTTGCCTGACAGGCTAAGGAAACCTTTAAGTATTTTGCTGTGCGAGTATACTTGTAAAAACCCTCTATCAGCCATCTTTGAAACTTCCTTATCAGATGCTTTTTAGAACACATTTTAAAAAATGTAATTGTCATGTGTCATAAATCACAAAATGTATAATAGATGTTTAATGCTTTTTATCTGGTCACACTTCTATGTGCACTATGTGCACACTTCTATGGATCAAATAATTAAAACTAATGAACATACAATTCTACTCGAGGATTTAGGCACCACATGTAAATCTATCTAAACTCTTAAGTCTCGAATTTGACAAGCCATACCACAGGAATTTGAAAGCACTGTAGCTTTACTACTGTCACGATGGAATGGGATACTGACTGCATCGTGTGGCTTCTACTCTCTGTCAGCAACCATAGGCTCTCATAAGCTAAATTAGTACTATTAAAAACTGCTTTCCGTGTATTTCTAGAAATTTTAACCTACTTGTTAATGGAATTTCCCTGAGCAATTCCCTCAGCATGAAAGTATAAGAGTCTCTTGATGCTAAAACAGTTAGACTATCTGTGTAAAAATCTTGCTAAAAGCCTGATTTGAGCCACTTTAACAGAAATAGTGAACCTCAGTTCTGTTATCTAATCAGCATAAAATTTTAATTCTCAATTTTATGTACTGGTCACAGCTTCAAGACTAATAAGAATTACAGGAGTGTGATTCTCCAGTTTGGGATGATGGGGAAGTTTTCTTCCTCTAGATAAGTTTCTTTTACTAAAGCTAACACAGATTTCATAGTGAAAGACAAAAATCAGGTTCCACGTTGTATTTCTTGACAAAGGCTTCAGTCACTAGCCATCAAGAAAAAAGCTTATTGATATCAGCCTCTCTAATTTTAATAACAGAAATAGCAAAAATAAGTTAAAGAGAAAATGGTATAGGAGACCACAAACTGTCATTTTATTCTCCGCAAGTAAATTCCCAATCAGAAAAGTAATTCAAACCAAGCAACTACAGCAAATGAGTATTATCTTCATATACAGACTTGTCATTACACTAATCTACTCCTACTCAGCCCAACACACTTGACTTCCATCATGTTCCAGTATCCCATCCTTTTCTCCTCCTGAACTGCATCTGCTTTCTTGTTTTCTCATCTCCAAGAAATTTCTCGGTTATCCGATTACCTTTTCATATGGACAACTGTCATCATTTGGTCAGTCCTCTTTCTGGGACTTCCTTTAAGTACATCTCTGATCCACTTTTCCTATTGATGACTGGTTGCTGCACCACAACGGGTGGCTCCCCGGTCCCTGTCCTGTCTACCACTGACCCCCAGTGGTTACAACTATATTTGCTCTAACTCACTGTTTTCAGACCATTGCTGCCGCTATGGAATGACGCTTGGATCATGCTAGGACATATGGAAGCAAACAAGACCCAGCATCGTATGACCACTGTTTCATGGCCACTGATAACAGAATCAAAGAATAATTCAGGTACAAAGGAGTCTCTGGAAGTCACCCGGTTCAATAACTCTTGCTCAGAGCAGTTTAGACTGCTCAGGACTTCATTCAGCTAGACAGACACTGCACACACTCCGGACAGTCTGTTCCCATGTCTATTACTCTTACTGAGAACACATTTTCCCCAATATTTAATTAGAATTTCTCTTGTTACAACTTGTGTTCAAGTCCAGCTGGCTCAGTAACACATGCAAAAGAAAGGAGGAGGAGGAAAAGGCAGCTATTATCAGAGAAGAGAATCCCTCTTGACACACTGTCCAATCTCCCTGGCAAAAGGAAATCTTCAGTTATGTAAGTCTTATCTCCACATATCTATACCTTTGGGTACTGGCAGAAACAGATCAGGCCCTGATTACAGCATAATTCCACTTCTGAGAAGGAAAGTTGTAAACAAAAGCAAACCCCAAAAGGTCACCTCAGCAGTGAGACACTTTGTCAATTTACAAAACCTCACATCGTTTTTTCCTTTAGACTGTGTTATGCACAATGCAAAGTTCTCAGATGAACGCTCACAGATAAGTATTCTTTCTACAACAATGCATGTTTCACTGTTTGAAAAGACCTAGCCTATTCTATTTTTAACATTAAATCTTTATTTGGAAAATAATCTAATGAAATTTAAGCATTTATATAATGTGATTTCAAGCTAACAATTATTTAAAAATTGCTAATCAAGCACATAGAGTTTCAAAGAACAAAAAAATCCGACTGCATATGACAAAATGCCAATTAATAGAATTACCCAAATTGAATCCCAGACAGATTGCCCATCATTTTTCCCAAGACTATTGATTCAAACTTTAAAGCAAACACTCAAAATTTTCTATGCACGTCACACTTTCAGCTCTATCCCAATATTAAGTAAAAAGCAATTATTTCATCATTAAAGCAATACACGTAATAAAGATATACCTGAATGCAGAGTATTTGGTAAGATTTGAGCCGTCTTCAATGTTCCATTGGTTTGTATTGACTTTAGGGCTAGTCTAACATTCAGCATGCCAGTAACAATGAATAAGCCTAACGCATTACGTAAGTGTAAGCTGATTAAATCCTTGATCCTGAAGCCACCTCTTTTTCCCCCTCCCCCACTGATTTAAAACTTGGCACAATTAAAAATCTTAGTTTTATACACTTTCAAAACCTAATTTGTACCATTTTTGGCATAAACCCCACCACAATTCACATTGATATAACCCCTTCAGGTTTTAGTCTTTCTTGTATTTTACCAGGTTTAGGAAATTATTGAACATCCATTTTAAAGTGATCAGTTCCCTAATAAATTTTCATTTTGTGGCCAAACTTTTTTTTTTTTTAAATATATACTGAATGGCACAAAGGTAGCAGTGTTATTTAAGTTATCAGGTCCGAGATTTACCTGTAAAATTAACAGCAAATTTAACTAAGTACAAAGCCATGCTATCATAAACTTCAGTGCTGCTAAGTGAGATTGTAAGGCATACTGTACATGCCAGTCCTAATTTCCAAAGATATTAGTGTCTCAAATGAAGTATACGTGCTACGACCTATGTGGAAGAATAGATCAGGGGAGGTCATGAAAGAGTTATGTTCCCCTAGCACATTATAGCACTATGATCTCACTACATTGTCAGTATGACAATGGAAGCAGGATAAATGGATCCATGCAGCAGAGGATATGTTAGTGTTCTCTACAGAAAAGGAACGTAGAAAGCAATAGATGATTAACTGTTTTGAATAGGGGAAAAAAATTCCCTCCACTAGGCCCACATGCCATACACAAAACAAGCTGCTAAGAGCTGCAAACTGATTGAACAACTTTGTTGCTCTGTGTGTGAATTTTAGATGCCAATTATCAGGCAATATACAAACACAGAGTTGTTTAATCTCCACAATTATTTCTAACATTTTAGTTCTTTTTTTCTTTAAGTCATCTCAGCTTGAAAAGCCTGATTTGTTCGCTTTTAAACTTTTTTTTAAGTACTACCTTACCCTGAGAAACAGCCCTATGCATATGAGGAAATTGACAGAGCTTCATAGAGACAATACAACTATGAGTTGGTGAGCTCAAATCTTTCTACTGAAATTTAAAAATGTTTTAAAATAGTCAGCTATAGCTACAGTGCCTCAGTCAAGGCAGCGAATGGCCCTGAGCAAAGGAGAGCAGCATATGCTCTGTAGACTCTTCATTAGTATTGAGGATGAGAAGACAGAGAAGAAAGTAAAGTGAGTTCCAGCTCAGTAGAAGGTTTTTAAGCCATGGTAATTTTGAAAGTAATACACTACATTTTACTTGTAAAAGAGAGAATGTTCAAGCCAGGACTCACTGAATGCCACCAAACAGGTTGCCTATGCTATGTAATGTGCATTTTAGATTAGAAACCTAGTAATATTTTAGTCCAAAAAAAAGGCATAGAAATGAACTAAGTGCCTAAAAAACCAGCATAAATAGGTGGCTCTGAGGGGTATGCAACCTCTTCTACCATCTGAAAACATACCAATCCATGGATATACTCTCATGTTTTAACACATGAGGCTATGTCGTGAATCAATACCAGTGAGATAAACCAAACAAGGAAAGATGTCTGGAGGCAATACTAGAATATGAATGAAAGAATAATGTAGCTGGTTTTTGCTCCACACAGGATGAGTAAGACAGAAGAAGACAAATTAAAAAATGCAGCAATTAATAAGACTCCAGGGGCTTCTCACATCACATAAGTGTATTTCTAGACAGAAAATTTAGTGTCATTCACGAAAATGCCGTATTCCCCCATTCACTTCATAATAAAACTAAACAATCAAAACAGAACAAGATCTATGCATTTTCCACCAGTTCCCACCATAACAGAGCTTGAAAAACAAGAATTTCAAAAACATAAAATATTTGAGTGGGACTGATCCAAAACCTTTAGGATTTATTACATACCCCATTCTCTGTACGTTTCTCCACAGGTATATTTATGCCATTTCTTTGATTTTGGGCTTGACGTCCACCTAAAAGTAAAGTAAGTGCAAAGTTCAGTTTTCAACGCAAATTGTTTTCACTCTTGAATCTGTCCTTTTCAGTATTTTTTATATAAAGTTTTTGCCTGTGAATCTTTATTCTGCTAGTCCCAACCACTTCTTATTAGGCTATTCTTTGTAAGCAGTGGTGTCAGCAGAAATAAAGCACTGACTTCACAGACTTCCTCTGTTAAAAGTACAGACATGCCGCTGTATTTTTCTGACTTCTGTTTAGGCAAAGATGTCATGAAAGGGAATGTAGTGAGTGTGACTACTGACGTTTCATACTTCCGTGTCTGCAACAAGCAGTAGCTTCAGTTGAATTATAAATGAGTACAGTAGAGGAACTTTTTCTAATGCCTTACAAACAACTTTAATCTATTAATTGATCCATAGGTCAATGATTAATAAAAAAGCCTTGCACGCATGGTTCAGAAGTGACATCTTCCTTGTATGTGAAACTCTGTGGCTTCAGGTGTATCTTAAATTTCTTAGCATACTTTAAATTTGTATTGTCCAAAGGATGACCAAGTATTTTACGAAGTACCTGATTAATACAAAAATAGTATGTTATAGGGTTTGATACTTCTGACATTCAAAGCACCCAGGAACTACTTAGAAATACTAAAGAAAACTCCAGCTCTAAGCAATAAGGACTCAGCCAAGACGTTATCTGGTTGTTAGAAGTATTCAGATTAGTTGAATGAGTAAGGATAACCTGAGCATGCAAATACACATCTCACTGATATAACTTCCATATCCTTCACACAATCTGACAGCTATTAAGTACATAATGCACAGCCTCAAAAACCTTCTCATAAGTATAGTCTATACTAGTTAGATCAGAAAACTGAAGTCCTTCTGGTTTTTTATTCCAGTCTTAAGAAAGCCCCACTTCATACAGCACTGTTTTACATAAATACTTTTGCTGTAGATTCAAGCAGACCAGCGATTTTCCAAGGTGCAAATTATCACTGCTATCAAATGTATCTACGTGAAGTACTGAGAAAGTAATGACACAGAGACCTCTGTCAATGATATTGGTAAAATAGATTTTAGTTTCTAAAGGAGGTAGAGAAGTTACTGATTTTTTTTCTCTGGGGCAACTGAAAGAGAACAGGAAGTCAAAAAGAAAATTCCCACCCTCTCAAAATGTAGGGACTTTCTCTCAACAAGAAAAAACAACACATTAAGCCTCTAATACCCACCAACACATCTGGATCAGTATTAAGCAGAATAGAAACCGATCTTACTAAAAAAATATTACTCCGACCAGTAGAAATTATTCTAGAGAAGGAAATTTGAGAACATGAATAAATGTACCACTGAGGAAGGTTCAAAATGGCGTTGGTATAAGGAAGTTGTACTACATGTATCTACTGAAATGCACTGAAAGAACTGATAATCAAACTCACTTCAGAAAATATTCTAAATATGTTTAGGTAACAATGCTACAGGATAAGTGTACTTACTCTGTTCATTACTTTCAGCTGGTGACTCCTCATGACGAAGGAAAAATTTCACCTCTTCCCTGCGGGGACCCCATTTCTGTAGGTGGTCATACATCATGTGATCAAAGGGTATGGGACGTTCTAAAAGTACAAGATCAAAAAACTTACCACAACTATTTCAGATTAAGCAAAGTTTTATAGAATTCTCACTAAGAATCAGAATGTCCTTTTTGGTAGCAATTCAATCTATCCAGTATATTTGGTCTTGGGCAATGTCAAAGAAATGGGCTCCAACAGACAATAGTTGCACTGTATTAAAAGCTAGCCTGTTACTGTAACATAGCTCACTGCTTAACAGCAGTACCTAACCAGTTTGCAAAACCATACAAAAAATATCAGTGCTTAGAAACCCTAACTCATGAATTCTTCATCACAACCTTTCTCACCATGCTATCTTTGCACTTTTGCTCCCCATCACCACCAGATGGGTATTTTGTTCATTATTAAAATGATCATTCAACATGAACCTCCGGTTTTCCACTCAGACTAAAAGCCTTATCACTACGCTGATATTACGTCTCCTAAGAACTTGAGCAGGTGCTCCCACTCCAGTACACTATGCCAGACATTAACATCCAGTATATGTGGAATTACTGGCAAACCTTTGAACAAATAAAGGCTAAGTTCTATGCAGCAGTCAGTCTCTTTGTTTTCCCCCAAAGAAATGTAAAACATTCTCATAGTGTAGCTATTTCTTCCAAATTGATCAAATATATTATTACTAAGAGGCTGCACACTATATATTTAGTATTTCAAAATGAAAATACATTTCAAAAGTAAAGTTTTCACTATTTCCCTAATTATACTTGCATTTATTTGTAAATGTTTTCATTAAGGTAAGAAAATTTTCCTTTTAAGATGTAATACTAAGCATGTTATTAGAAGATGTCTTCGAATCAGAATAAAATTATACTAGAAGAGATTTAATTAGCTTTCCTACATGCAGCACCATGTCAAACCAATATTACTACAGAAATTCAGGCTTGGATGGAAACCAGAAGGTATAGTTTGTGTTCTTCATTGTTAAAAGCAAAATGCTCTCTTCCCCCCAAAACCCAAACCACAGTATCTCCTACCAGGCAAAGCACTGCTAACAATTTGTTATCCATTTCATACTTAACCCATTTGACATGAGAAGAGAAAATGATTCAAAGATATAACAGATATCTTGGGGAAAGCCTGGGAAAACCACATCACAAATACACATTTTTATGATGCAATTAACCTAAATTTATATTCATTATGAACTATATAAATGTATACATGTCTGGATAATCTTGGGATACTCAATTGTGGTATTTGAAGAACAATACATTTTCATAACTTGATTCACAATTCATTTAATACAATGAAGTGTCTTGTCAAAATCTGTCATGTCAAATAGGTATAGTGATTAACCACAGTTTAGCCACAGTTAGATGTAGCTGCTTTCAACAGGGAAGGGTCATTTAAAGCACAAGCTCATTACATTCATCAGCTGACTGGTTATCTGTCTTCCTAACCCCCTCAACAAAACAAAACAAAAAAATCACAACACCTGGATTTTAAAAAATAGATGCTTTTATTTTCTTTTTATTGTTCCTCACACAAGTAGACTCCAAGAAACAATGTCAATAGTGTTTATGCACACAAGAATAAGGTCAGTGGCTTATTACAGCTTAGTTCTTGAAAGGGAATTTGAAAAACATGATTTTCAGGTTTTTCAACTCCTAAAGTAAAGTAGGATTTCAAATGCTTTGAAGCATATCCACTGAAATTGCAGCATTAGTCTTCTAAAGATCACAGAGTGTAAAAATATTTAAATGGTTTACTTCAGAGACTTTAGGACACAGAAGAATCTTTAGGAATTCTTCCCAAACAGAAAAACTACTACGTAAACCTAGCAAGAACTGAAGCATGATAAGAAGGTACCAAGAAACTGGATGTCTGAACAGGGTTGTGATAATTCTGGAATGGTGAGGAGTGGCTGCAGCATCACTCCTGGTTAGGCTGGTCTCCCATTAAAAGTAAGGCCATGATCCTAACAACTATTCAAAATGAAGGTTTCATTTACATAATGTAACTTGAAGAATCAAAGCTAATATTTTTCAGACATGACCAAGAGAAATGGGAAAGACATTTTCTACTACTTTTGCAATTCTTCCACAAAAACAATTCAGGATACATTGCCTTAAATTAGACAGAAAACAGGTTAAAACAATAACAGTAATATCATCATCACTGAAACAGAGAAAAGAAAAATGAAGAAGCACTAATTGTTCTGTGCAACTTGGCTACATGAAACAGATTCAGATAAGAAAGAGGAAGAAGAAATGGACATCACACTTGACACAAGACATGATGAGAATTAAAGCTGCCATTCCTCCCTTCAATTTAAAACCTTTAAATCTAGAAAAAAATACAGGGATAAAGCACATTCTTGTATTTGCTGTAACTTAGGACAGCACAAAGAGATATTTTTCTGGAAATACTTGTTCTCTAACAATCAAAATCAAACAAAAAATCTGCAGTTAAACTTTACCAGTTGTTATAGCTTCAGACATATTTGTCAGTCATTGTTTTCACAATACTATTTCAAACTTTAATTTTTTAAACTTTAAATAGAAGAGAATAAAGAAAAGGTGAAATAAGAGAATGGGTGTAGAGTAGTAATATACAGGTTGGATCCCTGTAACAACACAATTAAAAAAAAAAAACTATGTAGAGAATGTTTTCATGAATAACTAAGTTATAAACCATGATATATGCATATATCCATAATTATTTGCAAAAACTGGCTTAGATTTTAAGTTGGATGAAAATTCTGAAGACTTAAGCTAGACTCCTTTCCTTTTAAGTAAAAGTTTTGAGGATGGCTAGTTTTAAATATTTTGAAATGATTGAAACACCCTGAAAGACCAAAACACAGATACTGCATCAATGAAGAGAATTGCAAAAATCTTTCTGCTGGAACTATATATTCACTATTTAAAACAAAGTAACTGTCAGACTTCAGAATTTGGTTTTATCCTGCTGTTTCTAACGAACACATTTATGCCTGCTATACATGAAACCAGAATACAAAGTAATGATTATCTCCATAGTGGGGGAGCAAGGTTTTTCCCCCCTCAAATTTGCAGAAGTACACTTGTAGTAAACAAGTATTTCTTTCACAGTCACTTGCCCCTGTTACCACTAAATTCAGGAAGACCAATATTAATTGCTGAAGGGCATTCCAGATGTAAATGAAGTGAATAATTGAGTACTGGGTAGATTTAAAGGTTGAAATCCATTCTCTCTTGAAACGAAACTACAAGTTCCTGGCATCATCCCTGTCTTTCGATCTCCTTACCAATTGCTATTTGCAATAGCTAGGGAGTAAGGAAGAATATTCTGTAGGGTTTTTTTCCTGTTATAGCATGAGAAATCCATGCAAAAAGAGGAAGTTTCAAACTCACAAAGCACTAGGTGGTACAAAATGTACTGATGTATCAGGCACGAATGCTATTTACTTTTTCAACTACTACTCATTTCAAGAAACTGGAAAGAAGGAGAAAGAGAATGAAATACAAAAATCAAATGTGAATAAAACAAATGCTTATGCCACGCAGCTCTGAAGAATCAGTTTCTTAACTCTTAATACAAACAATACTTTAAACTATTTTACAACTCTTGTGAAGCTCCTCAACCATTTCTTTGCCACACAAAAGCGAGCAGAGAAAAGCTAACATAATAAATAAGTTTTCCAGCAGCTAAGCTATTGTAACCCTACTCTGAACTCTAGAAATCTTACATAATTTTTTGAGCCAAACTTGCATGGATTTTAATACCATTTTTCTGGAAGACAAATGGTCTCTGTCACCCTCTAAAATACAAAATTAAGTATTTCTCATTTATTTTTACATACACATTCAGAAGAGGAAGATTATTAGAGGAAACAATACTTTCTTAGATTGATACAATTCAGGAAACAGACAAGCTTTGGGGCACATAAACTGTTTTTTGTACCTGATAATAAAACTACAATCTACAAGCCCCATTGCTTAGAATTTGAGTAGACATGTATTACTCAGTTGGGCTACCTAAGAGAGGCTGTGGCTACCTGTAGAACAGAGGAGTTAAGCACGTTCACAAGAGGACAGGTATGAGCTCTCTTATGGAGAGAGCTGTGATTTGTCATCTGTGCAACATGGAGAGACTACTGAGAAAACAGACCACTTCCAGTGTGTGACAAAACCTAATGTGTTTATTCAACCCATGATTTTCTGTATCAACTTTTGTTTTGAATTTTACTTTCCAAAATGTCCTCTGAAAGAACTTCTCTTGAGGAAAAAGGCTGAGGGGTCAGAAACAGTGTAATAGAAGAGAAAAAATACTCTTCCACTGGCACAATATGCAATGAAACTGCAACAAATTGCTTCACACTTCCCACTCAGAACCAGGGCTTTAAGTTTTTTGTTTTTCTAACCGTTGCATTTAACTGTTTAGACTCTTGTTTTCGACATCAGATCTCTGCTTCAGCCAAAATTATTTTTCAAAACTTCAGATGAAAGAGTTCAAATTGGCTTTCAAGAGCAGATGAAGGAAAAAATATTTATGCCCTCTTTAAAAAAATAAAAATATCAGTGTGTTTCACTGATAAATTTATGTACCCCAGACTTTGGGTCACGAAGGTGAGACCACCAACACATATTTTGTAACAGTATCCTACATTTAAGAGCAACAAACAAAGTGCTTGTGCTGAAATTCCTGTCCCAGACACTTAAAACCAGTGCACAGGACATCTTTTTTGCTGACAGTACAGGCCTGTTTGGGAGATCCAGAAACACGTGACTGGTTTTTGGTTTTTTTTTTTCCCTCCTTTCATTCTCTCTAGCCTTTTCTGTCCCACACTTTCAATGGAACAGATTTATACAGTTATCACCTTAGGTATTTAGCAAGTGAAGCTAGATTTGTGAAAGTATCTTCCTACGATTTTTAAAACTTGGAGCCACAAGCACATTTTGAAGTTGCACAGACCCATTCAACATGTAGAAGCTTTGGGCAGGACTCTGCTCCTAAACTTAAGTGTCTGTATGTAGGCATATACTTCCGAAAATTAGGTGAGCTCTGATGCTCGATATCTAAATCTAATAGATAACAATGAGCTGAAATCAGCGATGTCCGTGTTCTACTCACAGTAATATCTAGATCTCCATTGGCTATAATGGGACCAAAATGGCATAATTCACAGGGTAGACACACAAAATGTAGTCTTAGTCTCTCCATCACAACTTCCTGGATAAGTTTTATTTCACACTTTACAGAAACTTCTAGCTTTAGATATCTAGCACTTTGAGAAATAAGTATTACATCCACAGGCAAAATATTTTCTCAATCTTAGAAGTTATTATAGAAAACATGTGCTTGCACTTGCCAGGGTTGCAAGCTGCGAGTGTGCTAGAAAGATGTTGTGGATCACTTTTTCAGTTTCCAGTCACCCTTTGAAGCTAGTTGACAACACTGCATTTTTTAAGAAGTACACCCTCAAAGTATTGTGAAAGCAAAATTGCAAATAATACCATATATGTTTCACAGACAAGTGTTTGGAAAATATTGGGGATATTCAAGTGCTGTTAAACACAGCTGCAGACCCATTTTAGAAATTTATGCAATGCACTTGGCGTCATAGACCCTCCATAATCTAACCTTCCAATGTGAAAGTTTTAACCCTCTTGTAAGTTTTATCCTTAAAGACAGTTATCTAACTAAGCATAAACTGAATTTGTATTCCTAGGACTGCAGACATGCTTAACCTCTCCCTTGCTCACTCTTGCCTAAACTCTGTGAGTTCCCATCCAGCTAGGAAATGCTTTGAGACACCTTTTCCCTTTACAAAGTCTTAGAACAGTTTAGAAAAGAGGAGGAACAGTTCCCCCAAGAGGAAAATGTACTAGATTGCTAATACTTGTAAGCTCCAAAGGCATCTGAATAATGTCCATTTTGTCTGTTTGACAAAAAGCCCCTGACCAAAATAAACACCTCTATGCAAAATTTAAGAATTCAGTATCAAGGCACAACCTCATCAGTCTTTATACAAAACAGAAGACAAACAGCTTGAACATGGGTGACCTTACTAACTGAGGGATAAGAACCCACCTAACTGTTATCCTCACCCATCCACTGATTCTACTCACATCCACAGATTGATATACTGTAACTTGGAGGCTTGTACTACACACAATTGCAAGAATCCATCTAGAAACAGAATCTGTAACAGGGCTGTTTTGACACACTTCTGAAAAGAACTGCCCGCCTCCTTATTCTGTGAAATAACAATTGCAACACACATGATACGGGCACTACTACCTGCCCCAAGGGAGGCTGTCAAATCTTTGAGAGGAAATGTTCATGAAGAAGCTGGAGATACTATGTCCAATTCTGGCACAAATCTGTCTGCAGAACATTTGTTATTCATGACAGAGAAGGAAATAAAATCTATACTCATTTTTTAATTTAATGTTCTGTTCACATGTCTAACAGCGAGGAAATAGGATGGGAAAAAACGCGGGTGGTGATCTGCATCCACTGACTGTAATAGAAGATCACAGAGATTCCATATTGTCATTTAAATACCCTCCATCCTATATATGCAGCATACCTATTTGAAATAAATGGTTTCTAAAATTCAAAATACCCACCCCATTATTTTTTTCTTCTAAGATGGCGATACGGAATACCTTTTTAATGTAATTTGGAAAACTGAAATAAGAATACTAACAAATCTTACACGTGCATTTTATCAAATACTCCATGCTGAGGAAGAAAACAGAGGGGGGAAAAAAAAAAAAAGTCAAGAATTGTATTAATCTCTACAGATACTGAATTACCATGCTTTGCATCAAAGTTTGCTAGGAAAAAAAACAAAGTACAATTTGAAATCATTAATATTGAAAAGTCAGTCTTATCTTTTTTATAATTAGTACATATATTTAAAATCAAATTTCCACTGAACATTTTACTTACCATTTCCACGCCATACTTCAGCCAGATGGCAGCTTCCTTCTCCAGGCTCTTTGCAGAACTCTACTACATCACGACAGGTTGTTTCTGGTGTAATTGGAACTTCTGTCAGAATCTGCTCATTGTTGCTCAGAAACACAGTTAATATCATCTGAAAGAAAAAAAGAAAAGTAGCAGAATATTTAAAAAATTTTACAAGAATAAGATTATGAGTAAGATTTATAATCCCCCTGTAAATGGAAATGTATGCTTATGGTTGGTTACCACTATCCATCAAAGTAGTTTGCAGTTTCTTGTAACTTTGCCAAAGCTTTAGTCCTTTTGTGTTGACTTTTTGACAGTGCATTGAATTGATGATTTTTTTAAAAGCTTCAGTTGAAATGGTTTAGTTCTGTCTGAAAATAAGGCTAGGAGGGAAAGAACAAGTTGTGGCTATGTTAAATGCTTGAAATCTTAGCATTTAAACGTTGCAAATAAATACATACTTTGGCAAAGTAACCTGAAGCTTCACAGCTGGGCAACCCTTTGCATGATGGACATCATTTCTGCACTTTGTCTGAAGACACAGTTATACTTGGTTGAACTGTAAGCCTTTGGTTAAATGGTAAGCCTCAGAGTTTAAACATGCTCTCTTCACTCAAAGTTACAACACTGAAAGACTACTTTTTCTCTAGTAACTGCTCCCATCTATTCCAGTTGGAAAGTAGCCACAAACCAGAAAATAGCTTTTCTTCCCACCCCCACCCCTTCTTAATAACATTCAAGATGACTTGACATCAAAGAAAACAGAAAGAAGAAAGTGGGATGAAATGTATAAAGAAAAAGCCTAGCACTAAGACCTACTACTAATACGGGTCGATGTAAACTTCTGTTGAAATTGCTTGCTCCACCTTAAATATACGTATGCGCAAAGTTAAACACTCAAGAACTGCGCACATTAAACTTAATCAACCTCACCCCCTTGGTGCTTATGTGTTATGATATGTTCATTAATAATGTGTTCATTCGCTACCTTCCCCCCATTGACGGCCTCAGCCTCATGGAATATTCTCAATGGATTTGTTCTGTAGGTCCTCATGTAATTTACTGCAAAATCTGGAAGCATATAGTTAACAGCTGAGGGGCTTGTAAGAAGGAAAAGACAACATTCTACCAAGAAACAAAGTCCTAATACAACGATGCTAAAGTGATTCATTTTTTCCTGAGCGAGACTGGTTCAGGACCAATAAAGGTTGTACTCAAAGACAAGTATTCCTATGTTACACTAAATCCTCTGAAAGATACCTGACTCTAAGCTCCCGCTTAAAATTAAACAGATACTTTTAACCATTCTACTCTGCACATTAATTTCCCATCTGTCACCACAACACTGTTCTGTAAACCCATAGGGATGGCACAGACATAACCCAATGTTTAAAAGACGAAGATACCATAATAATAATGTCACTAAAGAATTTGACAAAATCAGTAATTTTATCTGCAAAGTTCTTTCAGATCTTTCCAGTAAATAAAACATGGGATCACATACTGAACCATAAAGATTAAATCTAATTATTTAAAAGCTCTTCCTTAAATGAGCACTCTCCACTTACAGTTGGGCTTCAGTTTGCATAGGCAATTCCTAAAAACATTCATAGTATTTGTATTTGTGGGACATATATGTGGAGATTTGCATTGACACAGCTAGATACTGAGCAAGAACAGTCTACCTCCTTTAGAAGTATGCACAGGACAAATTCCAGGAAAGCCCAGGCTTCAAGCTCTCAGTCTCCTTGTCAGTCCTCCAGGCTATTTTAGTCCATGTTTCTACTCTCCCTCAGCCTGCCAAGTTTGTGCACTAAATCCTGAAGTTTTCAAGTGACTACAACACAAGAAGCAGTCATCCAGGGCTGTAAATATACCAGAATTCACCCCTGAGTTTCTCCAACAGCAGCATTAAAGCACACTATACTAAAAGCTATAGTACAAGCTAGGAGGAAGCTATAGCATACAGCCACAGATAATAAAGTGCCTGTAGCTACCTACTGTAAATCGCTCACAATATTATTTTTCCCCTGTAGAAGATTCAGACATAGCCTCAATATTCAGTGGCTGTGGAATCTTTTACAGAATAAATATCTGGTGTGGATTCCGGCAGTGTAATCTGACCTCTTAAATATGAGGAAAGAGTCATACATGAATATAAAACAACAGGCCTAGAAGAAACCGTAAGAGGTCATCTAATGCAGTCTCTTGGCCTCAGGCAGGATCAACCGTCAAATGAGTCTGATGCCCTTTGTTCTATATGAGCTTGTTCAGGCTGTCCTAGAAACCACCCTGACTTCCCTACTTGAGTTTTGCAACTTCAGTTGCACTCCCCTGGTACAATGCAATTACTTACAATTGCAATAAAACTAGACCACCACCATAGGAACAGAAGATGGCAGCTGATGTAGCACATTGCTTCCTTGTTAAGGAATAGCCTAGGAATCACCTAGAAAGCTACAATTCCAACTGCTGAATAAAGTCTTTTTCTCACAATTTTTCTACAATCTCCCTGAAAAAATGAAACTTTCTCCATCTTCAGCTGATAGCCTTGTCGTGGTTTCAGCTGGGATGGAGTTAATTTTCTTCTTAGTAGTTGGTGCTGTGCTGTGTTTTGGCTGTGATGT
>JAVJGI010000063.1:35653869-35674576 GCA_035590275.1 Ibycter americanus | reverse complement strand
TCCCCATCTTTCTGGGTGAGGGGAATGAGCGAGTGGCTGCGTGGTGCTTGGTTGCCGGCCGGGGTTAAACCAGCACAAGCCTGAATTAAAAAGAACAGGTATACCTTTAATTAGAACCTCCTCAACAACAATTTTTGTGGAGAGATGAAATAGATTTTACTCAACTATTCTCTTATGCTAACAAGACCTGAAACACTGGTGCTTGAGAAGAAATAAACTGTACACCCACACCTCTACTGCCTTATGCCCAAGTTAATTTACTAACTCAGACATCTGATACAATAAATATTATAAATACAATTAATGCAGCCCATGTAAGTATGTTATATGCTGATTGCAGAAAATTGAGTTTAAGCTATCAGAAAGCAATTAGACAAGTATTATTTCAGGACATGCTGAAACATTAGAATTTAAAACAAGTCTGAGATTATTTTCTTATAGTAATAGCCATATATTCAACTAGAAAAAGAGAAATAGCGAGGGATGAAGATGGGAACTTAACTCAGCTGGCTTTTTACTTTACATGGAACTGTTTTTTAACTAAACCCCACGTTCCCACTCAAAACCAGGGTTCCTGTCAAAAATGGATCAGATGATCAATACTCTTCCTGCATATAACCTATTTTATGTCCACAACAATGAAGTAATCTAGAAAAATCACACCTATGAAAGATTAGAAGTAAGACCATCTCAAGCAGTGAACAAAAGGTTAAGCAAAAAACCACATTCCAAGAAAATGAAAATCATTAATTTTTCCCTTTGTGCTATCCATTGCCGTCATTACACAAATCTAGATATAAGAATGCCTACCTGATATTAAAGATATACTGGATAAGAGATCTTTTTGCGTTAATGACTTCTGCCATTATCAAGCATAGGACTGTGAGTTACGAATATACTGGATATTTAATATGGCTAAATTCACACACTGGTCTTTAGTCTTATTAGATTTCCCTTTGCCTTTTTTTTTTTTTTTTGTTAGCCAACCCAGAAATTTCATTACGTAAAACTAAGAAACAACAAAGCAACAACTAAAAAAACCCCAACTCCTCTTCCAGCAAAAGAGTTGATCAGACATTTCAAAAATAGATTTCTTCATTTCTTCTGTTTCACAGGAACTGGAAGGCATTATCTTCTCACCATGCATTTTCCCCTAATAAGAGAGTTCCAAAGCATCCATTCATGATTTTGTGCTTTGCCATTTCAGATCACTTGATGGTGTCTACAACTCCAACATAACATCAGCAAAGAAAAACCTTCTTCAAAGTAAATCTCCCCTGCACCAGACACCTCAACATCTCCCAAAAAGTTTTAATGACTTTCATCCTTGATTTTACTGACTTGGGAGTCCCAGGAGCTTGCTATATTTAAGGTGTTTCTACAATGATGTTTTAACCAGAATGTCCAAAACCTTATCTTACTGAAATGTCAAAGCTCCATCAATCAAATATGAACTTTGATTAAGACTGAGGTTTTCACTTAATAGCAAAATTGCAGAATGAAATGCAAGCAAAATGTGAAGAGATGAAAAATCATCCCTTTGATGAGTCATAACAATACGCACAACTCTGCATGTAGAATGGTCACAGAAAAAAGTTGTCAATTATCTCACGCAAGTTTGCTTGCCTGGAATTCATGCCATTACATAAATCTTGCATCAGCTACAGCTGTAGAAAATTCTAGCTGCATGTTTCAAGTACTAAAACAGAATTTTAACTTTATTTTGAATATGAACACTGTCCCTTTTTAAGGCTGTACTTAATTAGATGATGCTTTAAGCAATTACGTTTTAAAAGAAACCAGACTATGAAAGTATAACCACAAAACTGTTTTAATTAAAGCCACCTCGAGATACATTCTTGACTCAAGTCATCAGTATTTCTTTAAACTGTTGAGATTTCAGAACAAATCCCAAATAAATCTCTGATGTTGATTATTATATGTAAACCCCAGAAAACAGTAATAAGATTAAGCCGTTTCACCTCCCTATATTAAAAACAAACATTTAAAGCCCATCCAATATAGTTATTCACCAGCATGCTTTGTTCCAATAATTATTTACCTTCAGAATTAAGCTGTTGTTTTTAAAAATAGATCTGTTGAAGAATTTCTTACAATATATTTACGGGTCTTATTTCAAATAAAAGCACCAAGGCATACAGCAAATTTATTATAAATTACTGTGTTTTTCATCAGGACATTTCTTTCCTTTAACATCTTTCCCCCTTTCCCATATATGGGGTGAGAAATAACTGCGTTCAATTTCCATGTTTCTGAACACATTTCTTCACACCCTCCTCACATCCAAGCTGTACAAACTTCAAGTTCAGGCTAAAATTTAAAGCTCAGTTATGCCTTTTGACTGTATTAGCAAAATTCACAAAGGTAGTGCAACTAACAGACTTCAGTTTGCAAAGAATACAGAAATGAGTTTTCTGCCAAAATGCAGACTTGTGAAACCAATAGCATGTTTCCTACTACACTTCCAAATTTGAAGCCAACTGTCTCCATATGGCCTGCAAAAGAATTCACAAAGTTGGGAGCAACTTCCAGACACTAAAAACATACACCTATGGGCTACCAACAAACTGTAAAACCATAAATTTCACTATTGATAAACTTAAGCATTTATAAGGTTACTTAAAAATACAAATAAGCTAGTATTATTCTTGGATAACATTTGCGATTTTGATCAAATCTGCAAATTTAATGTTGCTTAAATGTACTCTATATTTATGTCACAAAAGTATTTTTTGTATAAGCTCATATGCTACTTGCATTAACTTGCCATTTTGCAATCACTGAAAGAAAAAATTCATCAGGCTCTGCACAAGACAACCTGGCTTCAGAAAGCATAACCAGGAGGAAAAAAAATAGCCTAGTCTGACAATAGTTGTATCAACAGACTTAGTGATGGGGTATAAAATTACTTATCTTGCTAGGGCACAGAAATCAGTTTAATTGGGGAAATAAAAAGTATTTAACATCTCTTATAGAAATGTGGAAGCATAGCATTAAAAGAAATCCTTAAACAAGATTCCCTTACATTTTTATAAGGCCTACATGTATGCAATGGCCTAAAGAATTGACTAAAAACACAGACATTTCTTCTCAGGACTTTCAGGACTGTTGCCTTTGCCCTCTTCAGTAAATGAGCCTCATATATGACAGCAGGTGTTCAACAGGATTCAGACTATTTCAAAAACCTACACCTTCTTGATACTTATTTGCTGAAGGGGTACTTAGGACACTTTCTTGCTCTTTTGTTACTGAAAGATAAAAAGATACAGCATCAATTGCAGATCTGAAATTTGAAGCCTCTTACTTTCGCAGTGGCAGGCTTTTTGTAGGGCAGAGAAATAAAGCCAACATTTTTGCTACAGGAAGGAAACAGCAACTTTCATCACATACTTAAATACATTCAACTAAGCAAGATAGATCCACAGATTATTAAATTAAAGGTATTGTAGTAATTAACTCAAAGACTTCCAGAGCTCTAAGAAAACAATACCTAATGAAAACAATAGCAACTAAAAGTTCGCTTGTGTAAACCCAAGCAACCCACAGACTCGCATGGGTGATCTACAGGCTGCGAGGAACAAGACATGAATAGGGATAAAAAACACCAACTGACCTAATAAACGTTAAGTTTCTAGAATCTGCTTAAGACAGAAGAGTGACACAATCATTTAGACATTATAATCCTGTATCAGATTTTAGACTATACTTTGTTATACTGTACTTTGTTGTATTAGAAGTCGCAGTCAATCCACAGTACTAAACTACTGCCAGCTCTCCAGACATCATCTTTATAGAAGCTGTTTGTTGTTTGTCACAACACTGGAAGGTCTTCTTTTTGATTCAGATGGTTCTGTTAAAAGCAAGCAGGAGCTGAGATTTGGCTAATTAATTTAAAAGATGGGCAGTAAACTTGTGGCTACAGAAGGGAAAATGGGTGTAGCTGAAAAGGGACAAGTTAAAAGAATATAAGAGGTTGCATTACAAATAAAACTATTAATTTAAAAAGAAAACCATCCAAGTGCAATATTTAACATCATTAGCTAAAGCAACTCAGCCTAAAGTTAGAAAAATCTATAAAACATGCCTCTTGCGATGTTTGCTAGTGGAAAATGTAATTTGGCACTTGCTACAGAATGAGTTCAAAATCCCTGCGTCGTATTATATGTTGGCTTGATTCCTAAATTGCTACATCTGGAGAAACAGCAAGAGATCTTGTTGTTGCTCCTTGACACAAATAATTCTACCAAAGGACTGTCAGGACACTAGTTACCGTGTAAGAGTCTTTAGAACGCAGAGATAATTCTAGGCACACTGATGAGTTCACGCTGAGCACATTTCTCCATTAGGCAACATACATTACAAATGGAGAGATTTTTATTCTTTCTGGAACAAGGTTTTGAAATTTTGTTTTGCTCCACTGTTTAAAAGACTGTGGACCATATTCTGTCTTTCACGATATACACATTATTCGAAGGTGGACATTGGAAACTCTTGAAAGACTCTCATCAGTTGATGCTGTAATTCCTAAACCCCTTACAAGGTTCATGACAAGTCAATATATAAAAGTAAGTATTCGCACCTTGCAAATTAGTATTCTGTGATTTGCTATAGGACTATTGCAAATGAGTCTTTGCCATCTCTCAACCACGAACAGAAGACTGATCTTCAAATCAAGAAGCTCTGAAGAAGTTCCAGAGTTTTTCTGGCACTTGCTGGCTTCATTAAGGATACTCTGTTTTATCTTTTAGAATATTTGGTGTCTGTGAATCATATGTTGACAAACCTCACCCAGTACTGCCTGCCTAACTTCAATGAGATTTATCTAAAGCACCTTGAAAAAAAAATTTACAAATCAACAAGCACATCAATTTTGTGCTGATTATTAAATAAAAAAAGTAAAAGAAATTGCTAATCTATTCTAAAAACTATCAAATACCGCTGGTATAACTAAGTATTTCAGTAGTTGTTTAGGCCTATTAATATGAGCATTTCTTAAACAAAGGGTTCTTGCCAAACTCCTTTTAGAAAACTGCAGCAGACACCGCATTTGCAAATGCATGGAACACCAGTTATACACAGGAAAAGTCAGAAGTTCAGAGGACAGCAGGACTCCAGATCGAAACAATAGCTACATTGGTGCAGTCATCTTTTCTGAAGTCCATTTGTCCATAAACTGTCAGCTCTATTTTGATAAAATATAAACATGATGTCCACATTTCTACTATTCTTCACATCTCCAACCCAGATTCTTCCAAACCAAATGATTCGGAGAGTTAAGTGGGGATCCCCAGTACAGAGTCAGGTGTGGGGCCATAGCCGCCAGGGAAAAGAAAGGAGGAATCACTGTGGCATGACAACTGTATCTCACTGTACAAGATCACAACACCAACTTAGTGCTAATGTTCAGAGGTCTAAATCTTTCATATTTGTCAAGGTAACAGCATGTCATACATCAAATGCACGACAAGCCCGAAACAACAGTCCTAAAATATTAACTGCCCATTTCATTTCATCAGCTGATGAGATATGAATAATATGTTAAAAAGTATTGTTAAATATTTTACTTTCCAAATCATTACAGAAGACATGTTGCTGAAGAACAACACAACTGTAGTGCTGTAAAATTTGCAGTAAACTCAGGTGAACTGGCAATAAATTAAAAATGAAACTAAATGAATCCAAGATGACTCAGCTACAGAGATAATTTCATTACATAAGAATCTCAGCTTTCCAGTCAGGAAAAAAGAAGTCATATTCACCAAAAGGAGAAGTTTTAAAAAAAAAAACAACAACCAACCAAACAAAAAACCACAACCAAACCAAAAAATTCACACACAAACCCAAACCAAAAAAACATACACCACACACACAAAACCCCCTAAGATCCCAAATCCTACAAAACAGGACATTACACCACAGACTCAAGAACCAGATGACAGATAAGACAGACAAAACATTGAATATTTTACTTTTATTAGGTGGGGGATGTGGGGAGAACTCCTATTCAAGGTTTTTGCATATTGGCATTAGCAATACTGTAATTCACTTTGAAAGAAAGTTCACTCTGACAACACAAGACGAAGCTGAAAAGCAGGGTTAAGCATGAGGTTGTGGGTTAATTTTCCTGAAAGACAATCTTCAAAATCCACATGCAACAGATGAGTCCCACAGAATTTGTATCACAGAACTGAATGTTCTCAAATTTTTAAAACTACTTTGACCAAGGCTAAGGAAAGGGAGGTGCTGATGTTTCTACAGTCTTGTGTTCGACCTTGTCAACAGCTAAGGCAAAGTCATCCAAAATCCGCTGAATTCCAGAAAAGCCTGACCTACCTACTGCACTGAAAATAATCTCATCAAAAAAGTACAGGATACAAAAACAGACATTTGTTTTTTCACTTAAAACTTTTCAACAAAACAAAACACACACACCCACACAAACCAATAAAAAAAGCAGAACTACAAAACAAAAACAACCAACACTATTTTTACTAAAGATAACATGCTTTTTGTCAATTAATAAAGGTGATTTGCAGCACTGAACATCACTTTTTCATTTTGAAAACAAGTGACAGCTTTTATGAAATCTACAGACACACACTCCTATGTAATGTTGCAATTGGAATCAGCACTACTCCTTCCTTTTATTTTCAATAGAGGGAAACAAGAAGGAACTGCCACAGCTTTCTCCCATTGAGCAGAAAGTATTAACAAAATACTGATTGTTTAGTGTATTGCTTTGAGGGAATACCAACCATTCAATCTTAGATGTAATGTCATCTGGCTTGGCAAAAATATAAAAAGTGAAAAGTGAATACATCCTTTGGGATTCAATAGGCAGTCTGCAGTTTTCCTTCCATCAGAGTGGAAATTGCACATAATATAAAATAACTCTTTCCAGTGCATTTTAGTTTTTAAATGGCAGATTTGAAAACTAAAAGCTGCTCTGTTTTACTTTCAGACCTCCACTTTGGCTGAATCAACCCCCATAAATAATAATAATTAAAAAATCAAATTATGCAAGGTAAAACTGAAAATTTTAGACATTTCATATACAGAAGAAACCCATACAAGGCAATAATCTCCGATTTTCAAATAAAAATCCCACATATGCACACTCTAACCCATTATAAGGATACACTCTTTGGTTTTACAAAAAGAAACCCCAAAATGCTTAATTTTACAGCAAACTAACAAAAAGCAATGTAATCCCACCTTCTTTCTTATAATTCTGTCCTTTGTCCATTTCCTAGAGTTAAGTCCAGTCTTTTCTGGTAGCCAAGATTTCTCTTTTGATGTTTTTATAATATTCTGAAGAACCATCCTTAAAATATTCTTCATGTGGACAGTGGTAAATAGCAGTGAATATAAAAATACTGTGTAGAGCTAAAACCTAAGAACAGTTTCTGTGCAACAACTACAGTGAAAAACTACTTAAATGGAGTATTTTTGGTCTACTGGCACATGAATTCAAGCAGTAATGACGAGCGGTGATAAGATGTTCTAAAGAAACAAGACAGGCCACAGTTGTGACAGGAACAAGATAGGCTGGATCAAGTTTCACCTAATTAGGCAAGGTTGCAGTAGGGGAGTTCTGCTATCCTCTTGTGCAATAGTAATCTTTGCTGTTATAATAATGACAAACAGTAAGTATTCATCTTAAATTTACATATAAGGCTCTGACTGTCTCAAAAGAGACAGAAGTGATTTTCCTGTTGAAGGGGACAATTATATGAGCAGGAGTTATACTCCTGTATATATACAAACGCAAATAATCCTAACAACTATCAAAAGACATCTCTGTGACACATTTTCTTAAATCAGGAAAATATTTTTAAAAGACCAACCATCTTAAAAACAAAAACAACAACAACAACTCCACCATGTATTTATGCCTAAAAATACTATAGTTCAAGCACCACTCCATTCTTGGCAAAGTCTGTCTTCTTGCTGGACATAATTCAAGCAGCAGAGAATATAAAATGGTAAACTATGTTTCTGATTGCCTCTTCATGTCAAGGGACAACGAATGTTTATCATCATTCCTGTCAACACTATACAGGATCCAGAGTGGGGAACAGACAGAGAGATGGCACTGACAGTGCATTTAGCTCTTACTCTACAATTGCAGGAGCAAAGCATATTCTCCAGCCCAATCCATTCCCTTAATAGAGAAAATGGAGACAAAGAGTAAGCAAGTGACCCAAGAGGGTAGGAGGGGGGGAAAGAAAAAGAAAACCAAAAAATCCAACCCATACTATGAAAGATCAACAGAACCTGAACAACCCAGAGCTATGAGCTACCTTTTCTGTGTAGCATATTAAATGCATTACACATTAACTGCAAGAAGGAAAAGTTAGGGGTCCTCAGCTTCATTTGTGAGCCACAGATTTATTACATTACCCTTCCCTACAAGCACTACCAGAGAAGAAAAAGCTAGTAAGATACCGTATTTAGCCTGTTTCAACATTCAGAAATAGTACTCTCCTCCCTTAACGCGTTTTGTCAGTAAAAAAAACCATTCTGATTGCATGCAGCATTCCTTCCTCCTCAGCAAACATGTATTACGTTGAGAATTTTATTGAGAATATAATTGGTAGAATCATTTCAGACTTATAAAATGCTGCAACTTAAAAAAATTAACCTGTTAGCAACTGAGAACATTTTAAATAAATGAGCAACTGGAGGATATTTCTTAAAGGGGAACAGTTCTTTTGCTTTTGGAAGGACGGAAAAATCTGATCTGGTTGTTCTCCAAAGCCAGATCGTATCTTTATCTGCCAGAAAAACAAACTGTATCACACAAATAAATATTTGAGAGGAAAAGCTTATTGTGCCACTCGTCCAGCTATGGCTATTGACTGGGTTCTTCTAAACAAATCCCCAAAACTTATAAAAGCCTTACTCGCAATAGAAACACCTGATACACATATGAAGACCAGAAGTATATGGGAGGCTTCAAAACTAAAGTCTGTCATCCCTATTGGATAAGTGGGTTCTTTCAAAAGGAGTATATGAACTAAAATAAACACGTGTGTCACTGAACTTCCCTTTTATCCTGTCATCCTCCCTTCTGAAATAAAACACCTGTGTGTAGTTTGTTACATCAGATAAATAATAAAAACAATACAAGCACAGTGTAGCCCTTTACTTTCTCTCACGTAGTCCATAGATGTATTGTCTCCACACGAAGTATCTGATCCAGTGCAGTTATTTGGCTGACTGATTTATAACCATTACCGTTAGGTAGGTAAATATAAATCTAGCATGTATGTAGAAATAAGGATACCACAACCTCTGGTTGCTTAATATACTATCAGCCTCAAAATCCTAAATTAAAGAAACAAGGGGATCTTCCTCCCAAAAAATGTAAAGAGGTCCTCTAAATGAAGGTGAGATACATGCAGTATTCCATAGACATAAGTTATGATCCTATATTAAATGTGAAAACCATGTAAGATCCAAGAGGACTTGCCCTGCGTGATAAAGCTCATATTTAGCAAACCTATATATCTGCAGACGATGCAAATCACTCAGTAGGAAAGCAAATGCAGTCTATGATCCCATTAGAGCATTTTAACATGAAGACTCTCATGACCTCTGAAAACCACATGGAATGATGTAGGAAAAAGAATATAAAACTGAAAGTATAATTCCCTAAAATGTACACAACTCTACATGAAATATCTACACACAATGAAAAATTACTTAGCATAAAGCTATAGATTAAAACTGGTGGATGTGAGCAACTAAGAATACACAGAGAAGTAATGGACAAGTATAAAGAAAAGCAAGAATTCGGAAGGAATAAAATACGACATTGCATGCCAGGTATCACTAACTTTAAATTAAGGCTTATTTGTTTTAATAACTTTTGTTCCACTTTGCCACCCTGTTTTACCCTTTCACTATTTTCACTTCTTTCCTCCTGATACATAAGCTATATTGTAAACGCTTGATATGCAAATGTATAATTTATTTTGAACATGCCTATCTACAAAGGTGCACGATTGCACAGAGGCCCTCTAAGCGAAGCTTTTTCACATTTGTGGAAAATTAATTTAAACAGACACCTTAAGATTACTTCCAGATGAAAACTAACTTATTATAATTTGCATATAAGATAAAGATTTTTTAAAAAACAGCTCGTTTGCTTTCCATACATTCTCTTTCAGTTTCTCCAGTAGGATCAATCAAGCATCCATGGATTATACTGGGAAAAGTAAAAAAACCCAAAAAACAAACAAACACCAAAAAATCCAAAACAATCCCATCAAATTTTTCAAAGGTCCTTGTAAATTAATAATACTTAATGAGGCAGGTTTACTTATCACTTCCACTTAGGTAAACTGACAACTAAGTTTACGTATTTCATAAAGCTATTTCACTGGGGTAAAGAAGTGATGTTCTATTACACTGTAACAACTTTATACTCAATAACCTAAGCAGAGTATGATTTGTGGTGAGTGTGTTTCCTTTCTCCAATCAAAGGGTAAAGAAAAAAAAAGTGAAAAAGAATTGTATTTAAACATGTCAAATACATACATTCAAAACTGAAATTGTGCTTAGCATGCTCTTTTCTAGGGGTGGGGGTATGGGGCTGGGGTGTGTGGAGGGGATTTTACCAACTGCTTTCCAAACGATGTTAGAAACACAGTAGCATCCCTAAGTCCCCAGAATATCAGACTGACTACAGACACTAATATATAAAAACATGCATAGCTACATGACAACATTCACATTTTTGTGTTCTTTCACATATTTGAAGATACTTCTTCTCACAAGAAAATTGCAGTACTTAACAGACAAGGAGGATGACTGAATGACTTTGGTCCCCACTTCAGGGGGAGGAAAGGAAGACAAAAGGTTTATAAAGAAATTCAGACACAATCAGAACACTCTCATCCCTGAGCACTGGAAGGAAAGAGGCTGTTGAGACCTCACTGCTTGAAAATTTCTGTATCATTTGTGAGATAAGAAAAAGCTGACCAAAAGCTTTTTTCTGCTTCTGAAAAGATACAGGCAAGTACATGCACACTGCACATCAAGCTTACTTGTAATTTTGTGCCAAGGCTTCTCAGTTCTTTAGAACTCAAAGAGTGAGCTGAGTAGTAGTTTGTAGCTTCAGATGGCCAGAGGAAGGGAACAGCAGTAAATGGGGGTAATACAGTAATGCGTTGACTCAAATCACAAAGATTTGTTAGGCTGAATGTTATAGAACACCCAGAAACACAAAAATACCATATTAGAAATGCTGTATAGCAAATCCTCTATTTAGTCTATCTTTTATGTCCCTTAAAGTGATTTTCACACTATAATTTTGTACCGTAAATACAAAAAATCCACTATAAAAAGGATATCAAAGTAGTCTAAAGGTTGGTAAATGTGAAAGTGAATCAAATTAAAAAGTTCTTTATGTTTAGCTAAAAATGAGCGAAAGCACAGTAGTTGATACAGAAATCAAATTATTCCAATCTAAGTGTTTGAGTTAGACTCCAAAATCACACTGAGGTAAACACAGCACTTTATAATTCAGAGTGCAAACTGATTTAAACCACCTTCACCACTTTACCTCCTATCAGTGCTACAAAAACAAATACTACTGCTTTCCACCATCTGAAAAAAAGAAAAAGTGAAAATAAAGTGCTGCAGTCAGTAATCTGGTGGGGCATTGCAAGCAACAAACTTGAAACTGATTTGTTTCAAAGTAAAGCTTGGATTTTTATAGCATATTCCCATATGCAACAAGCTCTTGCTGAAGTGGTGATAAATGACAATAAAATAGTAAATACACTACGCTAGTAGTACACCAAGCAGCTCTTCAGAAAAAGGACTGAAAGGATTTCCAAGTGACATGGGCTAGAACAGACACCAATCCATGTGATAGGGTTTTAAAATAATGGCATTGATCCTGACATGATTTAGGAGTGTAAAAGAGGTCAACCATTACACATCTTTTTTCCACTATCAGACGTACATGATTCAGACTTGCAGCTAAAATTTTCTGAAATTTAGATAACTTGGGACAATAAAGCAGTATGTAAGGAAATTAAGCACCAGGTATGCCAAGATATTCAGAGCTGCATGCAGAGATGAAGCTGCATACAGAGATGAGTTTCATGGTTTATTTTTGTAAGACACTGTTTCAAGAATTCAGTAATATCCCAAAGTGTACATACAGTCCAACTGTTTGGAGCCTGAATAATAATTAACCGATTCGTTAGCCTGCAGAATCATCCAAAATTTCAATTCCAAGAACTTGCTGGTTTTAAATACACAGCAGGAAGATCTAACCACTTCTCTGTTGATGTATCTGAATAACAACTTGTAACACTAAGGAACCCTGTTTGACTAAGTATATATTTGACTAAGCTAAGTTTCAAACATACCCATGTACTATAAAATTTATCTTACAGGATATTACAATAAGAAATGGCTGCCCATTCACAGATGCTAGTACTTTCTCAGATGCCCAAATAATAAGTTAGCTAAGCTGTCAGTGGGTAACTTACAGTTTCAGGCAAGTAATGACTAGCTGAACTGTTTAAACTTATTAGATACTAGTTTCCTATGCTGGCCACATCATTACACAGTATATGCTCCAGCTATCACATTCTTCTATGAAACGCTAACAACCTTTCAAACAGTTTACAGACATCAATTATACCATAACAATGTACAAATATCTTCTCCTTATTCTGTATCTTTTCAAAGGAAGTGATTGAGATATTAATAACTTTTATTAAAGACATATTACGACAACATTTTGAATTTAAATAATTTGAAAACCCCTCTCTTTGGCTAGATGGGATAGGTTGAGATCAGGTTTTGACCAACACACTGGTTAAGATTTTACAAGATAGTCAGAAACGCTTTCTGACCCTTCTTTTTTCTTTTTTTCTGAAGTAGTAAGGATAGGGGGAGGAGGAGGTAGAAGAAAAGAGGTTGAACTACGTTGAAAGTATCACCTTCAGAAGAGGAGTAAGAATGCCAACAGGTGCAGCACTGTCTTGAATCATAAATTAGACAAATTGCATTAGTAAACAGGATTAGAAAAGGATTTTCTCATGCAGACATGCATTCAAAGTATGTCTCCTCAACTTAAACTGCACCTGTTATTCTAAACTAAGACTTAACCCAGCCTCTTTGAGACATTAAAAAAAATATGTATCTGCAGGTAAGCCTGTACTTAAGGGTTATGGTAAACTTTGCTAGTCTCAAATTGCCCTATTTATTTCCCTTTAAACATCAGAAAGCAACACAGGCAATACTTTTCTCCACATATAAATAATGCAGCCCTGTCCACTGCTTTTTAAATCTAATACTATAACTCTTGACAATTCTCAGCTATTCACCTTAGCAGGTCTGGACAGATACATTCTGGTTGTTAGGAGAGTGAGGTTTGCTGGTCTTGAAGTGTCAAAAATTGGCTCCCAGGAGAGCAGAACACAGAATTAATTCAGATGTTAATCAATGCACTGTGCTCATGTGCATGATGTCAATGCACAGGATTTGGGATTGGAGAAATTGTCCTAGATGAGCCTGGCAGAGACCTTGGGCACTGCACTGTTTTCTTGTTTTGATTTCAGAGAGCAGGGAAGTTACTCTTCTTTGCCACTTGGGACATAAATCTAGATGATTTTGCTACGTAATCTATCTCACCATATTCATTCACCACCATGGAGCTGTTTCAGGCTGAAAAATCCAAACAACCTAAACTGATAGAACTGATTACATCCTTCCTGCAATCTACACGTTTCTGTCCTTTCTTGTGCTGGTTCCAGTGCTTATCTGACCCTGCAATGAGTTGGTTTCAGTGTGCTCAGCTGGCAGAAAAGTATCCTGGGGTTAAAAAAAAAAGCAAACAACTTCCTGCTGAGTTCGCATGCTGAAACAGCTCAGCACAGAATCAGATAAATACCAGAGCCAACAGGGGAGAGGGAGCAGCAGGGAGGCAGGACTACAGCAGCCCCTGCAGTGACATCAAAACTGAAGCCTCAGTTTCCCCTGTTCCCAATTTATAAACAATAGTTTAGTCACATGAAAGCTGAAATCCTTTTGTCAACTTAAAGCAGACATGAGGATACATAGGTTAAATACAGTGTCTGCAACATATGCAAGTTTAGATTAGATTGCTTCCTGCTGAAGTCGGAATTCCTTAAATAAAATAGTTTTATAGCTAGTCTCCTCACACATGAATAGAATTCTGCTGCTATGCAAAGCAATGAATTGGAAACTAACAAAAAAACCCACGACACCTTAGTTGTACTTCCACTACTGAAGAACTATGCTAAATTACACTATATATCTTAGAGGATAAGCAAATAATGGGCAGAAATCAGAAGGAATGTAATACTGCAAAGTGGGGGGAAAAAAGATGGCAGACTAGCAACTGCTACCTAAGTTTTACTGGTTTTCCTTTTTTTTTGGTCCCAACTATATACTTGTTTCTCAAGATTTCCCGAAAGACCACATATTTTACCAAAAAACAAATACTCCTTACCTTCTCCTATTTCAGGGAAAATACGAAGTGTTACTGGATACCCAATAAAGATGTGAAGCCTGGTGAAACCATAACTTATCTCTGAAGTAACACTGTTACTGCACTGCAGAGATCTTTAGTTTCATTTCACTGTTCTACTCACCTGCTAAATAGCCACAGAACAAAATTCAAAATAATGTTGCCTGGGGCACAGCTCCACAATAAACTACACTGAAGAAACAAAAATACTGAAAGGGAGGATTCCACTTCCCTATCCCCTTCTCTGTTACCAATCTCAGCCAAGTGGTCTGCTCCCTCCTGTACGAACATGGACATGACAATGGTCACAATGTAAACTGATTTAATGCACTAGCCTGGCAGGAAAACAGGCAAAAAAAAAAAAAAAGCGCATGCATGTACAGATATCTCTTCAGCATTCTTTGGATACAACTATTTTTCACATTTTTAGTGACCTGGATCACTTTACTGAGACAAGCAGTGCAGACCATTCAAAGCAAATGGTGGGAATGAGCAGCAAGGAAGAGGAAACAGCCTCTTCCACTGGCCACAGGAAATGGTTAACCCAGCTCATTCCTATTGTGAAACCTCAGCCCTGAAAGGAATTCAGTTGCTCCAACATCCTACTGCACCACAATGATAAACCTGCACTCTGCGACATGAGCAAGATTATATGTACTTGCTTCTAACCAAGATTTAAGAAAATGCATAGACTGACCTCAAATCTAGGTGAAGTGACTGAAAATTGATGTTCAAAACAACTCTTTTCCTCCACTAAGCATTTCATATTCTTGCTTGTCCTTTGAGTTAAAATAGAATTTATGCTTTGTCCTCCTGGTAACATTGTTGCTTTTAACACAGGAATCTGATTCCGAAAGATGGTGTCTCTTATTGCACCATAGAATTCTATTATTGTCTGTCATAAAAAAAAAATTGCTTTCAGAACCTCAAAACACTGAGTACATTCCATGGATAAATTGCCTAATACATTAGAGATTATTACATGCTTCCAAGTTTAATTGATTCGAATGACAAATTTCAAAACTACCAGAAAAATGTACCAACCTGAAGTCTTAAAACTAATATTTTATAATATTTACTTTAAAATATTATCATTTAACAATCTGTGAGACATAGGATTGAAGACCAATGGAAAAGGTGTTCGTAAGTGAAGAAAGATTTAAATGATATCTGAAATTACTTAACAATATAGTTTTCCAATTTAAGAGGGAAAAAAATATCTCATAAATAATCTCATTTTGCTGGGGTCTGACATAAGCCCAAGACTGAATCTCCTATATCCCAGGCCAGCATATTCAGTTAAGAGTTGAAGTATTCTGAGCTATCCTGTGCTAGTAAATAATGTACAGTAATACTAAGCTTTTAATTTAGACAAACACATAAGACTTGTAAATTCCAACAGTGACTCATGATGGAAAGCAAGCAAGACACACCACCACCACCCTACACCCCCCCAGTTAGGCAGTAACTTGTTTGCTTCTTCAAACCTCCATTCTCAACAATTATTTTTTATTTTTGAAGATGGCACTGGCTTATAAGGAGAAAAAATTAGACCTAAAACCCCCTGAACATTTAAAAAGATAACAACTGTGAGCTTTGACTTTAATACCAAGCATTAGATGGCAAATTCTTCAAAAAAGGCACTATCTTTATCCCATGTATGAACAACTTTTAGCATAGTGGGGGTAGTTCCGCAGCTGAATGCAATCTTAATATAAATAATAGAGTAAAGTAGAATTTTTTTAAATAATGTATTTCACATCAAACCTGGATTTGTTAGATTAACATAACTCAATCTGGTGGAATGGAATTTTGTTGTCAAATACCTATTCTCTCTAAAGTCTGCAATGGGTAAAAATCTCATTTATGTTAATATATTAAAAGAAATTAATATATAGTATCCTTTCTCTCAAAATTTTCTCATATGTTTCATTAGAATACACATGTATCTATTAAAGAACTATAAATACTCTATTATCAGAGTAGCCTATGAACAGTACTTTTCATTGACATGGTGAAGCTGATGAACTTTATTTTTACCACTGAGCAAGCCATATTTGGTCATCCTAAAAAACCAGTGACATGATCCAAAAAAACATGAAATAGCCTTTAAGCTTTGTTGCAATAAATAACTCCATTAATAATGGCTGATAAACTTGCAAATTATTCTCTACAGTCAGTTCACATTTATTCAGCAAACAAGGATGATATCACTGTTGCTGGTAACTTTACTGCTCTGAATTAACCACAATATAATTATCTCAACAACACTGAAAATTCCTAATATTATTTAAACATATTGAAGTGATACATCTTCCTTTAGACTTTTACAACATAGAATTGTATTAGTAGTGACCTTTCTAAGGGAAGAGAACAGTGCACACATTTGAAAATATTTTTGCTTTAAGTTAGGAACAAGCAATGCCCACTTTGGACTTTTGGGGAAAGATTTTAGACTGAATACATCACAAGTGTGTACTCATTTGGGGAAAAAAACCCCCATCAACTAAACAACCACCACCAAACAACAAAAAACCCTTATTCTTAATGCATCTGGAAGATAGCTTAATTCAAAAATAACTGCTGCAAATACCATCTTTGATTTGCGTTTTATCAGTCACGTAATCTGTCCTCATAGGTCAGGAACGTATGTAGCAATTAAGATATTAATGCACACTGTAATACTTGAAATCCATTTGTATATTGTCTAGTCTAACATAAAATACGCATCAGTCACAATCCTCTTTGAAGACCTGCAGTGTCACACAAAATTAACTAAACAACAAAAAAAAATATCACTAAACAGTCTCACTTCTATTAAAACAACAAACACAACCACCTGACCCTACACATAAAAATAGACAGGTCCAACAGGTCTTTGACTCTAAGCCTTGTACAAAGTCCCACAAGGTTCCTCCTAGATGAGTTCAAAAATGTGAATGCTGGCTGCAATCTCACTGATAATAATTTCTCCCAATTAAGTTAAAGGGAAAACCAGAAAAGCTCTGCAGCAATAGGTGTTGGGGGAATATGCAATACTAACTATTCCTCCTAAGAGACTGTGATGGACTGATCTCTTACACAGCATCCACCATCGCCTCTCTTACCACTTTATTGATGGTGTACAGACTCTACATAGTTCTCTACCTTTGACATGATATGGTACCTTGCATATGCTGTAAAAGAAGGATACCCAAAATTTTGGTAAGAAATAGGAAGCATTATATGCTTCTCAACAGTTGCAGTTCCTTCTTCTACTGCATCTCTTCTTAATTAGGAAAACAGTGCTCCTCATACGTGACTTTTTCTTGTCTGTACTCTAGTGTCCAAGAAATACGGCTAATACTTGTCAGCAGAAGCAATTCTGGAACTACCATGCAAGCAGAAAAAGCATTAATTGCATTTTTTAAGGAAAAATTTCCAACACCCTTATAAAGATAAAATCTAAAGTCCCAACAAAAAAAAAAAGGAAAAGATAATTAAGCTCCTACAAAGGAGTTATAGATTATGTGGCTGACAGAGGAGCTATATCCATAATATTTCTGCAAACAAACAAAATACAACCTTGGCTGTTTTAATGCAAAACATTTCCTGTTTGGAAGGCTATCGCAGAGTTCTGGGTTTGCACATTTTATTCTAAGAACGCAACAAATATTAACCTTTTTTTTTTTCCTCAGTAAAAAAAGCATCACTATATTCAAGGTAAACTTACAGCAACTCTTTTAGTAAGTTCCTTAGTAGAGGTGATATTCAGTGTAGCATCATAAGCTCATCATCCACATAGCCCTTATGTCCTGAAGGCAGTGAAAGAGTTTATGGTAGATGTGCCTTGTTAGCAAAGCAAAAAAAGATGGGTGAGAAAAATGCAGTTCTCATCATTATTACTTCTTGAAGCCCAACTGTGTTCAGGACCAAGAATATAGTTATTTTTATAGTTTTCAAAAGCAAAGTAGAATAAGAAATATGAACTTATATGGAAAGGATGCTAAAGAACAGAGAGGGAGGTATCCTGGTTACAAAAGAAATCATAACTGATAAAAACCTCTCAGAAGTAACCCTGTTTCCTGGGAAGGTGAGGGGGTGGGAATCACCACTGACAAAACACAGGAAAAGAAGAAAACAGGTAATTCTACTTTCTATGCTTCAGCTATGACTTCATTCTTTAAAATGGTTGTACAGCACGTAAAAGATTACCAATCAAAAAATGGCCTCAATCAATTACTTCAAATCTGATAAATGCAAGTCATAAGAAACTAGAAAAGTTTGATAACATTTCATTTTATTTTGCGTAGACAAAACTGGAGGGATACCCACTTGTCAAAACAGTTCAAGTCTACCAGTATTAAAGTATCTCCTCTTGCTATTATATACTTTTGTTAATTAAAAAAACACCAAACAAAACCAAAACAGAATCAGGGAGGAAAAAAGCTTCTATGAAGATGAATTCAAGGAATTCCATCACTAACAAATTAGATCCCTAGCTTTTCCCTTTTCAGAACACAAAATCTCAAGTAAAAAAACCCAGAACATTTGGTCCAGTTCTACAGCCATATGTTCACATTACTTTGATATTATATGTTTGTTATTCCAATAAATGGAGTTGTTTTATTCGTCCTTGCAGTCCAGAAATAAAATAGCTGGGATGAGAAACCAGAAGACTAAAGGCACTGTCACAGTGTCCATTTAAATATACATATTCCCAACTACCTTATGATAGACTGTCCATAACAGCATCTAAAAGCTCTTTGGAAAAGTGAAATATTTCTTATTTTAGGATCTATACTAAGCAAGCTGTAATCTGCAACGTAACTACCATTGCAGCAAGGTAATTTGTTTTTATTAAAATTCAGCTGTCAGTATTAAAAATGCTTTGAAGTGTGTTTCAAAAACATAATAAAAAGTCTGAATCTTACACCACCTTCCAATAAGCACAAACAACTGTTACATTTGAACAACCACAAAGGTAACAGAAGACACTGGCAGAAACACTCAAATACATTAAAAAAACCTTGTAAGAAGCCAATCACTGCTCTACGGAAGTTATCCCATTAGCCTGAAACCCACACACGTGTTAGTAATGGGAAGCAAATACATTTCTTCTGGCTCAGCCTGTGATCGGCATGCTATGCTTTCAATAAGAATTTTATGAATGTAAAGCATAACCCAAGTTGCAATGGAAGCTGGAAAAGCTGACAGTCACCTTTTTGTTTGTACAAGCTGACATTGGTATGTTTATGTAACAAGTCTGAAACTCAGTGAACTTTGTCGCTGGTTTCTAGGGTGCCTACCACACTGAAATTCTCATACAGTATCAACAGAGTTTTCTGGTACCCAGCAGCTGGAAGTTAAAAGAGTACATCATGTTAAAAAGCTTGTCATAACACCTGGTTTTTAAACACTACCTGTACTCGTCAGTCTGAAATTGTACATCTAGTTTGAGCTATTTATTTCCTCCTCTCAGTCACGAAACAAAGTTTGAGCAATAAAATTTTGTAAAAGACATCTTTGATATTCTCACTGAGCAGCACTCTGCTGCAGTGCTTTGGTTGCGAACACTGCAGAGGAACTGTAAATAAAAAGCTCATTTCTACTGGAATTAGAGAAAACATGGGAGAGAGTCCATACAACGGACTATCTCACAAACCCACACGGAGATCAAACAGCGTTTGAAAGAAACCAACAAAAAGAACGTAATTGTTCATTACTCGGTCTCTGAGGATCCTGTCATAAAACGAACAGTCATCGGGGGAACAACTCTCCTCTGACCGCGGACAGCCCACCGCGACAGGGGGCGGGAAGGAGAGGGGCAGGAAGCCGAGAGAGATTCTGTCACAGAAGACAACCAAGGTTGTTTGCGGGAAAACGAAAGGCTTTATCCTCGATAAATACGCGACGGTTTCACAAAAGAGCTGGCAGAAACCGAGGAGGGAGCCCGCCTTTCCCTCGGAGGCGGCGAGGCTGAAATGAAGCCGCCGCCTTGCACTCGCCTGACACCCGGCCGAAGGGCCGGAGCCGCCTGCCCCGGGACCGGTTAACCCCTCCCCACGCCCGGGCGGCCAAGAATCGGTGTTTGCAGGGGAAAACCCGACATAAACAAACACCACCCCCCCCCCGCCGCGTACCCACTCACGCAAACAGAGAGAACCCACCCACGCGTCAAGCCGG
>JAVJGI010000063.1:35635584-35652586 GCA_035590275.1 Ibycter americanus | reverse complement strand
TAAGGGGGCGAGCGGCCGCTGCGCGCTGGGGCGCGGAGGAGCGGGGCGCGGCCCGGCCCGGCCGGGAGCGGGGGGTATGTCTCCCGTGGGAGGGGGCGCGCCGGGGAGGCCGCTTCCACGGCTTGTCGAGGGCCACGGAAGCACACCGTGGTGCCTCGCTGTTCCTGGTGGCTAAATAACGTCGTGTCCGGCGTCACCTGCGTTTTACCGCCCCTTCAGCCGTGTGCGGTACGTGTGACATCTGTGCCGCGCACTAAACCGCCCTCCAGAGCCGGCGCGAAGGTGGTGGTGTCCAGCGCCCTGGTGCTGGGCTCCCGTGAGATGTGGTCTCCTGTTGGAGAGCTCGTTCTGCAGAGCGACACCAGCAAGATGAAAGTTAACAGCTTGGAAGGAGTCAAGCTCGACTGTAAGTCAAAACATCACCATATGTTAGTACTGCAGCACACGCAATGTAGACAAATTTCATATTGCTGAGACTTTTAAATCCTCATCTACAAAATACACGGACCTACCCAATGCTCTGACTGTTTCTGTAAATGGCTGGTTTCCAGTCTGTCGTTACTTCATTTGTAGAACACTGTGACACATCTCAGCTAGGAGGGAAAAAACGGTAACTTCCAAAGTTTTTGAAAGGAGCTTCGATAATATTTGTGTGAGTCTTTGAGGGTGAGTGATAATAGCATATTAATCT
This sequence comes from Ibycter americanus, assembly GCA_035590275.1. Classification (NCBI taxonomy): domain Eukaryota; kingdom Metazoa; phylum Chordata; class Aves; order Falconiformes; family Falconidae; genus Ibycter; species Ibycter americanus. The sequence continues at coordinate 35,651,895 of JAVJGI010000063.1, read as the reverse complement.
CACATATGAGCTTGTGTGTTAAACGTAACCCATTAATGTAAGATTCTATAATACATAACAGTGTAAATTATCTTAAAAAATACATACGTTCCTAAGATTTCATTGTGTATCCTTGTCAGTGTATTGGCAGGCTCTGGTGTCAGCTTTGTGATAGCTCAAAGCCTCTGCTTCTTTTAATAGATTGGTCCTGTGGGAAAAATCTATTAGCATCACAAGATAATACTTTGTCAGTTTAAAATTATTTTGCAAGTACTATTCAGAGTGCTACTCGCTGACAGTAACACTATTATCATACTTTGTTTCTTGTGAACTGTGATTCTACCTCGCACACACAGCTTAGGAAACAGGTAAGACTATGGTACTTCAGACCCAATAGAGAACTCCCAAGGTCTACTTAAAATGGTAGTATTAACCCTGCAACTAGGCTGACCAGAAATGAAACAGGCTATAATGTGCTCGTAGTTACATATCTTAAGAAAAAAAAATTTATCTTCATCAAATTCATACTGAACTTTACTGAACAAAAGGACAGCAGTGAATAGAAATTTACTTGTCCTCTTACTATTCATTGTGAAATTCTAATTTTAACAAGAGAAATGTGCAGCTTTTGTCACGCTTGTTCCTTAAAAATTTCAGTCTTGCTCATTAACCAGGTCAGATTTTTTCCAGCGATTGTTAAATGATGGTCTATAATATCTTTGCAGGTATACTTTATAGCTGACTTATCCCTGTTTTCAGTGATTGATAATAAAAACTAAAATACTATAAATATTACCCCACTACTACTTCTCCACGGCAATAGCAGGAATGCTGACAAAATGAGAAGTGGGAGATTATGGTGTAGACAATTGCTGCTGCGAAGGCAGGCACTCCTCCATGTAATGCCTCTGTTGGAATAATGGTCTCTAGTATGAAAGTTTGTCGACCTTGTGTTGCTTTTGGCAGGTGCAGGTTCAGCCAACACAGCAACCAGACAGACTGGATACTGTGGACTAAAGAGGAAATGTCTTCAAAAGGTACAGTACATACTTTATATGCAAGTCTGTTCCTAATCCTATTTCTGCTTTCCTTGGAAAAAAAACCCACTTGCCTCATCCCTTCCCATCTTCATTTTCCCATAGAAATGAGGAAAGAAAAAAACACCACCAACTAAACAATATTTATGAAGTGTAAGACTTAAAACTCTACGTGCAGTGTGGTAGATTAACCAACATCTCCTCTCCCACAGAAGAATCTTTTTTGGGAACCACTCTTTTAGCAGTCAAGGAACAGAGCTGCCATTCTAAAATCTTCTGATTCCACCTTACAACTACAAATGTTTTTTCTTCTGTGAGCAGGAAAACGCTCACTTGTAATAATGTAGAAATTTCCGCCCCCCCCCCAATTGCCTATGCATTTCCATACCAAGTGACTGGTCCAACTTTGTAGAGATGTTGCTTAGCCAAAGGGGCCAGTGATATCTACAAGTTAGTTGCCTGTCTTAGATAAGTGGGGTTGTATGAAAGCAGTCATGATTTGAGGAATGCCTAAGAAGATAAGGTAAGAGAATTTGGTTATGGAAGCAGATAAAGCCAGAGATACAGAACCTAAATTATTTGTTCGCAAATACACTGCCGTTGTGAGAGGTGCTGTAATGTTACTGGCCTTTTTTTAAAGGAAAGGATTCGTGCTTATATGTTGGTATAAGTATTAAAACATGTTATGCAAATATCTTTTACGCTCCTTTTGGTTCTTAAAAAGACCAGCAATACCATTTACCTTTACAAATTGAAGCCACTGTAGCTTAACAGACATTTATTCAATTCACAACATCAAAAAATGATGTTTATTATTTATGGTATGGTTAGTTTTTGAGATTTGTGCTGAGCTTGTGTTTAGCTAGAAATTGAAATTCAATTGAAATGTATAAACTATCATTTTAGTGTTTTGATAAAATACTTGAAATTTATGGGTACATAGAGAAAAATTATCAAAATACAAAGAGGATATTAACTGCAATTAATAACTTGGCAGGCCTTGTATTTGATCATGTACATTATTCTTGATGGAAGTCCCAGTTCCTACTTGTGCTTTGTAAGTATCTTCTAGCAAGATTTTCAAATGTAGATGTTTTTTAAAGTTTTTAAAACTAGCAGGTCTGGATCTCTCCTACTCCTTTTTTGTGCATAGACAAAAGGAGGAAAATGAGCTTTCCTACCTTCTCAGATCCAAGTTTTCTTCAGTTTTACATTAACTTGCTAAGATGCTTTTCGGAGCATAGGAAAATGTTTTCAGGCTTGGGAAGTGTCACAGGAAAATAAGTATTTATTTTTAATTAATTTAAAATTTTTCTTTTCATGTGGTTTTATTTTAAATAACAGGTACTTCTATTTATAGCCACAAAGTCTCAAGAGGTCAAATATTTAGGGTGGGATCCATCTTATCCAGCTATAGTAATCTAGAAGTTAGGCACATAGTCTCACTCACTCATCTAGGCTCCTTCTATAGATACATTGGGATGGGGAGGGAAGAGGGAGAGGCAGTTCTGCAGACAATTAATTCCATGCTGAGATACTCATCCCACTATCTAAATCTCTTGGTCTTTGAAGGTGCCTGTCTCTCTATTGATTTAAGATGGAGCCTGGATGACTGGCTCAGATTAGAGAGCAGACTTTTGGATGGCTACAGTTAGGATGGGTTTCCTCACATCTGGCAGAACAAAATCTCTACAAAGCGAGTATGGGAGGAGTGTCGGGGATTTCTGTGTATGTCTATTACCAAAAAAACCCAACCTGTCCTTTCTAAATAGATGAGTGGATTACTTTATTACAGAATACAACTCTCCTTTCAAAAATTGCATTTTGCATTTGCTGTAATGCAGGAGGAACTGGCCGTGAGCAGGTAAGCAATTTTATGAGTCACAGAAGTATTTCTAACTTGCCAGGCAGTTAACATGCAGGTAGGTGCCGTGCTATGTAACAGATGATACAAATAAAAAGACTCAGTATTTCAAGGAGAGTTTCATAGCAGATAGCCTAAAACCTTTAGTGAAATACTGTGTGAAGTAAGTGTGTACATGTAAAGGAAAAGTATTTTAACTTCTTACTGTGGCCTTAAGTAACCTTTCATTCCAGAATCAACCTGACTTCCTAAGGCTGCAACAATAAGGAATTCATACTGAACAACAGTCATATGCTGCCATGTCTGAATTCATATATACCCAGTGCATTTTAAACACCATCAAACCTGTTCAGAGATAAACTATAAATAATAATCTAAAGGAAACACTTTGATGTCTATTTTGTATGCAGTATTTGAGACACGTGAACAGGAGAAAGATATTTTTTCATCACTACCCTGTAATATTCTAAAATGATGTTATGCTGGACAAGATGACTAATGTTCTAAAGTTTCCATAGCACAATCCACTCAATGCATCATTCTGAAAAGGAGTACAAGAACTAAAGCAGGAGTGAAGCCATATGATCTGTACATAGCATAGCTGTGTGTACTTCCTAGGGGTTTGAGTGTCGATACTTCATGTGTTTCAGCCCTGCAGTTGGTGGATTAGAGATGTGATTTCTTTAAACAGTGAACATAAATTGTACGCTTAATCCAATACACATGATGCAAAAGAGCGTACTTAGTGGAGTACGCTCTAGCCTCATTGGGAATGTGTTGCTATACACTCTCAAAGAATTCTTACACTAATAGGTATTGTTAATTTTTTCTGTTGTACTACAGAAGATATGGCTCTGTAAGACAGATTACATACCATTGTTTGTACAGATGGAAAATCTTGTTCTGCTCCCTGTAATTTATAATGATGAAACCATTAACTATGTTCGAAGGGGTGGAGAAAACAAAAACTTAAATGTGCTGGGAGAGATTCTGTCTGCATGTACTTTTAGGCTTATAATCATTTGGGCTCTCAAGGCGTTTCTTTACAAAAATCTTTTTTCTTAAATTTTCAAAATGCCTGTGATAAGTGGAAGTATATGTGACTAGCTCGATGATGGGTTATTAGATGAAACATTAATTAGCGAGGGGATAGAGTAACAAGTCAATCCTTCACTCTTTTTTTACGTGCCACTTTGTCTTCACTAAAGTATGAAGGGAAAAAGGATGGGTCATGTTTTAAGATTAAGTCCAGCCATTTCATTTGTTACTCTTAAGTCTAAAATTGTTCTAAGGCATCTCAGCCATGATTCAGTGAGTCAAGTACTCAAGTGTTTTTAACAATTCCTATATGAAGTGATTTCAAGTATTTCCTCTCTCAGCTAAAAGCCTAATGCAGCTAATCTTCAACTTTTATATTAACCATCATTTCCTTGTTTAAGATGAGCAACTACTTTATTTACTATAATTGAAAACAGTCTGCTTCCTTATATTTACTGCTGGATCAGATGCACATTTGTTTTCATGTTAAATTTGCATTTCCATATTCAAACACAGTAATTTAAAATATCTATCTTCTTCTAGGGTATGTCTTTTCTTGGTTAGCTTACTTGAAGTAAGTAGATCTAATAAGAAAAAACATGTAGCGGGTACAATGTAATGGAGCTCATGATTCCTGCTGTTGTATCTGGTAATGGTGGACTTGAAGGATTGCAGCTTGGAAGGGGAGATTAGGAAAGTCCTCTACTTGATTCTGAAGTCTGGGATATACTGAAGCTGTTTTTCAGCAATTACTGAGAGAAGGTGATGTGCAAAGGAGGCTTGGAGAGAAAAAGACATCTCTGAGTGGAAGAATACTCACATGTACTAGAAGTACAAACCAAATTAAATGTGTACTTAAAAAAAATAGTAATCTGTTTATACTTAGTATTTAAACAACTACATTATTAAGATTACATTACTGGAAGTAACATTCCTTACCTGCTTTTGTGTGTATACTCATCACAGATTTTACAGATCAAAATACACAAGGTAGGTTTCCTTCAAAAATACAATACAGAGTATTGAATCTGTTTAAACTAAACACCATTACCGTTGTGAAACAGGATATGGTTATGATTTAAAATATACCTCTACAGAAAACATTTCTGTGCTGTATGTACCTTTTATACATATATATGTTAAAACCCCAACACCTTAAGTGGTCACTTTTTGATTACCAAAATTGTCAGAGAATGGCTGTCTTCAGGTGTACACGATTTATTGTCAATCTGAGTTTTTGTATCACAGACGCTTTTTTAATAGTGCATTTTCATAGAAGAGCAGATGCACATAGATAATCTGACCAGCAGATGTAATCTAAGACATTTGCAGTGATGTTTTTTCCATGCTATAAACAAAAATACTGGATTTGTGCCTTACTGACACTTAAGGTTCATCCTTTCTGTTCTAGGTGAAGTAATGATGTTCTAGTCCTGGGAACATTGAGACAAGATGATTTTATCTCTAAGTGCCTTGGTTTGTAATCCTCCAGAAACATATTTCTGAATAATTTTTATTTTTACCGTTGTGATCCTACGAGGTTTACTGCAGTTCTCAGTTGCATAAACATAATGTCAACAGCAAAGGGAGATGAATTGTATAGGACATTGATGGAACCCTATTGAAAATGATTTTGTGAAAAGCCCTAGAAATAGTAACAGTAGAAAATGTATCACTGGTATGTGTACAGAATCTATTTTAAGTTGATTTATTCAAATAAGGTATCATAATATGCAGCTGAACCTCAGATTTGAAAGACTGGAAAGGAGCGCGTTCAGCATGCAGGAGTACACACAGTAATAACCTACTTGCTTGGGTATGATTAGATGCTACTTTAAAGGTTTGCCTATTACTTATGTCTCAGGTTCAAAACAAGTACTTCTATTCTATAAATGGACAAGCTACAGCACAAAGTAAAGCAACTTGAATCTTTTCTCTTTTTCTTCCAATTGCTATGTGAAAGTTCTACACAATTTTTTCTTGCCTTCTGTTTCTGTCCTAGACAGGCCTGAGTATGTTTAAATTAGTAGCCTTAATTTAAAAAGAGGTGTGTGATAGTTAGCATTAATAAGAATACATAATTTGAAAGCAAAGTAAAAATATTTTTGGCAAGATTCCTTTTCTAGTTACATTATTCCAAAAGAATTAACTAAATCAAAGTATGCTGAAAAGTATTTATGTCTTGGTGTTTACTAAAACGAGTCAAATCCTTTGTTAAAATTGGTATGACTCCAATTCTTAGCTTACTGAAAGAAATGCACAATGTAAATTTTTGCTAATTATTTTAAGTAAGTGTCTTGAGGTCCTAATTGGGACCAAAAGAATTTTCTTTTCAAGCTGTATGTGGTATTTGTGGAATACAACATAAGGAGTATAAGGAGAGAACTGTAATGTCAAGTATAAGAGAATTTAAACAACGATATTTTTCTGTACAAGTACACTAAATTAAAAGGTATACCTGAAGCATCAAGAGTAGAGAGTTAATAACAGTGCTGCAAAAAAGTATAGCTTGACACTGCTATATATATCCTCAAGATAAGTAGTGAAGTTAATTATAAAAGTTGAAATGCTTTTGGTTAGACAAAAAAAAAAAGGGTATCCTTCCCTGTATTTTTGGTCCCATACCAAATGCCTGTTCACATTCTAATCTGTTTTATTAATCCCTCCTTTCTCCTCCCATTATACTCTGCTTGTATTCAGTTTAGGTTTTGCCATTTTGTCTGTTCATATACCATTCCATATGATATATCTCACAACAGTTTCTACTTCATACCTAAAGAATTCCCCCTTACTTGCAGCAATTCTTAGTATTATCAAAAGCATGCTAAACACAACAGGTTAAAACAAGAAATGAAGACTACAACTGATACTGCAGGAAAAATCTGTGTAGGCAGTAGTCATCACAGATGGGATTCATTCAGTATACTGCTGTTAGTTCTACCACCCACATAATCCCTATTAACATTTCCTAGCAAACACACTTCATTAGCTCTGAAGAAATCTGTACTGTCTGTTCCAGTAGCTAGCTGAAGTTACTGTGATGATATGGATATAAAATAGTTAAAGGTTATGTCAGTTAAAAAAAGATTACATTGTTTTTGAAGATCATAATAATTAAAAGTGCATTTTCATTTGATGACAACCAATAATATAATTTGAAGAACTACTACTGAATTTATCCTTTATTACTAAAAGCATTCTTCCTGCAAGTATTGAGCATTAGGATAGTGTGGTACAATTGTTCTCCCTGTTCCCTATTTTCTTGTTTGTTTGTCCCAATTAAGTGATACTATAAACCTGAGAAAGCAGTGTGCTGTCACAGAGGAAGGAAGCAAGGTTCTGCCTCTTTGCTGAAGCACAAGCTGACATTTGTGATTTGTATACAGGGTGGAGTTCTGCATTCTTTTTATTCCTCTGAGTGTTGACAGTGATGACAGTTCTTATGGGAGAGACAGCACTTTGATCATGCGTGCAGCTGGGTATGAGGAAGAAAGTTGCCTTAAATTATTGTAAGGGACACAGTGACTTAGGAAAGCTGGGTGAGCAAATGGGAAGCTAGAAATTCTGATTCTTCTGCTGCTTTTCTGCCAAAAAACTAGTACTGTTGTGCTGTAATGCAAATTATAGAGCACCTTTGCTGTAAACAGGATCAGCAGATGGATCCAAATAAAAGCAGAACCCACCCCCAAGTACTTGTTTTGTTACTTTAGAGGGGAGAAATTGCCTCATCTGATTCACAAATAGTTGTATCAGGAAAACTATGAGGAGCAAGGCACTGTGGTATAAGGGTAGAAACTCCACAAGCTGGTGTAGGTGCCAGAGAACTCATACTGTTAAACCACAACCAAAGACATCGTAGTACTCTTAGCAGAATTTAATTAAAACTTCCAAATAATCCATTCTTGTGGTGGTCAGTTAATTCTGAGTTAGGGGAGAGTAATTGTTTCTAAGTAGTTTGCCTGCAGCAGTAGAATAGACTACAGGAATTTCTTGTTTACAAGTTCTTCATAAATTACCAAATCAGAGTCACATGGCTTTATATTCTTAAAGAGAATATTAGCTGCTAAATGTTAGTTGCTAAAGGTCATGGAATTATAGAATGAAGAGCTTGTTGTTCAAGCACTATCTTGTCACTTCTTGTTTCTCTATTACCAAATTGTTAACCAACATATTTAATGCCTCAGGGAATCTCCGTCTTTCTATTCTTTCCTTCCTAGTAGCTTTACAGATTTCCGTGAATGAAACAATAGATTTCACATGTTGATTTCCTCAGTTTCATTTCAGCCATCTGGTGGTGATGTCACATATAATCACCTGTGTCTAACAAGCACCTGATCTTTTTCCTTCCTTGGGGACTGAAAGTGCAACACACATACCAGCTCTGTATCAGGATGTATTTGTACTACAAACAGTGTTTTGCTATCATGATTCAGATAAACAGGAGAGTAGTTCAGCTGTTTTAGTTCCTTTAGATCATTTCCGGCAACTTTACTCATCCAGTTACCATGAATACACATTTGGGGTTTTTTCCCAAGTTAGCCATTAAAGAGGTTAAGTAGGTTGGGCCCTGTGACTAATGCTTCCTTGGCTCTGACTGTATTTTGCTGCTCCCTGGAGTATTCCATACTACTTTATTAGCATGCAGGGGATACTCTGAGATTCCTAATTGTAGGGCAATACTTGAAAATGTTCTAGAAATCTCAGAGCTCCACAATGAAAAATCCTGGCTGTAAGAAAGACCCAGCATGGAGAGACAAATACAGGAGGACTTGTACTGTAAAAAAATCACATCTTGCATTAGCATTGCTATTATTAATATAGCTCCCTACTGCTGAGCTTTCATGTTCTGGATGATGTAAAAAAATAAATTACCAGCACCACAGCAAAACTTGGTCAAGATGGTGGTGCAATAATTAGATGAGGCTTTTCAACCTCTACAGGAGTTTGCTGTTCCACCAACACTAGAAATGTAGTAAACAGTCTGTTTTTGTCAGTGCTGATGCCTTATTACAGGTAGCAAATGAAAAATACAGTTGCTGAACTATTTTACTACATAAAGTTTAAATGTAATCCTCTTGAAGTGTCAGCAATATAAAGAGGCACCGGCTACATGGAAACAGCATGATCTATCAAACATGCAGTAAGCATCTCCCCCATCAGTGTTTAATTGTGAATCATGATGAATATTGCCTCCATGAATTAAAGTCCTGATCTTAAACAGTCATTTGCACAGAAAATGGGTTTGTTCAGGAGCTGAGACTTGTCTATATAGACACTTCGGTGGAACAAGAAACCTTTTTTGTTTTAAGTTAGCTTTAGAAATCACCTTAGCTGAATTAGAAAAAAAAGGCACATACTCTAAGAGTACTCACTTCAAGGGTACTCCTTTGCAATGCTTCTCTACCTAGGGCTACACTCTAGACACTAGTGCTGCAAAGAAAACTGATTACTCCTTCCACACCTCACTGTAAATAAAAAAATGTCACTTATAATGCCTTAGCTAACTTTCCTCTGTTGTCTTTTATACTGGTATGCTTCACCATAGAGGAGCAGAAAATATATAGGCAGTACTACAGGTGCTACATATCATGGGTGTGTTCATTTCTGCTTTTGAGTCAAGTCATTGACTGAAAGTTAATTTCCTCCTCCTGTATCCTACTCAAGTAAAAAAAAGAAAAAAAAAATCATCTATTTACACACCAGTTTTACTTCCCTTACCTTTTGCTGGTATTTGTGTGCTAAGAATTACTAACAGTAAAGAATATTCTGCAACCTTCATAAAAATTTCCAACAGAAATGCACTTATGGAAGAATCAGTTGCAGATAGCATTATTTCAGTAAAAATTGTAGTTTTCATAACCCTTGCTGCCCATATGTCCTTTTTTTCCCTACTAGAAAATCAAGCAAATTGGGTATCAAGAAGCATCAATAGTTGAAGTAGGTTAAGTTTACCTAGAAGTGCAGTTAACTGTGCTCCAAGGGCAGGTTAGCAGAAGCTCCTCTTGCTTTTCAATTAAGCCAGCATGTTGATGTAGCTCAGTCCACATACTAGGTTCTAGCTACGGTGAAGAAATCATGCAGTGATTAATGTTTTTTCCCTAACTTGCTTACCTCACCTCTGTAATTGAAAACTGCTAAAGCAGGTCATTTGAAGTATGTGTAGTATCTTAGGAACTATAACTTAGTGATCATAAATTTGCATTGCAAATGCACGTATAGCTCCTTACCTGGCATAAATTTTCAATCTGAACCACTCATTAACTATACCACAACTCTGACCCACCCTGTAATCACCACTGGCCTAGTATCTGTTCATTTGAAGCTCCATTTTCTTCTAGTTTTTATTCTCTGTTCCCTTCTTCTGGATGCTTTTGGTTTTATATAAAGAAACAACTAGTGAGTTCTTTGCACTTCTCATTCACTCAGTGAGGAAACACCGAAAAACCCCGTACAGAGATGATGAAAGTGATGAAAGAATCAGCTAAAGCCTATCAAGGGAAGATGCAAAAACAAGGAAAACTGGAAGGTGGAAGAAATGTCAAGAATGTATGAGAGAGAGATATCACCTATTCCTTGCAAACTGAGTAATGCTACACCAGCCATTTTTAAAAACACTTTCAAAGAAATTATGACTGGTAATTTTACTCTACTTGTAGTAGATATAGCTATTAAGCTTAAGCAGAAGTATACATTTTGAAGGAATTAAAGCCAACACAGTGTTTGGAATGTTTACCATCAGCAGGTAAGGTTATCAAGCTCCTGAGTATTCAGATAAAAAATACTGAAGTGATGGCCAGATACTGCAGACAGGAAGATTGAAAAGCAAAACTTTAATCAAGCTTAAAGATTTAAGATGTTTCGGTGAAGTAGTTAAAAAGATGTACGTAAGCATTAAGTCATTACAATGACTTGAGCCTCTTAAATCTCCTCAAAAGCAGATTAGGCTAAATTTAAACAAAACATGACACGAAGTCCAGTTTTTGTTTTATACACTACGTATCCTTGGTACAGAATTCAGTTCTAAAATAATTTTCGTAAGACAATACAGGTTCCTAGAGTCTCCAAAATATAATACTAACTATAGAGTTACTTTAACATCTATCTTCAAAAGCCACTAATGACCTATCCTAGTAATACATACATTGCTTCTAAATTTTCAGGAAAAAGGAAAACTCATTGAAGTCAGTTAAATGTTTGCTTATGTTCATATTAGCTGCTGCTACAGTGAGTGATTTCATTATTCCCTTTAAATTCTGAGATTTTCATAAGCTCAAATGGCAGATGAGGGCCCATGTAATAGCAATTTTCTCACACACTATGGGCATGTTTTTAGTTACTCCTTTGCGAATTTTGTGACAGAAGGAAAAGCCTTTCAGAATAATTCCCTCGCTCTACTGAATATGAAGGACAAAAAAAGATATATCGTTATCAATAGTATACTTTTTAAAGACCTCTGTAAACATTTTGCATGGTGTTTTAATAACAATACAGCTTTTGCTTTTAAACCTTGCAGAACTAAGAACTCTGTAAAAAAAAAAAGTAAAGTTTTAAAGGTAACTTTTTGTACCTTTAATTATTGCACCACAAGTTGAAAAAAAGCTGAGAATGAAGTCCTCACACTTGGCATACTATTAAGTGACATTTTGAAAGTAAATGGAGTATTTCAAAAGTTCTAGCCAAAAAAGGTATCATTAGGGGGGAAAAAAAAGGCTTTATGCTATTGTAAGAAACGTTGGCTAGTTCTATTAAGAAGTTTAGTTATAGAAATATGGTCTTTTTCAAAGCGCTATTGAAAAGTTTAACATGGAACTTGGAAGAACTGTAGAAAAAAAAATGCTTATTGTATAAATTAGGTTAGCAATACACTCCAGCATACTTTGTCCAACATGTTTAATTCCTTGTTGCTCAGTGGATTTATTTTTTCTCTAATTACAGCAGATGAAACAGGTACAGTTTTAGAATCAACTTCCCTATGGTTGTAACTTGCTTCATTTACAGTAAAGATGATGAACCACCAAATTCATACTCCAAGAAGAGAAGAGTTCTTTAATGATGGCCAGCACCAGAGGACTCTGAAACAAAGACATGATTTAGACTGTTCAAACAGTAGAACAGACCAATTCAGGAATGTAGTTTAGAACCTAGAACAGACAACTGTATCTACATCACAGCACAGGAATTGGCAGTTTCAACTGCCCTGTCAAATAAAACAAAACCCTCAAACTACTTATATAAACTTGGCCAATACTAAAAATCCTCTTCTGCAAGTTTTAAAGCCCTATTATAGGCAAACATCTATTCTTCCTCAGTTTTGGTATGTTTTTTTTCTAAATCGAAGTTTATTTATGCTATTATCCTTAAGTCTACTGGGCAGTATTTTCACTAATTACACATTTAAGAATGTAAATGATGTTTGCATATACAAATTCAAGTGGGAGCAAATGGGCTACCTATCATGGTGCAGAAAGTTAAGTGACATATAGCAGCTCATGAAAAATTAAATTCCAGTGTGATGTTAGAGGAAACTGTCCATAAGTATCTAAATACTATTTCATAGAAGATAAAAACACAAATTCAAAGTACAAGTTTAAACTCCTTAGTTTCTTGACAGCTAAAATAGCAGCTACTCTTGAGATTGTGCCAATTTAGGTAATTCCATTAAATGGTTGTTATTTAAAAGAATTCCTCCCCACACCCTCCCAGTCAAGGCATGCAACTTCCATTCTACTCCTAACACCTATGCAAAGGACAATTTAAGACAGAGATAGCATCTGTGCAGATTCATAGATGTTTCTAGGTTATAAAACCATCAATACAACCAAACCTACATATTTTGAAGTAATTTTAAAACATTTTCTAAATCCCTAACTTAAACCCCAAACTTACATAAAATATGCTGCACTAATTTTTACTGCACTCATTAAAAAAGTACAACAGGGTATTAGATATTTGATACTTACTATCTGCCACTGCTTTTTTTCCTGGAAAAAAAAAAGCAAAAAAAAAGCTGAACAATGACAGTTCAAAAAAAATATGTCCTATTTATTTTTTGCAGATAAATTTCAATTAGGTTGTACTACTTATGATTTGCTAATTTAGCTTGAACAAGATTTAACAAGTGTGCAACATGTACTTTCCATGGTACGTGTCAGTAAACATTATGTTGATTTTTTAAAAGTCGTTTGTTTTTAGTTAACCAAGACTCCATGCATTTAGAGATTGTAGCCATCAAGATTCCTACTGTAATCCAAAAGAAACATATACAGAACAATATTCTTTTACATAATATATGGATATATATACACACAACATACTGATGTTAAACTGAAGTCGAAGAATACAGTTTGCTTTAAAATCTTCCTTTGTAAGTGAAATAGCTTATTTTACATTCCCATTGTAATTGTTCTCCTAAAGTACTGATTCACAGTGATCACACAAAAATAGATGGAAAAAATTCTTCAGAAGGAAGACAGTCTTTGAGGTTGTGCAAGCTCCACCCTTGGAAATACTCATTTGAATTATGAATAAGGCCATGAGCAACCTGATCTAATTTTGATCTAACTACTTAAAGCTCTGGGTTTGGACCAGGTGAGTTCAAGAGATCCCTTCCAATCTAAGTTATTCTAAAATATACTTTTCTATAAATGTATGTATTATTTGCAAAACTGTTCCCCAAACTGCAGAAAGGGCTACAACTATTAAAAGCTATTTTCACTTTAAAATAATGCTTAGCATACACGCCCCGTATCAAGGTTTTGGCCCTTAAAACCCTACACCACCACATCTATTATCTAAATCATAAATGAAAATAAAAGCAGCATGACATGAACGCAAACTTGTAAGTCTGTCAGTTTTGAATTCCTGAAGTTAAAGCAAAAGTTAAACTACTTTTTTTTCCCTCCCTGGCTGTTCAACTGCTTATATTTATTTAAGCTTCTAAGTGTAGTGCAACAGTTTTGGACATGCTACGAGCTATTTGGACAAAGCTAGAGCAATGTTGAGGTAACATCATTCAGCTGTTCCCACAGTGAGGGGTTTCCTTCCGTGTCAAGTTTGTCTACAGGTTATAAGATTTCATTGTTTGTGACAGCTAGTAAAGGATTTGACTTGGAACTTTTTCAGCATAGTGTAAATTGAAGAACAGGGCCTTTAAGACACTGTAATCTGTTGCACTCTTCTGCTTTGGGGGACATGGCCCCCTCAAATTTATTATTTTTACATTAGACTTTATGTTTCTTCCTGTGAGAAAGCGATCCACTGTCATGCAGTAACACACATTTTAATGTTCAGTGATGTACCTCACACTTTGAGGTGCAACAGCCCAAAATAAACTAAGTGCTTTAACTTTCCCAAGTTCACATGGGAAAACCTTTTAGAAACTGTATTTTTTTGCATATCTTGAGCAAAACCTCAAAACCGTAAGGATTCTAAAAAAATTTCTAATCAATGTAAGTTCTAGTTCAGAACAGTCATCTTACATTCCCCTTTGTGACAAATCTACAGAAGTCTCTGGCTATACATTGCAAGTTAGATGTGTTCTTTTAAAAACAATTCCTACATTACCTGTCTTCATAATGTAGGCACAGTTACACTGGTATTTGAATAGTTTTGTTAGTGTAACCTTCTACACTGAGCATGTTAAAACTTATGAATTTTTATAGCAAAGATCTGGCCTTAAGTAACAGTGTTAATTTATTATTTGCTGGATATTTTCAATTACTGACTTCTAACTGTTAAGGATATTCTCATCTATAAACCATATAAAGTAACACCTAATGAAGACTATGATATATAACTTACCACCATATGAAATCTTGTAATAGACATAAGCTGTTAATGCTACACCAACCCATATTTCTTGGTACACGGTAGTGAAGTACAATTTCATGGCTCTCAATGACTTTGGAAGCATGCTCTGCACCATCTGAAAAGTATAAGAAGTTTTGCCATGGTGAGTTTTGCAACTGTATTCTTACCTGCTATATTTTTAGTGCATATATAGACATATAAATATTTATGTATATATACACTCCTGATATATATCAGCAGCACTTTACAGGTTAAAAAAAAAAAATCCCAAACACGCAAAAGCACTTATTCCAAAGCAAAGCAATGAAAATTCAGAGTTAAGGTTACAATTTATGGGCTAAGAAAGTAAAAAATAATAAATTACAGCTGATGAAAGGGTTCCAAGACGACGCAATGAAGCATTTACAGAGTAGCAATAGCTAGGCTCCTTTCTCCCTATCAGTGACAGTTTTTAATGTTTTCGGATTCTCTCAGGAAGAAGGCCTCATTCCAGACAAGGTAGAGTGGCTCCTTCCTTGCACTATCAAGTTAGTTTCCCTTTCTCCTCCACAGCTAAGACGTCTCTCCCAACATGGTAATTTCTACTCAAAATAGCAAAATGAGTGATGTTAAGCTACTGAATTAATGACTTATCATGAATATTTTACTTTCAAAATATGACCCAAGAGCAAGAAGCCTATCAGTTTTTTCCTTTCTGTGCAGCTTTGTTAAACAAACAGAAAACTGCAAGATGTTTTAAAGTAAAGCTTACCCTAACTCCCATGCAACATGTTAGTACACATTAGCACCACACTGTGCTGAAATACTGCAAGTTCTACTGTCTTTCATATAGCACTTCACCCCAATAAAGTCACTACTTATGCTTATTACAAGCCAAGGAAGCCAGCTATATATACATATAGACTATATATCGTAAACCAGAGTCTCAGGAAAGAAAAGCAGATTTAAACCTCTATGAGGTAATGCTTACTTACTGATTTGCCATTAATAAATGTAAAGCATCCTTTGGCAAGCATCAAAGAGAAAAGGATGCAAGGGTAGCCAATGTCAAAACAACTGGAAAAATCTAGATGCTTCTTAAAGAATGAAAGCATCTTCACAGTAATTACGTATAATTATAGACAAACCCACAGTTATCTTTATTTGTTCATGGACGGACATTTCAATCAAATTTATTACTGTGGACAGTTTTCCTGAAACAGTGTTGTGCTTCCACCAATACTAT
Source organism: Ibycter americanus (assembly GCA_035590275.1). Taxonomy (NCBI): domain Eukaryota; kingdom Metazoa; phylum Chordata; class Aves; order Falconiformes; family Falconidae; genus Ibycter; species Ibycter americanus. Next base: position 35,635,943 of record JAVJGI010000063.1, on the reverse strand, counting down.
TAAGACCACTGCACCTCCCCTTAAGTTTCCAGTATTTGTAGTTTCAGGTAAGTAGTGCCATACTAGCAGTCGTTCTGCTACAGCAGAGTATGAGGATATACTAACAAACAAGGAGACTGAATACAAAGGATGGAAAGGAAAGGATTTTCCCACCACTACAAAACACAGAGCACAAACAATGCTATTTCCAATTAACACCCTGCTAAAACCCCGCACAGACCTTTCCCCAAGGCCTCGGTGGGCCCGGTGTCGTTCAGGCCTTTTTTTCTGATATTTATCAGGAACAAGAATGAGTTTGCTTTCTCGTTGACCTCCGCGCCACGACCCCGCCGCAGCGCCGGGAACCTGCCGCCCGCCCG
>JAVJGI010000063.1:35621796-35634504 GCA_035590275.1 Ibycter americanus | reverse complement strand
AGGTGCGGGTGGTGTGTGGCGCCGGCCGCCGTGATGCTGCGGCAGTTCGCCGCGGAGCAGAGCAACGTCGGGTTCTTGGGCGAGGAGGCAGAGGCTGGCGCCCTATATGGTCCGCCCCGCAGTCCCCCCGGCCCCTTCACTGCACGGGAGCCATTAATGGCTGCGGGGTGAGTATGGGGCGCTTGGTCTCTGTTCTTGGTGGCCGGGAGATGCTCCTCATGCCTGAGGGGAAGGGTTGCCTGTGAAGGCGCCTGTGGTCGCCATGCTCGTGTGCGTGTGCGCCCGTGGCCGCGGGTGTGCAGGGCATTTGCCCAGGGTCTGAGCTGCCTACTCAGGCTGCCCCGAGCTCTGTGTGGGCTTAGGGTGATGTGGCTCTTGGATTTCAGTCTCCCTCTCTCGGTAATTGTGGCTGTAGTCCAGGTGTGGATAGATGTGGTTTTGTGGGTTTCATACTCCAGTTATTTTCTGAATTGCTACTTATATTTACTGTCTTGTTCATCACTAGACATGCAACATGTTGGATTTGCTTTCTCTTAAGGTGCTTTAGTGCTGGTTTGCAATTGTGGCAGCTGCTCTTGAAGTGTCAACAGCATTACAAAAGACTTGGTTTATTCAGGTGTATAACTTAGGAATTCTGGTAGTGGTAAGCGATAAATAAAATGAGATTCAGGAGTAAACTGATCTGTTCATTAGGGAATATTCTTATTCATATTCTCACTGAGTATGTTTTTATGCATTTAACTAGTAAATCAATGAGCAATACTGATGATTTGGGTTGATTATTTTCCCCCCTTGTAGTCCATTACCCGTATTACTGGCTTCTGTTGTGTTTTCAGTGGCTGATTCTTGAATGTCAAATTAATTATTTTACAGTGCATACGTTATTTGACCAGTAGTTTTATATGTTATTTGTAACTAAGGACTTCTCATTTATACCAAAGCTTGTAAGGAAATAAACTTCAGAAGTGGGTGTTACCTATCCTATACCTTTGTTGGTAAGTTTGTTAGTTATGCTACACGTTTGTGAGAAACTGGCTTACTTATCTGTTCTTTTTTTACTTCTTCTAAAGTTCCTCTCTAGCCAGCAGTTCTCCAGCAATTACTTATTTTGTTTACAGCAGATGTTCTCAGTTATTTTCAAACTGAATTTTTCTGTTCACCTCCCTACAGGAACTTCTGTTTTCTCTGAGCAGCAGTTAACAGTCTTGTTTTCCTGAATCGACTGCTATGTGTTTTCTAAATAAACTGTGTGTGTTCATTGCTCTTGTGACCCATCTGAAGAATTTGTTACCAGAGTAAAGCTAGTTCAAGGTGTGTTGGCATGTCACTCCTTCGTTGTGCTCTATTCTCAGATGGCAGAGTTTACAGCCAGGGAGGAGAACTGTATGTATAGTTGCATAGCAGCCAGGTACATTTGGTTTTCACTAGTGTCTGGATGTTGAAAACAGAAAAATACTTCCCCTGGATGCTGCCTAAACTGGAAGGTGGTGTAGCAGTGCATAGTAATCTTATTATTTACATCAGGTTTGCTTAGTGTACCCATGATTGCTGTAGAAAAGTGTTTTGTATGCACTTCAGTGTACTGAAGTCTTTTTCAAAACTAGTGGGAGGTAGGGTCTACAGTGAGATTGTTTTTTTCCTGCATGATGTTTAGCAGTATGGGCTGATGTGTTTCAGGAACTCCCTTAAAAGGGTGTACGCTGGCTTCTGAGAAAGAATGAACCTTTTGCCTAACATCTTAACAGCATATACTCTGACAGTTCAGCAAAGATTATTCAGGCTGTCTGTTTCTGTTTTTGCTTCAAGGAAAGGACAAAATTGGCACATCAAAATATCTGTTCCCTCTCATCCTTTAATGTAAAAGTGCTGCCATTAGCAAGCTCTGAATCTCTGAGAGCTACTGGTTTTTATGCAGATACTTGAAGCTTTCCAGAAGTGACCAGACATAATGTTATAGGCTTTTTTACAGCTATTTACTGTGAATGTAATGCCTAAACTGAGAATGTACAGGATGTCTGGGACATATCAGTCTTTATTTAGGTGCCAGTAACATTTCTGTAGTATTTGGGAAGGGTTCAACAAGAGGTTCTTGAATCCATCTGAGCACTAAGCCACCAAAATCTAGTAAGTAAAACAGGAGAAATTATCAAGATTCATCAAGCCTTGTGTGCCTAGACAGAGGCAGATCTTTTATCTTTCATTAGGCAGATACCTCTTTCTACTCAGAAGCCTTAGCAGATAACTGAATTGTTGAGTTTGACAGCAGTGTTAACAGAGAGAAGTTACTTTGGCAGGTTGGATTTTTTTCTTTTTTTTTTCTTTCTCATCTGAGGAAGACGGAGGGGATATATATTTTAAATAGCCATTTATGTAAGCATGGACAGAATTTCTCATCTTTAGACAATTTTTAAGCATAGATGTAGGTGCATGTGTGCTGCTACAAAATACAAAGAAACTCTATAAGAAGGTCTGTTTGCTTAACTGTGTTTTGTTTCCACATGTGCTTCTGTTTCACAGTTCTGGGAGCGTCCTTACATTTAGAGAGTTTTTGCAAAACTTGAAGAATCTTGAGAAGGTTTAGATTTGGGTAGGAGATGCTTAAACTTTATTCACTGGCTGCTTAAGAAAGTTTGAAGAGTTGAAAAAAACTTCTCTCCTTTTGCTGAGTCTGCATGTAACATAATAGTCTATTTTAATAATTCCTTCAAAACTGTTGGTGTTTCTTGCGAAAATCAAAATAATTTCAAATTCTTCAAATTCTTATTTATATTTATTTCAAGCTGGATATATGATTATGGATGGAGACTGTCTTTCTGCTTCATCTAAAATTGTATGTAAGAATGTGTAGGATTAATACCAAATTGGTAATGGTAATAACAGGTGTGTTATTGCACACAAATGTGTGTAATAACTATTATTTTACAGAAATGTTACTGAGACTGTCTAATGGAGTGTAAAAGCCTCATGTGTCCCTTAAAAAGAGATTTAGTACATGTTCTAGTTCTTTACCAATGATGACTAATTTTCCAAGGATTTTAAAATTACCTTGTCACCTGAACTACCTCTAGAATAGCAGTATTAGTAATTGAGCTTGTTAGGGAAGGGTAATAGTTACCAGAAATTGTGGTTGGAATTTTGATCCTTAAATAGGTCCTTGATTAATTTTTTAATTCCTTTGACTATGTTTAACTGAATGAAAAGAAATCAGGATCCTTACATCCTTCCTTGTTATCAAAACACTTGTGAGGCACATTTAAACACTTAAAGACTTGAGTGTGGAAAAGGTGGTTATTCTCTCTTTGATTTCTTGATTTTCATAGGTGTAGCTTTAACCAAGTTGCCCTTCTGTTTTTTTTTCTTTCTTTTTTTTTTTTTTTTTTTTTTTATAGCCAGCTTATTTGTCTAAAGACATTGTGCTCTGTTTGTTCTACCTGACACCTGTGAAGGTGGGAGACATTGCTGGCCTTTGAAATTACTACCACTCACCTTGCTGTCACTGGAGTGGTTTGAGTCAGCTGCCTGCCTATGTCAGAAGTATCAGCCGGGTTAGTGTAAGGAATCAGTTTCAGATCCCCTCATGCAAATCATGTAGGCCATAAATAAAAACTGCTTAAAGAAACAGTTGAGTTCTCAGATAGTCATGTTCAGCAGGGAAATGATGACTGGCCTACAGCCATGTTATTGCTATATGATATAGTTGAAATCTAGGTGCAAGCTAAATTTCCAGAAAATTCCAGAAAACAGCTCATATTACCTGGTGGGCTGAGGTACAGATTCTTTGTAGCATGCTGCAGTAAACCTAGCAGACTTGTCTAAAATAAGTTTAACTCCTTTAGTTTGTGATCTTGCTCTTACAGCTCTGCTTTTTCTATGCTTTTAAGTAGTGAGAGTACATGATACTTCCATCAGATGAAAGTGCTCAGATTCTGTAAAGTTACCTCTCATTTGTGTATTTGAAAAAATGGACAAAGTGAGGTCTTAGTGCATGTCATTTTCTCAGTCTCTGGATTATTTATTTTTCCTGTACCTTGCCTAGTTCCCAGTTTCATTTCTGCACCTTCTTTCCCCCCAAGTGTGGATCCTAGAACTGGATGCAGTAGCCTAGTTTCTGTTTCATCAATAAAAAATGCATATAAAAGTAGGTAAGCCTTTTTTTGTGCATTTCCTTAGCATTGCATTGGGATTTAACATTGAATTGGCTACGATGCCTAGATATATATTTTTTAAACTATTATTCAGTTACTACCTTTTAGCGTATGTTGTAGTTGATGGTCCTTATTTCTGGACTTAGGAGACTGCATTTTCTTATATTAAAATGGAATTGAAGTGAAATTTATGAAGAATGGGTACTGTGTGTCTGTGGTCATCTTGTGGGATTGTTTTTTGGGTTTGTTTTCTTTCTTTCTCCTACTTGTTTTCAGTGATAGTAAAAGTGGACCTTGCATTTTTACTGGCCTACTAATGTCCATAAACTAGAATTTGGAAGCTAAGTTCTTAGGGCTTTTTTAACCTATTTTCGGATAGAAAGCTGTGAGGGTTTTAAGAGTACTGTTTTAAGAAACTAATTTATGTGAATTGCTGCTGCAGGAATCTTGCACATTTGACCAAATAAAAATTACTTTCTGAAACCAGCATTGTGGATGTTAATTCTCAGTGTAATAGTAATTCTGCTAATGCCTTCAATACACTCAGTACCTGTTACACACTTTCCTATGGAAAGGGTACTTGAAGTTTAGCTCTTTGGGGAACTTTGTCACTGAGGGAAAAACCTTTCTTTCAAACCATTCCCACCCTCATGCAGGGATCCATGTTTGGATTGTTTAGAGCTGCATGAAAAGAATCTGGTACTCTTGTGCATTAGTAGGGCAGAGTAAGTTGAGATCAACACTTAACGATATTTATCCACGAACCAACAACTGCATAAAAGGAGGGCAAAGTTAATACCAGTTCTGAGTGCAGATATGAGTTTGCACATGTGTGTGAAGTTTTGTGTATTTAGTTTATGGAAAGCGGAGGGACCAGTTACTTCTGGTATTGAGCTGCACTATTTTACTATTCTAAACCTGTAGGAACTGATTACTGTAGTCCTCTAGTGCTTTGTCAGTTAGGCATATGCAAGAGTTCTGATTGCTTCACCTTCTGTGTATATTATGTTCTGCTCTTCTGCATGAAATGTTCTCTACATTATAAGCTCTCCAAAGTTATTGGTTTTATAAATAATGTTTTTATCTTTTCTGAAAGTATTGTCCCATTTGTTTCACCCAGTGTATGTTGCATTATTAGTAAATTCTTTCTTGGGTTGGGGATACAACTGTGGCGCATAAGGAGATATCTTTCAGTTGTATGTTACCAACCTGAGGAAATCTGAATGTTATCTTCAGTGTGTCTGAAGAAAATTATCAGAGGAAGCAGTTTTCTTCTGTGTCTGCCAAATAGTGCATTTTGTGAATGGGGTCATGTAAGTCTTGCCCATTTTTTATGATGTGGCAGACAGATTAAAAGGAAATTGGAGATGAAGAGGTTACATAAGATATGTAAAAATTTATTACATACAGTGATGGAGCTTAATTGGAAATGTAGCAAACTGAGTTCTGGCATATGTTTTCATCGATTTTCTGCTCTAATTGTCTGCTGTGACTAACTGCTACATATCCAATCAGTCTTGTAAAACTTTATTATGAGCCCATGGTGATAGATGATGGCAGCTGAAAAACATGAAATTTTGTTCTACTTAAATTTAAAATGATCACCTCTTGCGTTGTAGATGATCTGTTGACTCTTTTGCCATTCTAGAAAAGTACTGTCTGCTTTGATCAAAACATTTAAGTTTAATGCAGAGTCCTGCTTTCAGGATAGCTTCCAATAAGCCAAATGAAGAAGTACAACTTTTTGAAATAAAATAATTCATTAATTTCTTGAATGTAGAGCTAGTTGTTAAATGCCATTAAATATCTGACATTTTCATTTAGTTGTCTACCATTACAGTACTTCAGCACATGCAGAGTACAGTTTGGAAAAACTACAGAAATAGTACATGCAGGGTATTATAACTTCAGACATTGTTTTCATTTTAGAATTTTAACTCTTGAAGTTAAGAAATAAGTATTCGGCTCACAAAAGTATTTACCAGTTTATTTAGTATAACTGATACTATATTAAACCATTTATCTTAAACACTATAAAGTTCCCATAGAGCCTAAAAGCTGTGTGACAAATACAGAACTTTTTGCCTAACACTTTGTGGATTGATGCTATTTCAAAATACGGAAAGCAGTCTTTTCTTGTTTAAATGTATCTAGCTGTATATGGCTAAAAAATAAAATGCTCCAGAGCTTTTTTCAGAAACAGCTACATTTTGGGTTAAAAGGTGCCTTCCAACACAACCTACTTAAGGAACTGTAAGATAGAAGGAGGGTTCATATTTAAGGTTTGTTTGCTGCATACTAGCTATAATCAAGGATTTTAATTTCTGAACTTGGAGAAAAGGGGAGAATGTCACACTACTTATTCCTATGTTTGTGATAACAAGAAAGGAATGCAAACAGCTACATAGCTTTTTGAAAGAAACACAAACCAACTTAACTTGATGGGTAGTAATAGGGTAGATTCCAGATTCTATGAGAGAAGGTGGGAAACATGCTTTGTGTGGTTTTGTCCACATAACTTGAAACCGTGGGGATTTCATCTTTGTCCGATTTGTTAGAACTACCTCTGCGCAGGCTGAAATGTTCAGAGCAATTTGTATTCCATGCGTCTGCCAGTTGGTCTTGCTGGTTTTCTCTCTCAATGGTGGTAAGAAAATCTTTTAAAACTTGCTTGAATATGTAGACTATTTCCCAGGGTAAAACATCATTTTCTGCCAAAACTTCACGAAATCTAGAAACAAAGAAAAATTGAAATCTAATAATCAGCATTGAAAACTCTTCTGTTTCCCCTCGTCTTCTGAGGGGAGGGGAAGGAGAAGGAAATGACTGCATTCTGGTGTAATTTATTCCTTGCTGCCACATTTCCCCACACACCTCCCCCAAAAGATTACAAGAGGAAAAGAGATCTAACAATCCATTGGATATGGTCCAGCTATTAGAAGGACTGAAAGCTATTGTTATTGGTTATGCTTTTTTTTTTTTTTGGGCCCATCTGGGTAACTTGATTTAAACTGACTTTGCCCTTAGCTATATTCTGGGCCTTAAAAGGCACATAGGCTTGTTCTGTCATTGCTACGTGTCCCTAGAAAATGTATTTCATGTACAGGCATAGGAGAATTTTTCCTCATAAAATGGAGGAGGGGGCGTTTGTTTTGTTTGTTCCTTTTTAAAAATGGAATTTTATGGGGTTTTTTAACACTGAATTGCTGGTTTTAGAAGCTTTCAAGTATTTTGGAGAGTGAAGCCAGGTTTCTATGTAACTGTGGATAGCATTAGTCCTTTAACTTGATCTTCGGTTATTGAGTTGCTATTTAATAAATATTGGGGATAAAAGAGGAAAAAAATGAAAGAATTGAGAGGTCACATGTTTAAGCATATGAGACTTCCCTTGTTTTGGATTAGACCAGGAAAATCCTGATTAAAAATCTCCTTAAAGTACAATCTATTAAAGTAAATACGTGATTTCTAAAACATTTGTAAAAGTGTTCCAGTTGTTGATTGCTGTTACTTTGGAAGAAAGATCAGAGCCAAATACGAGCTTGGATCAGGAAAGAAGAAATATCTTACTTATGATAGAGTACTCAAAGTTAGAGAAATATGAAAAAATTACCTGCTGAGTACGGTTCCTGTTTGGCAAGGCTGAATTTGTGAACACAGAACTTCAAGCTGCCGCTGCTCAGTAGCTGGAATTGTTGCTTGAGGGTTTTGGTAGTTCTTCATCCAGTTGTAATCCATGCCAGTCTTCTGGACTTTCTGTTCATTTTCAATCTCTTGCACTAATCTTTCACGCTCTTTCAGGTGCCATTTCAGTTCCCTCAGTAGGGTTTTTGTAACTACTTCTGATCCGGGATATCTTGTGGGTTTGTAGGAGTCATTTTTTGACCATTTCATCCAGCCAAAAAGTGGCATTTTTAAGCTGTGAGGAGAGAGAAGGGGGGTGGGTGGGGGGGGGGGGGGGGGGGGGTGGGGATAAATTGCTTATTTGTGTCCAACTAATAGGTATAAATAATGATCAGCTGGACAGAAATAAAATTTTTTTTCCTCTTCCCCCTCACAGCTTAAAAATTACTTCTTTCTTAGCAACTGAATGTTTAATGGAAACTTTATTAATGATCCTAAAATATTTTGTAGTACAGTAGAAGCAGTGGTAATAATGACGGCCAAGCCATAATTAAATCTGACAAACCTTGCATTTTATAATGTTTTCTGTCTGTTTTCTGAGTTAATGGAACTATGTGAAGTTTATAGAATTTAAGAGTACGTATCTATCATCTTGGAAATATTTAATTTTTTATATATGATTAAAAAAAAAACAAATGAAAAACAAACAAAAAATCCCAAATCAACCAAGCCAGAAACACCCCGCCACCCCCACAAAAACCAACCCACAAACAACCACTAGCAACAAAATCGAAAACCCCAACAAAACAAACCCCCAAACCTCCAAAATTTGAAGTTACCTATACATTTAAAAAATTATTAAATGAAGTCAAGTGCTGGAACGTTGGGTGATTTGTTTTTAAAACTTCTGTATCAGTTTTTATTTTAAGTAAATTCTTGTTTATATAACCTGGAAACAGAAATCTGCTGGAACAGACTCTTAAATTGCAGTTTGTTACAAATCGTGCAGACACAAGCATACTAATTGGAATAAAATAACGTAAGTTACCTTTGCAGTTGTCTGTGAACAATGTTGTTTCAGGTGAGTTTGCTTGAAGATCTCTTATTCTAGCATATCCTGTTTCCAGGCTGTTACTACTGCTGGAAGAAAACAAGGTGGGTTTTTTCCCCCCCCCCTTTTTTTTTTCATTCACTCAAACTGTGCTTAGAAAAATGACTTTCTGTACTGAATATGACAGTTTAAGTTTTTCTGCTGTTAAGGTACTTTTTCATCCTCTGTACCAGAGAGAAGTAGTAATGCATTTAACCTAACATGGTCTCTCAAATACTTTCTACAAAGTCCATTAAGATCGCCTACCTTTGAATTGAGTTTTGCCGATGGCAGCAATTTAAAAAAAGATGGCAACGGTTTCAAATGCTTGTTGCTAAATCCATCCAAAGGTATTGTTGGAAGTGAGATGAATAATGATAGTCTGAAGCAACTACAGACGTGCTTCTAGCTAAAGTTAAGGCTGTCGTATGATGTGATGCTTGGCTGTGCATAGCTGTAGGTCACAGTTTAGAGCTGTATTTTTATGCCTGTAGAGTGCTAAAAATAACTGGGTTGCTTTTATCAAACTAAACTTCCAGGCCATCGAGATGCTGGAAGACTTTCTCCCATTACAGGGGAATCAAGCTGTTCTACCTTCACTTCTAACCAACTAAGGATAGTCTTTCTCTAGCAAAGATCATGTAAAGCCTTTGTAAGTGAGTGTTGACAGAAGAGCTGTTTGACAGTTGCTCAGGATTTTGTTGCTATATTAAATTCTTCTTCCGGATTAATTTCATCAGTCTCGTGGTAGACTTTTTCATTACTATGCATAGCTGTTAGCATTTTCAGTTAACATTTCAAATGTGTTTAAAGAAGCCAGTCTATAACACCTACAGTGTGCCATGAAAGACACATTAATCTAATTAAAGTAATAGAATGATAAGGAGATGCAAATTGAGGTCAAACTGATCTAAAAAGCTCAGAATTGTAAGTCTTACCATAGACATTGCTTCTCTCTCAACTGGCTGTCAGTTGCCTGCTCCCTCTTTCCTTGATGAGTATTTTGAGCATATCCATTTTTAAGATTCATTTTCAGGGATGGCATTGTGCACACTAAAGGTCGCTGAAGCAGCCATTTTCCGTTCCAGTTATCTGGTCTCTTCTTATTAATCTAAATAGTAGGCATAGTATATGAAATGCCCTCTCTTCTGCTCTTTCTTGTTCTAATGACTGTCTTTGCTCCTGATGGTATTTTTCATTCCTACTTTTTTGCCTCCACTGGTGTGTTGAACTGCTGGGAGATCAAGGGTTCTGTAAATTTGTTCTAGATGTCATACAGCATAAAGGATGACGTGTATGGTTGTTATTAAAGCTGATATTACTTATACATTGGAAAAATTCAAATGTCAGTATTAATCTTCTTCAACTGGAAGGTTTTCACATTGCATTGTATGTGGTACTATGAAAATGGAAGGGAGTTAGGTTTATGATGACAGAACTGTCCTGTCAGATTTTCAGATGAAATTAAAATGTTCCTTGCCACCTCCTTTACAGCACAGTTAACATGTCATTACTTTTTTTCCACTATATCAAATCTGAAAGTAAACTGTTGTACAGTATAAAACCATTGTAGTGTCTTTGCAAATTAGATATGCATACTGGAAGGTGTGCAAATTAAATGAGAAACCTATAACAGGGTGTTTTGGTAGGTTTTTTTTTTTGTTTTGGTGGTTTTTTTACCTAATCTTTGATTACATCATCAAATGTTGTGAGGCAGGATAGTGAGAATTATACTTCTTTCCGCTGTAGGAGAACATTAAAGCTGAAAATTTGTATTGCTTCTACTTTTGTGTGCATTTCAGATCTGTATTCAGGAAGAGATGACAGCACATGGGAGGTTGGCATTGGGAACTGGAATTTAAAACTAGAGCAGTATTTTATGCAGTTGCTAGCCAGTGGTTGTTAGCGGAAGCTCTGTGGAGAGTTACAGTTTCATCCAAGTATCTCTAAATGTACTCATGATTCTGCAGTGTTGTGCCAGGATGGAAGTTTTGGCTTGGCTTTGGCTGATAGTGGGTGTGTTCCCTTTAGTAACTAGAGTTATTCTTAGGATTTAACTGGAGGGGGAGGAGGGGAAGTGCTATATTTTGATTCTTCTAATTAATTTTTAGGCAGTTCACATAATTTCTACATTTATTGTTGTATTGAAGTCTTCTCTACTTACCTTTAGGTTTCTTTCTTTTTCTCTTTCTTTTTTTTTTTTAATGTTCTTCAAATCTCGTAATTGGGGGAAATGTTTTGGTCTCCTTAACATTCATCTAGTCATCTTGTGCATTCATTCAGTCTTTTAAATTTAGATGAGTCAGAGATGCTGTGTTTTTAAAAATGATTTCTGGTTTTAAGCTGCTGAATCTCTTCTCTTCGGCATTTCATCTCATTACTCACTTTATGAATTTTCCGAAAATTTCAGTCCTAGCACTTTTGCTTTCTTGATATAGCATACCAAAACAATATCTTTAGTTTCAGTTCCCCTTCTCTGAGGTTTTTCATTGCTGATATTAATGACTAAAATGCATTATAATACCAAAGTGAGACTATAACATCAGTTATATGATGAGTAATTTTTTCTTTTGTAACAAGTCATAATGTACACTGCTACTGCAGCAGAGCAGTTGTTCGCTAGTTGATTTTTCCCTGTAAATTAACTCCGATAGTCTGTGTGTGTAATACAAAATGTAAATTGAAGATTCCTTGAAATTTTTCTAAGCTTTCCTTCAACCTTTCTTTTACTTTGTTATCCTAATTTTTGAGGCAAGGAATGTAATGAATTCCTAAAACATCTGTTGTTTCTGTAACTTGGTAACTGTCTTTGAATTGCAGTGGATGATACCTCCTCTTACATAGGTAAACCAGAAAGAGTATCTTTTCATATAAAGATTTCTTATGCTTCCTCTTAAGATAACCATTTGTTTTTCTGTAGCGTATTTTAGGCTTCTTTTGTGATGCTGTTCTTCCTAGGACAGCGATGCATCCATGGTGGCAGTTACATTCTGTGTATGTTTTATACTGAAGAGACACATCTAAACCCCGTACTTGCTGTGATAACCCTGTTTCCAAGTGGTTTTGTTCAGCCATGTGTGGCTTGGTGTGAAGGTGTGTCAGTCCAGCCCTAATACTTAGCCTGGCTCTAATATTTAACCTGAGAATGTCTGGTACTCGACATGTCTCATCTGTTCTAGGAATTCTTCTTTTGTCTCTTCCTGTTGGACATCACAGTTGTGAGGGGGAACTTGATGGTTAAGAGAATCTGGAATCAAATAGCTGGTGTGAGGTTGCAAAGATATTTACTTAAGTAGAAGTATTGCTTGCTTTTAAAGTTCTTCAGGGTTAAAACTTCTGAATCCTTGTCAATACTCTTAGAGCTTTGTATGTTACCAAGTAGGAGCCCTCAGCTCCATGTTGAAGACGTAGAACAGCTACAGGGTAAGAATATTTACGTGCACTACTGATGTGAGTACAACAGGCAACATACTGACTTAGTTGAAAGTTGCCACAGGGAAACAGAATGAGTCGGCATGGGATGCATGTTCTGAATGTGCTGGATATACCTAGATTTTAGCTTTGTTGGTACAACAGCAGAGCATAACTCTAAAGGAGTATTTGAAGAATAACAGGTGGTTTTGTGGATGTTGACAGGAAATTTACTGTAGTATAAGCAGTAGCATTAGAGAAAACTGGATTCTTACTTGAAAATCATCATAATTAACCGTATTACCAGCTACTTCAGAAGATGGGACTGGTAATATTTCTTAGCTAAAAAGAGCTGACAGAAGATACTTGTTTTATCCTGTCTGAAGCTTTCTGAAATCTCTTGAAAGCTTTTTTTTTTTTTTTTTTTTTTTACAAAAACAA
>JAVJGI010000063.1:35543286-35621696 GCA_035590275.1 Ibycter americanus | reverse complement strand
TTTATTAAATATTTTGTATTTTTTTTTTTTTTTTTTTTTTTTTAGAAAAACGAAGTAGAATAATCTCTAGCACAGGAAACTTAGATATTTGCATGATGTGTGGTTAAATAAGTTTTGCATTCTGATTATGACATTTCAATGCTACTGTAATAAATAATTTGCTGTAATGCAGAAGGTATATTTCTGAAACATTTACCATTCTTTCAAAATCTGAAATTCTCATGAAGAATAAAAGTTCTCTAGAGATCAGCTGTTTTTCCAATGTAGTGGCTTTTTTTGTGAACCAGTATTGTTCTGTAAGTGTATTCTGGGAGAAGAAAGCTGCAAATTCAAGTCAGCTCTGCATACAGCAAGAAAGAAGACTTTAGTCTTAATGTATGTGTCTTAACATCACAATATGCAAAGGAACTTCCTAAACTGATAGCCAGGTCCTCTAATAAAAAAAGTCTAGTTAAACTTGGGTCTGCTACTATGCCTGTCTGTAAGAATTACAAATTCAGTACTTGTGCTGATTGAGTATGCTGCTAGACAACATGCTTTTTTTTTTTTTTTTTTTTAACAGAAAGCCAGTTCGAGAAGTTGTTGGTGCTGCACTGCCATTGGCTCTCCTGTCATCTTACGCCGTGGGGCTGTGCTTTTGAACTGCCTCACTGAGGTGATTCTAGGTAGAAATGAAAAACCTTTCAAAAACACTTCTGTTTAACCAAATATTGCACTGATGTGAGCAACAAGGTGTGACAAATGGTGAGAACAGGTGGAGGAGAAGACTCTTACTATTTACTTTGGAAGATTTTTATGGCATCTGTACCATCTGAGGTGCTGCTGACTCTTGCAATTGAAAGAGACAAGAAGTATAGCTCTCTTTATGAATGACATAATGTCACACCAAGCAATTATCACCATAATTATTATTTGACCAAAAGTCTTGGTAGCAGGTTATAACCATTGCTAGCTAGCTAACATTTCAACACATTGGCATAGTGGTGTATGTTCCATATTTCTTTGTTAGTGTCTGCGGGTAATACAGTCACTGTATGTGACTGTAGACAGTTATGATTTGCTGCCTTGGATTTTGCGTGAAGGGCTGATGTTTTATTGTTGTGAGTTATGCCCAGTAGGCAGTTAAGTACCACACAGCCCTTTGCTTACTCTCTGCTCACCCCTAGTAGGATAGAGGCTGAGAATGGAAGAATGAAAGCAAGAAAACTTGGGGTCAAGATAAAAATTGCTTAAGAAGTGGAAGAAGAGAGAAAGAAAACAAAGCAAGTGATGCAAAGGCAGTCATGCATCACCTTTCACAGGCAGACCAATGTCCAATCAGTTCCTGAGCAATGGATGATAATCCTGACTGGAAAGGTCCTCTTTTCCCATTTTATTGCTGAGTATGACAGTATGTGACATGGAATGTTTCTTCGGTTAGTTTGAGTTACCTGCCTGGTTGTACACCCTCCCAACATCCTGCACACCTCCTATTCTATTCGTGGGGGAGTGGGGACCAATGTGAGAAACAGAAGGCCTTGATGCTGTGTAAACACTGCTCAGCAATAAATAAAACATTGGTGTTTTAGGAGTATTGTTTTGGTCACAAATCTAAAACATAGTATCGTAAAGCTGCTATGAAGAAAATTGACTATCCCAGCCAGCCCCAGAAGAGTTACATAGGAAGGTTACTGATGCTACCAGTCATCTGAGAAAAGCTAGATTTCTTTTTTGTAGCTATCTGTAGCTAGCAGGTCAGATGATTTGCTTCCATTTATAAACACAACCCTACTCTTTGAATTTAATGATCAACTTTGCAGTGCATTTTTATTTCGATTTTACGGAACAACTTGCTGTAGCTGTTTCGGGCTGCAGACAGATGGTGAGTCTACCTCCTCTGATCACTTCAGACAGTGTTTGACTACTGCTTTCGCTTTTTAACAGCAATGAACTTGCCAGGAGCTTACATGAGAGGCCTGTTAGTAAGACTCCTTGTTTGGTCCTTTGCTGTGACAGCTAACAACAGTAATAATTCTCTTTTAACAGTGTTAGCTGACAGAAAGTTGTGTAAGCTATCACTGTACTTCTGTTGTAGTGATGAGTAAAATCAGGCCATGTCTGAAGCTGATTTCTTCAGTTGGACTATCTGTAGCATTAATGTCTCCAGTGCTGGTGGCACTTCACTAATAGGCAGGGGAGTAACAGTGTCTCTTTGAAATTGAGGGAATCTTGCATTTGTTACTAGTCTTCACTGGCATTTTTAAAATCAGCACAGTCTCTTACTTGCATTATATTTGTATTCAGAGATTTATTTAAGCTGGATTTTACCAAATTGATAACTAAATGCTTTTGTTTTAAATTTCTTGTTTGGGGGATTTTTGGGGGTATTTTTAGGTTTGGTGCTTTTTTTTGTTTGGGTTTTCTTTTCTTTTTGGCCAAGTTCCTTGCCTTTGTGGCTAGAGGGAAGGGACAAATTTTGAAATTGTAGGGAGTGTAGATGCTTTGTGAATTTTGCTAAAGGATCAGAAACAGTGCTAGATAGAGGAACTGTGCTTTTGGTTTAAGTTAATAAATACAAACAACCTATCTAACTTCTAATTCATAAATAATTATAGCAACATTATTTTCTAAAATTAGCTGTTTCATGTGTGGTAGATAGAGAGATAGTTGGTGTGTGGCTTGTCACAGTCTGCCATCTGCCCTCTTCCAAACATCCCCATTTGAGCTATGGCTGCAGAAAGAGGAGCTCATCAACAGCTTATCTGCAAGAAGAGTCCAGTTCTTTGAAGCCCAGCAGTTCATCCCAGTTTTCCCTACTGGCATAAAATCCCAGAGTAGTAGACCATAGACTTGAGGATTTGGGCTCTTGCATCCTGGTGTGTGTGTTTGTTGTTTTTCTTGGATTTTAACTGTGGGTAAGATGGAAGGTCTTACAGAGCTATTAGTTTCACATGGAAAAAATATTTCTGAGATGTTGTGTTTCCATAGTCTGTCCAAATAAAAACATTTGCATTTGAGTTTTTCAGGATTTGGCAAAGTAATTCTAGTGTGTTTCCCATCTCTCTCCCTCTGCCCAACTAGTTAAGGTTTTAAAACAGCAGCTCTGAAAAACTGCTGTGAGGAGGAGCACTGCAAGCCTTTGAGATGCCTGTATATGAAGACTTTATTGCTAAATCTAGCTAATTACATTTTAGAACAGCTTTCTGGAGTGGAAAGAATCATGCATCTCGTTGATTTTTAGATTCTTAAAATAATCTGTAAATCACCTTCTAAAATCTGTATTTTAGTATTTAATAGATTTCACTTATTCTGAATTCTATTAATAATTTTCTTTTTTTGTGACTGAAACATTATGGGTTTTGAATGACTACATTATTTCCTTAAAGTTAGTGTATTTCTGCAGGTAAGACCCGTCTTCTAAAACCATGGAATGACAACTGCCAGTTAAAAGGGAAGTAATTTTTAGTATGTCCTTCAGTAAACCCAGTGGAAGGTTATTTACTGTCATGGCAAATGTTCAGTTATGTAAAGTGTCACATTATTTTAGTTTCAGAAAACAGGCTTTGAAACAGTCTACTGTATATATCGTACTAAAATTGTACAGCAAAATATTGCTCTGTATGCGATAAGGCTAAGTGTTTTTTCAAGTGATTCCTCCTCCCAAAGATCTTGAAGTAGGTGGACAGCTTGTGTGTGTGATAGAAGGCATGACTTAGGGCAGTCCTTCTCTCATGAAATGAGTGATGCTAGTTTTATGTTCAACTCCTGGTCCAAGGTGAACAGGCATTTTTGTGTCAAATGAGGCAGAACATAAATAAGCAAAAGGCACATCTATAAGAGTTTTTAAAAACACAGCCGTAGAACACTTTGTTTTTTCAGTTGTTTGTCCCTAAAATGGAAATGTTCTTGAAGCTGCATGACCTTGAATAGGAGTTTCTACCCCAAAATTAAATAGTTAATAGAAATTTATCTGAAATTGGATAAGCAAGCATCTTAATAATTGGAATTTCATAACATACTTGAATATTTTCTTTATACGATTGGGTTTGCTGTCTAAGCCGTATTGTTTTTTTCAGGGAATAAGCCTGTATGGATCTGTTAATTTAATAAGGCTTTTTTAGCATCGTTTCTAGAGACATTAACTGTGTTCAGTGTATGCATTGGCATTGTAGTATATGTCACTGAAAAGAGCCAAACAGATTACCTGTAATAGTTATGGCTGGGATTGGGCAATTCATTATATTTTTGATAACTAAGTATATGCAGAAGTGCTTTGGTTAATATTTCAAATGCTTAAATACAAAAATATACCACATGTACTCTATTGCGTACAGACTTGTTGACTTATTAGAGGTCATTCTATAGCTTGAAGAAAAGGAAGACCTTTCTTCAGCTAAATTTATTTAAAGAAAAGCACCCTCAGTGTATTTGAAAGCATTTACAGTTTGATGTGTCAACAATTTCTGGTGTTAAACTGTGTTTCCCTTCTAGTAATTCCCCTGAAGTGGCAGCTGTATTTAATTCTATGTTTATGACACTGAAATTTTCCTTTAAATCCAAATAAGAAATAATTAAAAAAGATTTTTATCCCAATCAAATGCTCAAAATTGGTCTTAATGTAGTCATACATACAAAGATTGGCACGTTTCAGAAAAATGTTGTAGCAGTTAAACTATGTGGTGGTAAGGAATAAGGAAGGTATCCCATTTTCTCATAAGAAAGAGCATTAATTCTCTTACAAAAAGGGGCATGCTGTGTACTGCCTTTTTGCCCGGACAGAAAGCCTCCAACAGACTACTGCCTGTCAGGCTCAAAGTTCCAGTGTCTGCTGCTTCTGAGAGTATTTTCCAAAATGGGGAGATCATGAGATGTATACACCTTTATAGGTAGCTGACATGTTATGTTTTACAGATGCTAGGACATACCAAGGGTTACTTGCTGAGTGACATTACTGATTGTGTTCTCAATGCTTTGTATTTTTGTCTGCCTTGGTCCACTTAAGATGGACATAATGTCACATGTTTGCAGGTCAGCCACAGAAATCTGGCTGCTTTTGAGGATGAAATGTGCCCTTGATTTGAACAAAACCACACTCTTCCTTCTTTTTTGAAGGCAAAAAGTGAACATCTAGAGTCTCCTGCATTTCCTTAAATTGAGAACTTTAAATTTGCAGTAATTGCCTTAGTCACAAAAATGCTTTTTACTGCCTCTTAATTTGGTAAAATTCTGTGTTTCATATATGCAGCTGAGAAGTTGTTGTTTACCAATGTTGTAATGTATTTGCGGGATTGGAAGACTCTAGGGGAGTCTAAAAGTACGTGAACACCAAGGCTGGAATCTGGAAATCCTAAGAAATATATGCTATAACAGGGCAGGCACAGTGAAATACGGGTTTTCACTGTGTCAGAGAGAAGTGGGGAAGGGATAACTGGTGTATGGGACAGGCAATGCCTGGTAAGTAGAATCCAGGAAAGTCCCTTCATTATTGTTGTCCTTTCCCAGCCTGGAATGGACTTGAATTTTCTGAATCTTGTCATTCCTCTGCTGTCAGCAAATGTTTGTTGAAAATGGTTAGAGAAATGTTCTATCCCTTTCTGTTTGTCCAGGTATATGTAAGATTGTACCTTCTACTGATGGCTTACCAATGATTACTTGAAAGGATTGTGTTGTTCTGATGGTTTAGGAGAGCACCAGAGGGCTTCATAATAATTTTTTTTCCATTTTCCTTAAAAAATAACATTATTCTGTAAGCTTTCAATTCTATTGAAGCTGCAAAGTTCAACATTAAAACATTAGGAGATGATGTAGTGAAGGTTGTTTGTTCATTTCGTATATCCATATGCAATTTGCCAATTGTGTATAATTTTCCCCAAGCCTTTAGCCTGTTTCAATGCATTGAGTGAGCAATGTTCATTCTTAATGACTGGCTATTAAATGTTTTCTTTATTTATTGTGTAGCCTGAGGTTTATTTACTGCATGCTGTTTTCTGAAGACAGAAGACCGAATTTCTGAAAGAAAATATTGAGCTATCTAAACAAAAAAAATTACGTTCTCACAAATCAGAGGTCATACTGCCCTCATGTTCCTGGAGCTGTACAGACAAAGGTCAAAAGTACGTACATACTTCTGTGAGCCCATTCTGAAATGCTTGATAGTCCATCAGCAGGAGCATTTAGTTGAACACATCTGGTATTATATAAAACTTTCTTAGGTGACTTCAGCTGGTGCTTAAATACTGATGCTTCTCCAGGGTATTTACAGCAAAAGATGAACACAGTCCTACCACTCTCACCCTTGGCCCCTACCCCTCAGTGGGAATTTTTTGTTGAAATTATTTGCTTGTTGTTACTCAGGGTTCTGACAGTCGAATAATACCTGTTCCTCCATGACAGCATTTACTGTCTTAATCAGAGGGCTGTTTGTCTTGCAGAGGACTGAAGGACAAGTTGTATTTACTGCGCAGCCAGTTTTTGTTGTCAGAAGATGTGTATCCAGTGCACTTGGTGAGGCTGCAGTCTTACAGAAACGAAAAATAATTGGTGACATCACTAAAATCTGTATAGTATGTGCATACAATGCTACCAAATTGAGATTGTGTGGCCAAGCCTAATTATGTTGTTTTCAACTACTGAATACTTGATTTTGATACCTTCATTGTGGTTTTGGGTTATTCAGTGGAATAACCTGCTTAACGGCCTGACATGAGGTGTATGAACTCTTCCAAATTGTACCTTGGGTTCAGGCCTGTTGTGGAGCATTCCCTGTCCCAACTGCCTGAGTAGGGTTGGAGTGCTGAGTGTTGTAGTCAGCTTGCTGAAAGTAAACAGCTGAACCCTGCATTAAGACATGTGAGATCCAGGGAAGAACTGCCTTAGCTCTATGCCTAAAATATTGTTAAAATAGGATAAGAAGCCATTTCTTGTTTTTTTGACAGCAGTAGGTGATAAATACTTGAAGTTTCCTGTAGGAGGAAATAATGACTGATCTCAATGAGTAGTCTGTGGCGGCACCGATTTTGCCCTGTCAGAGAAGGTGGGTGCTCTGTGGCGTCAAGATACTGTGAATTAATCTGATTCTGAAATATGATGAGAGCTGTGGGACACAATGCTGTGTTAAAGAAGCTGAAAACAAGAGATTTTTGGAATCAGTGTTGCTTATTTTGGGTCAAGAAACAGACACTTCTGCAGCAGTATCATTTTATAAAATGTCTCAAATATATACCTACAGAGAAACAGCTTTGCTATGCATTAGCAAATTATTGTGTAGCAAAAGCTTGCACTGGGCTCAAGTTTCAATAAAAATGCAAAACCGTAGTTTTGACTTCTGTGTTGTTTGTTGTTTGTGGGTTTGGGTGGTTCTTTTTGGGGGGGGGCGGGGGAGAGGAAGAAAGAGGGTGCTTTTGCTGTGTCCAAAACTTTTTGACATTTAAGTTCATTTATGATTTAATAATCATGCAATCATTGTATTTATGCTACTTTATTCTCTAGTGAAATCTAAGTGTTTTTTTCACACAGTTTAGACAATTTTTTTAAGTCCCATTTCATTCTGTATATGTCATGGATAGACTTTGTCTTGTGTGTAATAAATTTCCATAAAATTCACTGCTTGGATGACTGTGTTAATTTATTTTTTTCCCTGGCCACCATCATCTCTTGGCTCAAAGACACAGTGAGATGATTGTTTACTCCTGTCTACTTCCCCTGTCTTCAGGGAATAGTGCAAGAATTACATGTATTTTCTTAATCATATTGTGTCACGAATTGAAACGGAGCTATTTCGTCCTTGTTAAGAAGAAGTTGTAGACTTTAATTAGGAGAGAAATCCCTAGGTGTTAAAAAACTTAAAGGACGATATGTTAGAAGCTCAATTTTGTTGAATCTAAATAAAAAGATTAAATGTGGTACTTTTCTCAGGCTAGTATCTAACTGCAGAGACAAAATTTATCTCTGAATTGAGTTCCTTGAAGTAGTTCCTACATGACACGGAGATTCTGAACTTACTGCATAATAGTATTATTCCCAGACACATTCGTGACTTAGATTAGGAAGCATTTATTGTTTTGTCCTTTCTTTCCTCTTCAGGCTGCCTATCACAGAGAGTGCTGGAACTGAATATGCTGAAAAACACAGACAAGCGGAGGCACAGGAGCTAGATGTAACTGGAAATGATCAGCTTGTCTGTAAACCAGGTAAAAAAAAAAAAACCAAACCAAAACAGAACAAAAAAAAAAAAACCCAAAGTGTGTATTTAATTCCTATTATAAACTCAGATACACTCTCCTTTTCTTCCCAGTAGTCTTTCTTCCATCTCCTCCCCAAACAAAAATATGAAACATTGCTGTGTATTTCTTGTTTGTTTAATGCTGTATGTGCATTTACTTGCTTTGGATAAGGCATGGCATTAAAAAATAAACACATTTTCTGGAAATCAGAATGTATATAATGTTGCATAGCAATATGCACATACATCTGGCTTATTGTATTGATAAATGTAGATATGTGATTGAAATACATCTGCAAGGAAATGATACCACTCACTGGATTCATGTCTGTCTGTTCTGTTTTCCCAATTTCTATCCGTTATTTCTGTATACTTGATTGTTGCTTTGTACTGCCTTTAGAGAGAAATTTGATTGCACTTCTTTCCTAGGAGTTCTGGTAAAAGCAGTATGAGGCTGACTCGCTTGTCAGGGCAGCTCAGCTTCAAAATCCTACTGTGCCTCTTAATTTCCCAATTTGTTAATGTAGCTGATTTCCCAAGAAAAGGACATTTATGTGTTCTGTCTGTTCTGTGTGTCATTCCCTGTAACAATTTTTGTATCCCTTTGCTGATATACCAAAATTTGACAAATGGAGAAATTTTCCAGAAATTACTGTCATTCAGTGCTTCTGCAAATTGTATGACCTCTAGAACTCAGGTAGGGGATGAAGCTACTTGTTTGGTGTGTCATCAGCTGAGAGGCAGTAGGTGCAGTTTGCCTGTCTGGCACTTGCAGTGCATCTGACCATCTGCCTAACCCCAAAACACTATCTCTTGTTAACTTCACATTACATAAAACTTGTGGGAGAGGAGGAGGTATTGAGAGGTGAAAATGGAGAAATAAAGAGACTGGAAGAAGCTTTGACTGTTGTAATTCAGGAATGTGGTGATCCGTAGTTCAGGGCTGTGGTGTTCCGTAGCTTTTCGTGTGCTTTACTAGCAAAGGAAGGACAGCAACAAGTTGACTAAGCCTAAGTTCCTTAGATGTTTCTTTAACAGTATAGCGGTATTGATTAATTTAAGGAAATACCGTAGGTCACTTAATGTCCTTCAGCTATTAAATCAGAAATCTGCTTAAGATGTTAGCCAACTTAATTCAGCAGCACTGGTGGCCTGCTTAATATTGAATGGAAGTGATGGTAGCAGTGTTTCTCCTGTAAAAGAATCAGGATTATAACTCAGGCTTTTTAGGAAATATTTCTGCATAGTCATCATGGTACTTTTATTTTATAAATACCTATTTTTCACTTGGTCTACCCTAAAATGTTTGTCCTTGAACTTTATACCTTCTAATATTTATTCTTGCCTTTCAGTTGTAACTTACTTAAACAGCATGTAGTTAATAAACAATCTTAAAAAAATTTACTAAAATATTAGCATATACCTACTCTCTTATTATTAATCTGTTAGATGTTTTTCTCTGTCCCTTTTTCCCCTCCTCTTCCTACTCTTTGTGTCATGGTCTGGAGTCTCAGTTGCTGCAGGAGATGTTCTGTGTGATGTTGATGTCTGCCTTCTCTGGTCAGCATTTTGCTTCCATCTGTACGTGATGCAGTGGGGGACTCTCAGCAGACCGGATAGTGACGGGACTGGAAGATTCCTATGGCAGTCTGAGACTGAGCTGCCAAAATCTCACCTAGATGTAGAATAACACAAAAACTTCCGAAAATCCTGGTTCTTGTTGCTAGCAACTTTCTTACAGACAGATTGAGGAATATTATGCTAGGATAATATAATAAAGAAGATCAGTGAGTGAGCCTGAGATTTGTGATGTTAATTTAATGGATTATAAATGTGCATGGTGTTTATGAAACTGCTATTCTCAAATGGTAGTATGTTAATCATGCAGATTTCAAGAGCTCCGAGATGGGTTTGTAACTATCAGTTAAATCGATTTGGAAGTGTGTGTTCTAGAGCATAAGTCTTATGAGGAGCGGCTGAGGGAACTGAGGTTGTTTAGCCTGGAGAACAGGAGACTCAAGGGCGACCTTATTATTCTCTACGACTGCCTGACAGGTGGTTGTAGTGAGGTGGGTGTCAGTGTCTTCTCCCAAGCAACAAGTGATAGGACCAGAGGGAAATGGTCCCAAATTGTGCCAGGGGAGGTTTAGATTGGATATTAGGAAAAAATTCTTCACTGAAAGAGTTGTGAAGCACTGGAACAGGCTGCCTAGGGAGGTGATTGAGTCGCCGTCCCTGGAGGTACTGAAAAGATAGGTAGATGTGCTGCTCAGGAATATGTTTTAGTGGTGGACTTGGCAGTGCTAGGTTAATGGTTGAACTCAGTGTTCTTAAAGGTCTTTTCCAACCTAAACAATTCTATGATTCTATTTAAGAACATGAATATTGTCATAAATAATCAAGGATTTATCTAGACCAGGTCCTACTGCTCTAGCTGTGTTGAGTAAAAATGTAGTCAAGAAATAAGCCGCACAACATGGAAATGAGAAGCTGATTTGCCCTGAAAGTTTCAGAGTTGGTATCCCTTCTGTTGCTGCTTTGTTTCTTTCTGAACCATTGTTCTGACTGTAGATGGTATCTTCTGCATAAATTGACAGCTGATTTTAAACCTTGCAGCTAGTGAAACTGTTGTGGTGTTTGCTTGTGCCTTGGTGTTTTATGAAATTCTGTTCAGTTTAAATTTTATGCTTTCCAATTTCTTTGAAAGAGCATAATGTTTTTATACCAAGAGGACAAATATAAATGCATAATCTGTTTCTCTATCAGGAAAACAGATCATCAGGGAACTGCATTTAGAGTTCTGACTTCTACAGAACATGCTAGAAATGATAATGCTGTGAAAAGAAAGTTAAAGTGATTAAATAAGAGCAGAAGAAAATACTTCGTTACAACTGTTAGCCAAAATAAATAGAGCATTAGTAGTTCTTCTTCCCCGGCCCATCGGGCTAGTTTCACAATTGCTACTGGCTGTTTCAGGGTCACTTACACACACCTTTGATTCAGTGAGGTCACAGGACATTGTGCAGAGGGAAACCTTCCAGAGCTATATAGGACACTTGTCTACCTTAAGCATCCTGTGGAAAACAGAATTTTTCATTTTTTTCTTTTGTTCCCAAATCTGGGTGTTCTAAACTGGGCACTAAGAGTTTTGCTCTTACGAAAGCTTCTAAAATCCTTAAATAAATAAGTATTTATTTTTTTTTAAGGGTGCCTGTATAATTTATTTTCACACCATTAAATGGATCTCTTCTGGGGATATTCTGGGTTAACTAATTGCTTACAGAGAAGAAGCAGTTTAAACGTTGTTTCTGATCAGGTTTCTGGGATATAAAAAACCTTAAGTTAGAGAGTTCCTTAGATGTTGGGGATTCAGAACAGAAGCATGCCAGAAAAATGAATCATAGCACCAATCTTTGCCCCAGAATCTTCTGTATCCAAAATACATGCAAGTTGAAGAGGATCGCAGTGGAGAACAAATCTCATGAGCAAATACTTGTAATAGTTTCTTAGGAATTTTAATGTTGCCTAGGGGCATCTGTCAGCAATCAGCACTTCAAGACACAGGTAACTGTTAGTCTGTTTTCCCCAGTCAAGAAGGTAATCGCTTTGCCCAGGCTCTGTATTAAGCTCTTCAGGGTTCACTCAGGAGCAACTTCACATGCTTTGTGTTATGACTGAAGCAGTATGGCTTACTGTGAAGGCCTTATGCGTTGTGGCTGAGCGTAGGAGCCTGGTTGTTTCCTGTAGCTTTCCTTTCCCATGAGCTTGCTTGCTAATTGTAATCACGTTGCTTTTGTAGCTCAGCAGAAGAATGATCAGTGACATAGTGAGCATCTTGTTTGACTCCCTTAACCAGTACTTCTTTTAAGCATCTCATTTCAATTTGGTTAGTGGTGGATACCAAGATCCAGCTGTACAATCTCTTCTCTCAGAATTGGTGAATGCAAAAATCTAATCTTGTGTTAAAGGATGCCTTCAAATTCAATTCAGGAAACAGGTATCAGAAGGAATAAATTTGCCATATGGGCTACAATAACTGAGATGTGAATGAATTGCTCGTTCTGTGGGCAGTAGACTGTTTTAGTCATGGCAGTCAACAGATCTCTATGGAACTTTAATGATATTTGAAAAAGGAAGTGAGCAGGCAAATTCATATTTCCGATAACTAAGTGTTCAGTTTCTTTTTCCAGTGACTCCGAATCGAGAAATTAATATAATTATTCTGGATTCACATTAATGCTTCTTACACACAGAAATATTTTGCATGTCATAAAACAGTGTGGTGGGCAGTTGCATGCTTCCTCAGTTTACTGTTTTGAGGTTGGAGGTGTCCTGTGTTCTTTCTGTATGTCAGAATGCAAGGTGCATATTTGAGCGTGATGTCTTACAAATGTTTGTACTGGTTGAGTTTATCCCAGCCTTAGTAATGTTTTCCAGAAAGTATAAGCACCAGAAAAAGTGAAACTTTTTGTCTGTCTTGCTGATACGTCCGTAGTCTTGTAACTCCTTGAATCTGTAGATGCCTTTGTATTGGCAGGAGTGATCTGTTTTTCTAAAGACCAGTTCTCATTTTGGGATTTTTTACATAAATAGATGTAAAAAACCCCAAACAAACAAAACCAAACAGCAGCAGTTGAGTGTGATTAACACAGTGTGGTATGGAGTCCACAGCTGAATGTTTATTTAAATGCTTAGAATAACCTTGGAACTCTCATAGGGGTGCATATTCAAGTATTTCTATTCTGCAGTGAGTCTTCATTGTTCAGAACACCACCTTTCATTTAAAAAAAAAAAAAAAACCAACAAAAAAAACCAAAACCAAAGGCAAAAGTTTAATGTCTTCCAAGATGGTGTTTTTTCACTAACGATCATACCGGATTTCAGAAAAAGTTTGTATCCTCGGTTTGTTAGTGGTCCTTTTCGTGGTTGCTCGGGTCACATCAGTGCTCATCTGAAGCTGCCAGTTTCCTCGGAGGCCCAAGACTGTACTGTCTGCTCTAGATAGAAGTCTCACAGTTGTCATGGTATTAGTTCCCCAGGCAAACTCAGTAATGTTTCTTTCAGTTTAAGCACAGTTTTTAGTACTTGCAGCATCTACTAAATGGTTATATGGCTGCCAGTTCTCAGACTCTGCATAGTGATAGTGGCTAACTTTAGGTGACTGTTTACTTCTGGTGTAATTTTTTTCCAAACTGCTGTGCTTGGAAGAAGATAAGAAATTGCTGTCATAGAACTGTCATATAAAAAGCAATATAAAAAAAGCTGCATTTAATCAGTGAAAATACTTATTAAATCGATCTGATTATTCAGCAGATACATGAATACTGGTGGCTGCTTTATTTGTTTCTGGCTTGTTCTTTTGTATTTTTTAAATAAAATTCTTAATTGAATTTTAGGTTAACAATTTCTTATTAATACACTGGATTTTTACTGCGTTAGAGAAGCTTATAATGTGAATCCTACCATTTAAATTTTTTTGTTCCGCTGCTGTTTATAAGTAGTTACAGAATTGCTGCTGTCTTCTGTTGTATACTTCTAACACATTTTTTCAAAATTGCAATTTTTACATGGAAAACCTGATAAGAGGTGGGAAGAAGCAGGAATATGCTGACATTAGGATCTTTTCCCTAGCAGCTTGAGATTTCTTCCAGCATTGGTCAAATCATGCAGAGCTACTGATGTCTCAGTAGTGACAAATTTGTGCCGGAGGGAAGCCAGTCAGCCTTTGTACAGTGTTGCTGTGATAGAACACTATATATGAATTTTTCTGGGCAATATATTTAGAAACCTGACCAAAAGTATGTTGAAGAGGACAGTTAGTATTTTCAAGGGATGCTGCTATTAAATTCTCTTTTGTGTGTGTTCAGTAGTGCTAAGTAAATCACTGTGCAGTGATCACCTGTACACGTTGAATTACACAGAATCTAGGTAAAGAACCTTTCTTGCTGGAGAGTGTGACTTAAGGAGAACGCTGGTTTTCAGTACTTTATGAAACTGTCTTAATGAACTAGCAAACCTTTGGGGGGTTGTTTTAATGCAGGAATAACTAATTTTGTATTCCTTGACACTTGAAGACAATTTGGGGGGTTGGAGCACATTCAGGTATGGTACAGAGACAGGAGCTGATCTGCCTGCTTCTGCTTCGCTGCTGTGTGAGATTATAGCTTCCTTTCTTTGGAAAGGTTACCAACAACTGTGCAGTCAGATATTTAGGCTATAGGCTTTATTTTATAGTAAATACTGCTTTTGTAAAAAGAATACTAGTTTTCTTTCCCACTACTCTATTTTTTAGAGAAATAACATGACATAAAAGCAAAGTCTAAGTGTTTATTATCTGTATGCAAATAAGTAAATTTCACCATAGTACCTGATGAAACCCATTTGAAATAGAAAATATTTCCACTTTTGATTTCAGTACAGTGGGTTTTTTAGCCAGATTGTTTAATTGTAACTTGTCAAATTGCTTACCAAAGGCTTGTCCTGGTTTTCCCCTTCTACACCTGCCTCCGCACCTGCTCAGTTGCTCTTTTGTTTTTCGTGGTCAAACTGACAGCAGACTGCTGAGCAGAAACTCATGGTAGTGATGTAAGATTTATTTATTATTTTTTTGTCCAGTATTACCCAGTGATAAGGTGACTTAACCCCTGCCCAGAGACTGCAGAATGTAGTATCACATCAAAAGGCGGTCATGATACTTACCAGACCTGCTTTAATTGACTGGTGGTAAGAATATAGTGGTCTTCCTGTCAAATTATGGGTTATTTTGTACTGTGGATCCAATAGGCTTTAAGGAAAACAACACATACTTTTCCAGTATTGTCAAAAAAAGTTCTTGGGAGCAGGGGTAGATTTGGCAGTTGTACTGCAAACTGTGCAAAAATCCTGTTGCTTTTTTAATTATAGTTCTATATGCTTTTCTCTTAGAATTGTATACATCCTTGACACTGGTGGCTTATGCACAGAAGCAATGTTTTTCAGAGCTGCTGCCCATAAAACAGCAGTTGCATAAACACAGGAAATCTCTTCAATCTACTAATAATTAAAAGTATTAATTCTATCGATTCTCATAAGTATGTGATTCAAGTTTCATAGAAATTAGGTTCCCAAATACTGTGATCATAGTCTTCTGGTAGTCTTTCCCATCCTCTATGGAAATAACTTACTTTTGGTTATTTTTATGTCTAGATACTTCATTGACTCAGTGTGAATCAAGTGATTGGAATTTACCAATAACTAACCATAAATGTGTGGATATACCTGTAGCCAAACACAGGGAAGAGGTAATGTTGTTGTACTTTCTCTCAGTATGGAATAAAGCTCAAAATTGGGTTGTGTTTTATTATTTTTTTTTCCCCAGAAGGAGACTTCTGTTCCTGTTTCAAGCATTGCACAACATCTTTGTTTGTTTTACAAAACCATTGTATAAAAAATCTTAGAGGATGAAACATTGCTGTTAAACTTTCTGTTTATAGGTATTTGTGTAAAATACATAAGCAAGTGTGGACACATGTCCTTCTCTGTGATCTTCTCATGTGTTTTAGGAGTCCAGTTATCTGCAGATGCTTAGGAGATACGGCACGATGTTTTACAGAGATTTGATGTGGCCTGGATGCTGTTGTTACTTCAAATTTGTTTGAAATCTGGTTTGAGTTGTTTTGTAGACTTACGAGTTTTCTTGAAAATTGTTTCAGATAGTGTCTCTGATAGAAAGCAAATCAGTTGTGATTGTACAAGGAGCAACTGGCAGTGGTAAGAGCACAGAGAT
This sequence comes from Ibycter americanus, assembly GCA_035590275.1. Taxonomy (NCBI): domain Eukaryota; kingdom Metazoa; phylum Chordata; class Aves; order Falconiformes; family Falconidae; genus Ibycter; species Ibycter americanus. The sequence continues at coordinate 35,605,731 of JAVJGI010000063.1, read as the reverse complement.
TCCACAGTGTATTTTGGATTATTGCATTCAGCAATCTGTCTACTGCAAGATTGCTGTTACCCAGCCTCGGAAAATTGGTGCCAGCAGCATTGCCAGGTGGATTAGCAAGAAACGATCGTGGACACTAGGTGGACTTGTAGGATATCAGGTATAAGAAAATTTCAAATTGTATTTAAAAACACATGAAGTACTGTATCTTATTTCTTGATAACTTTTAAACATACGTAGCATACTGAAACAATGTTAGAGAGTCTGCTTTGAAGGTGGAATTGCAGGTTTCTAGCTGTCTCCTGTTAAACATCCATAACTAAATGTTTAAGCTTTTAAAGTTTAACAACTATAAATGCTAGTGAGATTCCAACAGAAGTATTGAATTGTCTGCATTCTGATAATTGGACACATCGATATTATTAATGACTGAAATTGTTGCAGGAGAACTAATACTCCTGTTATTTTTCCTTTAAACTTCTTAATTGATTTGTTTGACTTCACTTATATTTACCTGTCAGCTATGTCAAAACTTTCATACATTTACGGCTGGATTGTGTTGTGAACATCCTGTCATTTCTTCTTAACATGCGAAAAACTTGAACTAATTTTTCCTCTTAAATCTTGCTTCCTCCTTTTGTTTTGTCCAGCTGTGCTTCAGACTCAGTTCTATCCTTCTGTTTATGAACTTGATGCTACTTCCATCTTTTGAACACAGATACTGGTGCTTTAATCAGCTTTTTGTCAGTAACCACAGTAAACTATTGTGATTGTTGTTTCACTGGTAGTTCAACAATAGCTGTCTCTGGACTAGTTTCTCTGGGTTGTAAGGCCCTGGTGGGTTCACACTGGTGTTGGAAGTGGGAGGATGTTCATAGAGAACTGTTTCTGGAATACTTTGCTGGGAGGAATATATGTTGGTTTCTTCTTCCTCTCTTCTTCATTCTTTTTCTTGTTGTTTCTTCCTTTCTTTCTTCCAGTTAGGGTTATATGTATATATGTCTGCTAACACACTTTTACAACTTTCTATTTCTTTATCGGTATACAGCTCCAGGTTACTTCCAAATGTACTACATATGGTGCCATTTATGTATGTTAGATGTCTTCTTTGTTACCCGTAAAACCAATTTTATCCAGTTCCAGGTCTGAGGGGTTTTTAATTTTACTGACCATTACGGAGTTATAGCATGGGGTCTATGGTGCCAAGTTTCTGCCTCATCTGTTACCCTACATATGCTTTCTCCTGTGTTTCTACATCCCAAGGTCTCTGCCACTGTACTGGGCCTCTATATCACTACACTACGTTGCTGTCGCAATTAGACCAAGTAAAGCAAAAGTGAAGGCAGACCAAGAAGAGTTCAAAGAGAGTAGGCCTGACATACCTTAGTCCTGAGGCCTTGCAAGCTCAATACAAAGCTTATGGCCTGTTAGTAGTAATAGCAATACCATATTACAGGGCTATGCAGATACATGATCTTTGTTGTTATCCCTCCTGAATGCTTTTCTTTGTCTAAGTATCAAATCTTAGTGGTTTCTTTTGATATACCTACAGCAAATACTGTAGTAGGAGAAAATATTTTTGCTTTTTTTTTTTTCTGCCACAATTCTGAAGTTTTAACTTCTCCACAGGTGATTGGAAGACAAAGTAAAACCACTCTTATACTTGATCACTAAATTTTGGTTCTGAGGGGTGAAACTCCAGATAATACCATGAAAATTATGATCTGATATTATCTCAATTCTTAATAAAGCCAGTATTAATTCTGCAAAATGATAACTGGAAGTTATTACTGTGGGTTATATATGTTGGGTTTTTTCCCAAAGTAGTTTCTACATAAAGTCTTTTATATGATTTGATACCTTGAATTAATTATCTATAAAACTGCTGAACTGATTCATTAGGCTAATGAGTCTTAAAGACATAAAATGGTGGTGTGCTTCCAAACTGTCTTCAGGACAGTGTATGGGGATGTGCTGTGCTTGTTGTACAAGCACTTGACATTAGCTGAGCAGAAATGGAAGTAGAACAGTTGAGGGTAGACTTGTCTGCTCTAGGCTGTTGTAAAAGCTGAAAGTGAAAAGATGGTCATGGCTCTGGCTGCCTGCCTGAGTAGACAGCACTGGAGATAGCTAAAGTTACCAAAGTATTTTAGAAATCAAAAATCCACTGTCTAACACAGGGTTGTAGAACCTTCCTCTCAGGAATAAGATGCCTGGTCTTGGTGATATCTTATAGTATCTTTCACCTGCCCAGTAAGCAAACTAGGGCAAAATCTTTTTCTTGCTCTGTATATTAGTGGAAAGATCCATGTGTGTATCTTAAAAAGCCTTTGAAGGATTCTTCTCAGGTTGGAGCCCCTAGGAAGGAATTTTTGATCCTTTATAAACTTCAGGGGTGTTAATTTTTTTTAATTTCTCCCAAAGAAAGTGTTTGCAGTTAACTTGTTTTGGGCTTAAGAACATGTTTCTACAGAGGTTTTTACAAGTTTGAGTGAATAATTTTGATTGGTTTACACTGTATTTTATTTCAGAGTTTTCAGATGCATGTTGCTGTAAATACATTAAACATCTGTTCCTGGTCTATGTTGTTTTTCTCACTGTCTTTAGGTAAGTTTAGAGAACAAATCCCCAAAGGAGACAAGATTGCTGTACATGACAACTGGAGTTGTTCTTGACAAAATAGTTTCTGCCAAAAGCTTAGCTGAATTCACACACCTTTTCATTGATGACGTAAGTTGGTGGAAATAAGTTTAAATTTCATATTAAGAAAACCTTCTTTTTGTCTCTCTTACTATGCCAGAGAAAGAAAAACGTAGACATCTATGTGTAAAGATGTTTTGTGTAAGTTATTTCAGTTAACACTTGTTGAAATAGGCTTGTCTCAGCAATCCTTTGAGCAGCAAAGTTTAGAACTGAAGGTGTGGGGAGGATTTTTGGGAGTGCTTAGCTTTGGTTATGAGTGCCTTGAAATGTGTTCTGAAATCCACTGTGTACATTCAAAGAACATGTCCAGCTAGGCCTATTAGGAGGAGGCAGCTACTTTTAACTCACTTGGCTATTACTGCCCTTAGAGTCTTTACTCTTCAGGGATGTCCTGAAAAATAAAATAGCCCTCTGAAAGTTCTCTGTCTTCTGGCTGGATTTACAGTCCACTCATGTGGATTCATTATTATTGCTGTCACTTCACTAAAAAGCTGAAGAAAATACACTTGTAGGTTCTTTGTAACTTACACATTTTTACATGTTTTGTGCTTATTTTCTGTGGTAAGCAGTATTTGACTGTTAAACATAAAACCATGAATGTGAATCACATGTACAATGTAGGACTTAAATCTTGGTATGTAGTGACACAGAAGAGGACTTAAAGTTTTTTGTGGGTTGTATTTTTGTGCTAGTTTTCATTTTTATTCTGCTTTAGTACTGTAGCTGAGATTGGCTTTGATTCTTGGGTATTTGAGGAGCAGGGAGACGGTACTTGGTATACCATTAGACTATTACAGTAATAATGAAGGCTGTCATGACTGCACATAAAGTGGCACATTGAAAACCTGGGAAAGATTGAGCAAATAGTTAAACTTCTGTGTGAAGAAACTTTAGGACTTCAAACAGACGAAGGAAGTAAAAAAAAAAAACCCAACCCAAATCCTAAAGAATTATACTAGTTTTCTTCATGGGAAAGATTTGAGACCACTTGAATGTGTTAGCAGTCTTGCAGACCTCAACGTTTTCAAGCAAAAGATAAGGAAATACACACCAGATGTAAGATGCAAAAATTTAGCAATAGAAGATGCAATCATAGTGAAGTGTTAAATTGTTCCTTTAGTTTTAAAAACTACTAACTAGATACAAAAATTGAGTGACGTTTTCTGGCCCCTTATGCAGAAGAACAGATTTATGCAGAAATTTTTCAAACCTGGTTTGCTTGGGCACTAATTTGAACTGATCTTATCAGCTTGTGTCACTTCTTTCAGCAGCTCCTAGCTTTTAAGACTATGTGTGTGTTTTGCTTCCCCAGACAAAATTGTAGCCCCTCCTGTTCCCCATATGCCACTTCTTTCCCCACATCTACCATGCAGAGTGTGATCTTGGCCATTCAATAGTAACCATGTCAACAACCACGTTTTCCACTGCATTCTTAATTGCAGGTCCCAGCCCTCTTAGCATACTGCAGGCACTTAGGAACATAACTGAACAAACCTAGGTCAGAAAATTATGACTTCTCACAAGACCTTGCTGTCAGCCTGAAAACTGCCTTAGCTAAATCACTTCCGTAATGGGGCAGTATTGAATATGAGTATATGTTTATATTATGTTAGAATATGCTAATTAACTTACAGGGAATTAATGTTGACCTTTGGAGGCTGAGTTCCAGAAAAAGCTGCTGCACTTAAATATATTTAAACTGTAATTCAAGAAAGGGATATAATCATCATTGATAATGCTGAGGAGAAGTATTTATTGAACTGCAAGGAGCAGTCAGAAAAATCAGGAGCTAGGATGTGTAAAGAATTGGGTGGAAGGTAATGTTTTAGAAAGCAGTTGTGTGTTTTGCTTTTGGATGAAAGCCACTGGGAACAAGGGGCATTAGGTCAATTTGGTTAGCTTTTAGACAAGTCAGTATAGTCCCTCCCTGCATAATTTGTAATCTTACCAGTACAATTGACTTGCCCAACTTCAGTATCATTTCAGTGGTTATTGTCAGCTCTACTAGAACTAGTGGCTAGAGCTGATGATTGGTTCTCTAGTCATTCTGTGGTTTTCATGACTTAATACTGGCTTATGATTTTTGCAAAGGGTGCTGCAGCCATCTGAACAGCAGTGTTGGCATTTTAAAAAGTGATTAATATGCCTAGTCTTAAAAGGTGTGTTTTCTTCTATTGTTGTTCCAAGTTACAAAAATAAAACAAGAAACTGAGTAGCAAAGGAAGAGGAGGTCAGAAAGAAGAGCATAAATTAATGAAAATTACATTGTGGATAATGTCTTCCAGGTGCATGAGCGTACAGAAGAAATAGATTTCTTGCTTTTGGTGATCTGTAAACTGTTGCATACAAATTCACAGTCTGTAAAGGTAGGTTTAAAGTATGTTCTGCTACTTCTCTTGCAAGAATAAATTTTGGCATGTTTTTGATCTACAAAGGGCGTGTTTTAAAGAATTTGCCATGTATGTGTCATTATTTTTTACTAAAATATTTAGTTTGCCACTCTTCATAAGCAATCAAGCTAAAGGGCATTTTTTTTTTTCCTGGCTGCCATAATGTGTTCTGAGACACTTCTTTTCCTCATGTTAAAATGCATTAGTTTCCAAAGTCTGCTTAAGGGTAAAAAATGCAAGATGGATGTTTGACTAGAATTATTTACTTGGTATTGAGGGCAGTGCTTATCCTTGCTTAAATATGCTAGCATTAACTCTTGGAAATACTGAGCTATTTTTCAAATATATTTCAAATGAGGCAACATATTTGGAAAAATAGCAAAAAACCAGGAATGCTGTATTGTAATTTCTAGGCAGTACTGGTAGTAAAATGTGGTTAAGATTTTTCTCTACATGTTAGGAGACTGCGCTTTGTACAGGTTGCAGAGATTCAGCATAACCTATTTAGTCTTTGTGGTCTCAAAGTAATGAACTCATGTATTGTAAGAAACTAGATACAAATGATAGAGTTAGGCTAACTTGGTGTATTTCTGTGTAGCTATTTGGGACTGCAGAAATCTTGTGATACTGTATGTGTCCCTTAAGTACTTCAGTTAATGTGAACTGTTCTGTTCAAAGAAGGCATAACTTCAGTCTATATTGGCTGGTTTTGTTGCCATTGGAAGGGAGTATGTGTTCTGTACAGTCCACCACACTGATTTGAATTCTGATGACGTGTTTACATCTTCCAAGCACACTCTCGCTGAAAGTGCCCTTCCATTTGGCATGGGGCATATCTGTGCACTTCACATCTTTTACTTTTTACCTCTTGCCAATAAGAAAACTCACTTGTCCTTAAATTCAGAGACAGTAGTGTGAAGCTACCCAGCCTTTCTTAACACTTGGCTCTGCCTACCAAGAATGCCAAATAATTTGATCATACTTAGTTTGTGAAAAGTTTGCCCTTGATGCTGATTATCTAGTTGGTGTGAATGGCAGGAATCCCTACAGATCCTATCATCTCTTCTGTTAAAAAGCATTTTTTTTTTATAGGTTCCTGAAAGATATTCTCCCTGCCCCCTCCCCAGTTCTGATTAATCTCACAAAATCGTCACTGGAAAACTTTTATCTCCTTTATATCCTTCTCTGTAGTTGTTTCTTCAGATGACAATTTCACGTTGTATAAATCAAAGATAGTCTTACATTTGTGGGGGGCTGTGTCCCCCTTTGAAATTTTTATTTTTAATATTGGGGAGGGGGGAACTCAATTGCTGGGTTTTAGTGAAGTGAAATGGGTAATTCAGTTTGAATCTATACACTAAGCCCAGTGTCTCCTACTTCATCCCTTTTTAGCCCCTTTTGAAAAACTGTGAAAGAAGGGTGCTTTGATCACATAGGAGATTGATCTAGAAAATGCAAGATTCTTCTACCAGCCCCCCTGGATTCATGACACAGCAGGGTGCAAGGAGGCCTGTTTAAGAGGAAAGAAAAGAGTATTTATAATTCAGGGTGATATGAAATAAGAATTAGGTGTTTGTCTCCTAAGGTGGACATTGCAGATCTCAGAAGTAGCAGGTAATTCAACATTGCATCAACTAACAGGGTGGCAAGAGTGATTATGACACAGGGGACAATATCTACTTGTTATGGTTCACCTACCAACTATGCCTAGTTTTCTGGCAGATGGCAGGTGCAGATTATTGCTTTAGATCACAGAGCAGACATTTGATTGACTGAGGTTCTATGGTTGATCTTGCTGGGATGGCATTGTTGCAAGAAAACCAATGACTCTAAAAATGGCTTTATTGGGTCAGACCAAACAGTGCCATTTCCAGTAGTGACTAGGAACAACTACTTAAGCAGGAAAGTAAGAACAGGACAAAGATAGTCATATTTTCAGGTTCTAGCAAACTGCTGTTCAGGGACATCTGAAGTGAGGAGGAGTTTGTGTGTGTATTTTTAGTGGTATCTTGTGGGGCTCTAGAGACATAGCCATGCTGCATGAGTGGTTTTGGGCTGCTTGGTCTTGAACTCTCTGCTTCTGTTACCCTCTGTTGCAGTGTGTTCCTCCGCCATGTTGGTGGTACATGCTTGTTGAATTTCTGCTTTGGGAGTAGATCAAACTCTCGGTTTAGTAATGTGATCCTTCAGGTACTCTTTTTAGGAACCTATGGTTTTCCTTCTACTTGGAAGGACTCCATGCAGGTTACAGAGTGCAAATTACAAAGGTTGTCTACAAGAAGAGGTAGTTTAATATTCCTTGCCTGTAACTGTGGTCAGGATAATTTAGATTGGACTTTGTTTTAGTAGCCTTCAGGCAAGGTTACAGGTAGCCTGTTTTGCTAGCATAGGTGAGTCACTATCTATTCAGCCATGAGGTAGTTTGTGCTGTATTGGTACAGGTTTCATATAATACTTCCAGAATTATGTCTCTTCAGATTTCTTCTCCTTTTGGGATCATGTTAAATGACTTCATGATTTAGTCTTTCCTCTGTATGTATTCCTTGTGCCTTTACATATGCTTTGGAGCTGAGCACAGTGGTACAAGCCCACTACATTAGCTTGCCTGCCTGTCACTTCATAAGGGGGATGCTCTTGTATTTCATTGCATTTTTGTTTTGAGTGTTGATGTATTTATTTCATTCTGTTTTTGAATTCATGCAAGGTGTCAGGAAAGCAAAAGAGGACTGACAGTGTCCCAGTTCACAGGTACTGCTTAGAGTGGCTCAGGAGACCTGAAGATACAGAAGCGGAACACTACAGTTCATTATAACTCCTTGGCTGTTCATCCTTTTTCAAGTTGTATCTGTCTAGTTTATTCCAGCCAGCTGTGCTGAGCACTGGGAACACATTCCCAGTGGAGGGTGTTAGAGGGTAAATAGCAGTAGCCACTAAGTTATTTCATTCTTCTCCCTTGCCCCATTCTCCACATACCATGCTGTTTAACCAGGGAGAAAACAACAAAGCTATAAATTCTGAATTTCATAATAATTAAAATTAGAGGTGTCACCAGGTAGCAAATGTGATTTCTATTCTTCTGTTTAGGTGAATACAGGTGAGTCTGTGGTGAATCTTGGCAGAGTCAGCAAACAGTGCCAAGGAGCTTAATGTGATCCTTGAGAGTTCTAAATTGCATAAGTTAATTGAAACAGAAAATTTATTTGACGTATTTCAGAACTGTTGCAGTAATGTTTTTAAGGCTGGGTTATAATTACAGTTACTGCTGTTACAGGAGTAAGTCCATGTTTTGGTGGAATTAAAGACACTGATACCTAATTGGTTTAATGAAATGGGAGTTGAAATTACTTGGTATACACCTCTTTTTTTTTTCTGAGGACCATGTAGAGATCATAAGCTTAAGGAAGAGTACTATATGTTTCTAGGTTGAACTTGTACCACAGGAAAAAGTTTTTCACGTTGTCTGCCTTAGTCATCTAGCCTAGGCCTTCTCTTACAGGTGCTTACTTTTCTGTATGTGCTTCCTAGGAAATCTTACAGAATCGTTTAGGTTGGAAGAGACCTTTAAGATCATCAAGTCCACCTGTTAACCCAGGACTGCCAAGTCCACCACTAAACCATGCCCCAAGCAGCCCATCTATGCGTTTTTTATAAATCTCCAGGGATGGTGATTCCACCACCTCCCTGAGCAGCCTGTCCCAATGCTTGACCACCCTTTTGGTGAAGAAGTTTTTCCCAATATCCAATCTAAACCTCCCCTGGTGCAACTTGAGGCCATTTCCTCTTGTCCTAGCACTTCTTATCTGGGGGAAGAGATGGACACCCACCTGCCTACAAGCTCCTTTCAGGTAGCTGTAGAGAGCAGTAAGGTCCCCCCTGAGCCTCCTTTTCTCCAGGCTAAACAACCCCAGTTCCCTCAGCCGCTCCTCACGGAACTTGTGCCCCAGGCCCTTCACCAGCTTCGTTGCCCTTCTCTGGACACGCTGCAGCACCTCAATGCCTTTCCTGTCTGTAGTGAGGGGCCTAAAACTGAACATAGTATTCAAGGTGTGGCTCACCAGTACCAAGTACAGGGGGACAATCGCTTCCCTAGTCCTGCTGGCCACACTATTTTGGATACAAGCCAGAATGCTACTGGCCTTCTTGGCCACCTGGACACACTGCTGGCTCATATTCAGCCGGCTGTCGATCAGCACCCCTAGGTCTTTTTCCACAGGGCAGCTTTCCAGCCACTCTTCCCCAAGCCTGTAGTGTTGCATGGGGTGGTTGTGACCCAAGTGCAGGACCCAGCACTGAGCTTTGTTGAGCCTCATATAATTGGCCTCAGCCCATTGATCCAGCCTGTCCAGATCCGCCCTGCAGCACCCTCCTACCCTCAAGCAGATCAAATTGGTGTTGCCTGCAAACCTACTGAGGGTGCACTTGATCCCCTCATCCAGGTCATTGATAAAGATATGAAACAGGACTGGCCCCAGCACTGAGCCCTGGGGAACACCACTTGTGACTGGTCACCAGCTGGATGTAACTCCATGCACCACCGCTCTTTGGGCTTGGCCATCCAGCCAGCTTTTTTTACCCAGCATAAAGTACACCTGTCCAAGTCATGAGCAGCCAGTTTCTCCAGGACAATGCTGTGGGAGACAGTGTCAAAGGCTTTCTAAATGTCTGTGTAGACAACATCCACAGCCTTTCCCTCATCCACTAGGCAGGTCATCTTGTCATAGAAGGAGATCAGGTTAGTCAAGCAGGACCTGTCTTTCATAAACCCATGCTGGCTGGGCCTGAACCCCCAGTTGTCTTGCACGTGCCACATGATGGCACTCAGGATGATCTGCTCCATATCCTTCCCCAGCACTGAGGTCAGGCTGACAGGCCTGTAGTTACCCGGATCCTCCTCTCTGCTCTTCTTGTAGATGGGTGTCTCACTGGCTAACCTCTAGTCTTCTGGGACGTCCCCAGTTTGCCAGGACTGTTGATAAATGATGAAGAGCAGCTTGGCGAGCTCCCCTGCCAGCTCCCTCAGTACCCTTGCATGGATCCTATCTGGCTCCATAGACTTGTGCATATCCAAATGGAGCAGCAGGTCACTAACTGTTTCCTCCTGGACTGTGGGGATTTCATTCTGCTCACCCCCCTGAGCTGGAAGACAGGGATGAGAGTACCCTGAAGGTATCTGGTCTTACTGTTAAAGACTAGCAAAGAAAATGTTAAGTACCTCAACCTTTTCCTCATCTTTTGTGGCAGTGTTCCCCCCTGCATCCAAGAAAGGATGCATATTATCCTTGGCCCTCCTTTGGTTTCTAACATATGTGTAAAAACATAAGGGTTTTTTGTTCTTCTCTTTAACTGCAGTGACCAGCCTGAGTTCTAGCTGGGCTCTTGCCTCTAATCTTCACCCTGCATAACACTGTGATGCCCTTATAGTCTTCCTGAGTTGCCTGCCCCTTCTTCCAAAGGTCATAAACTCTCCTTTTTTCCCCAATTTTCAGCCAAAGCTCTCTGTTCATCCAGGCTGGTCTTCTTCCCCACCAGCTTGTCTTTCAGCACATGGACAGCCTGCTCCTGCGCATTTAAGATTTCCTTCTTGAAGAATGTTCAGCATTCCTGAATCCCTTGGCCCTTCAGAACTGTCCCCCAGGGGACTCTGTTGACCAGGCTCTTAAACAGGCTAAACTCTGCCCTCTAGAAGTCCAAGGTGGCAGTTCTGCTGAACCCCCTCCTTCTCTGGGAATTGAAAAATCTTACCTTGTGATCACTGTGCCCAAGGCAGCCTCTGACCACCACATCACCCACCTGTCGTTCCCTGTTTGTAAATAGCAGCTCCAACACGGCGTTTCCCCTGGTTGGCTCCTTCACCAGCTGTATCAGGAAGTTACCTTCCACACACTTCAGGAACCTCCTGGACTCTTTCCTCTCTGCTGTGTTGTACTTCCAGCAGACATCTGGTGGGTTGAAGTCCCCCACGAGAAGAAGGACTAGTGATCAAGAGACTTCTGCCAGGTGTTAGAGACCACCTTGTTGTGTGGTCTATAACAGGCTCCCACCAGGATATCTGCCTTGTTGGCCTTCCCTCTGATTCTTACCCATAAACACTGAACGCTGTCGTCACCATTGTTGAGCTCCAGGCAGTCAAAACACACCCCGCTGCCTCTCCTTCCTTGCCTGTCCCTTCTGAAGAGTTTGTAGCCATCCATTGCAGTACTCCAGTCATGTGAATCACCCCACCGTGTTTCTATGGTGGTGACTGTCATAGTCTTCCTACTACGTGATGGCACCCAGCTCCTCCTGTTTGTTGCCCATGCTTCAGGCATTGGTATAGATGCACTTCTGTTGTTCTGTCAATCCCATCTCCAACACTGGCATGCCTCCCCCAGGCTTATCTCTTAACAAGCTTGGTTTTATTCCCTTCCCCCTTTCACTCTAGTTTAAAGCTGTCTTGATGAGCTGTCTTAACTCCTGACCTAGAAACCTTTTACCCCTTTGAGACAGGTGAACCCTGTCTGTTGCCAGCCAGTCTGGTGCTGTGTAAACTGACCCATGATAAAAACTCCACCAAAATTTTAAGTCTTAAGCTTTTAACTTTGATTGTTTTAAATGTGCTTAGGATACATGCGTGTGGTACCCAAAGTTAAGACCATTTTATCATAAAGTATAGGTGGAGATTCCAGCATAGCATGGCATTTTGTGTTGAAATCAGTGTTTTACATTTGCTGTGCAATTTTTTAACAGGTAATATTGATGTCTGCTTTCATCAACTGTAAAGAGTTTGCTGATTACTTTGCACTTCCAGTTTGTAACGGTCTGAATCCAGTCTGTGTATTGAAGGTGGAAGGCAAACCTTATGCAATTGAAGAATATTATCTTGATGATTTGAAACAAACTGTTCATTTCGAGGTATTGTAAATATAACTTTATTTCTTTGGACATAGTCAGCAAGAAATTGGAATAGTTAATTGGAGGCTATGTGATAAAATTACAACAACCAATTTTACATCATAGTTCTAGGTAAGAATTAATATATGATGATAAAACAGGAGTCTTCTTACCAGCAGCGTAGTTTTTCTTTCATTTAACGGAAATGGAATGTAAAGGACTGGGTACTTAAAGTAGTATGTGACATTTTGTTCAGTAGTTTACATCTAAGATGAATAATGTAAAAGTCTGTGAAGAAAGTAACATATAAGGATTTATAGATCTACGTGAATACAGGTGACAAACTCAGAGGATATGTCCTGGGTTGGTTCATATTGCTATTATGTATTAAAGGCAGAAAGAGCTAGGAAATGAAGAGAGTCATCAGAAAAGAAGCATTTATGATTAGAAGTTTGATGTTACCAAGTTGGCTTCTATGTCAGCTGAGGCTCATGTGCTTCCTATTTTTCCCTCTTTTTGGGTTTTTTTTTTCGTTTTTTTTTTTAATAGTCTCAGAGCTGTTATGCAGTAGTTTTGAACATACTTATATTGTAGCCATGTAGGTCACCATGGCAAGTAGGTAATTTTGAGTAATGAAAATATGTTAGAATAACACATAGTCACTAAATCCCCGGTGGCCATTTAACAGCTTATATGGCTGCACTGGAGAATTGCTGCTCTAATGCCTAAGGGGGTAATAATACCTGAAGATTCGTTTGCTGTGCCAATCTTCAGCTTATAAACTGCGCAGCGTATTTGTAGAGCTCCTGACATGCTATTGTATAGCATGTATCTGCACAGACAACAGATAGCAAAGGAATAAATGTAAGTTTCAATTAACCTGGTATCTCTGGTTTTACAGTAGGGGTTTGTTTTACAGTGGTGAAGTTCCTACATAGCTGTGTGACACTTCAGCGTCTAAACTCTTTCAGACTGTTAGCGCCCAAGGTAAAATAAACAGGTTAAAGCAAAGTAGAACAAATGCACTCAGGCTGTAATAGTGACAACCACTCTAAAAATAACGGGCGTGGGAGTAATTATTGGTCAATTCTGGTAATTCAAAACACTGTTACAATGTTAATGCAATGAATAAAATGGGATGCACTTAAAAAGTAGCAATATGTGAATATACTATTATTATTTAGCTTTCATCCCTCAATTTTGCAGAAACTAAATTAGGGAGATAAAACAAACAGGTAGGTTAGGGGAAACCCAGAAGAAAACAATTGCTTATGCTGTACACAGCATAGGTATTGGTTATGCCTTGACACAGGAAAGCTAAAACAAAAGCCTGTGAACTGCTGAAGCTTTAATACAGCCAGAAAAATCAACTAAATCGTTACAGCAGTTGGCCCATCTGTTTTTATACATTAGTATGGCAGCTCAGATAATATGGAGGAGATTATGTAATATGATTTTTGTATAAGATATTTGATGATAGATGACAACAAAAATATAACCAAAAAATTCAGTAAGAAGTCTACTTCAGTCAGGTTGCATTTGTCATAGCTGCACTTTGAGCTGAATGTCAGCTGCCACACCTTTCACCTCAAAGACCATGAACAAAAGGAACTGCTTTCAGTGCTTATACCTTTTTATAGTTTTTATTTTCTCTATGTATATGAGCATTGAGCTTTGTGGGGTTTTTTATAAGTTTTCATCTGTTTCTTTGTTGTGTTGTCCTTACTGTAGCCATTCAGTTGTTCAGTAGGAGAAGGGTGTGATTGTCCAAGAAATGACTTGTACCTTAGGGCAACAATAGAAGCACATAAGTGCACTTGATTTTCTCTCTCTCTCTCTCTTTTTTTTTTTTTTTTTTTTTTTTTTTTTAGATGTATGAAAAAAAGAAGAAATTGAATTAGAAAGCACTGATGTTTGGTCTTTCATCTTGTTTCTTACAGTGTTATGTGTGGAGATTTTCTCTGAATAGTACTTCTATTGTAAAAATACTCAAAAACATAGAAGGCCTAAGACTATTTATGTAACAACTAATAAAAATGAAAGCAGAGCCTTAGTGTTAAGGCAGTTAGTGAGTTAATGCTGCCATGTGGAAGCAGGGGCACATTTTTCATCATACTAAAATCAAAATCGGTTAGCTAACTGCCTGAGGTACAGGCTTCAGGCTTTGGTTCTTAATATTTTATTTTTGCCTATAAAAGCCTGTAAAATTCACATAAAAGAATACAGAAGCTAAAAGAAAAAATCTTTGCTTTTTAGATAAACAGATTTTTTCCAGGTTTCCTTTTGACTTTAAAATTAATAGCTATAAAATCAGATTACATAAATCACAACTCATTCCTTAAAGCATCTTGATGGAAATCAGTTTAGTCCTTTGTAACTGTCTCATTTGCTATGAGATATGAACCTTTGTCCCTTCTCAAAAAATCTTAAAATAATTGGATGTTACTATATAAATGTAGAATTCTTGCATGAATCCTGCAGTGCTTTTGGCTTTAATGTGTCACTCGTTTCTGTCAAAGATAGTGTTTCAAAGCTATGCTTGAAAGTAAAAATTTCCTTTGATCAGTTTGTCTTGGATAATTTGGGAATTCACTGATAGCAGTTGTGATTTGGAAGATAAATAGAAATGCCTGTCGTTATTTTTTCTTCTTTATGCTTGTTTGCAGTAAACACTTTGCTATGACTAGATAGACATCTAGCTGAAACAAAGATAAAACTTTCTACTTGAATTTCTTCATTTGTAGGAGAGAATCAAAATAAGAGGAAAGGAAGGGAGAAAAACTCTATGTAGCACTGGCTTACCCTTGCCTGATATTGGGTCATTTATAGGTGCCACCATTTAATTTTTGAGTATGGGTTTAGTAAAAAGTAGTTTCTCTTTCTTTTGGCATACTGGCCTTTAAGCACATTGTTCTCTATATTTAACTGGATCGTTATTGTGTCATATCAGCACCCTCTTAAGCTCCAAGGAATCAGTGAAATACAGGTTTTGATGTAAAATGCATGAAGGCTGTATCTATAGGCAAATTTAAAGGTAGTTTTGTAAATGCTTACCTATTGCTATACTGTATTATTGGAGATATCAAATGCAAATTAATAGTATAGTTAATTCTGTGAGCAGATCTTAAAAATGTAAGCTAGGGAGTCTGTATGTTAGTCTTTGGCAGTAAATCTGTGAAATCCCGTGTCTACTTTTTACCTAAAGGCAAAAATGTGTGTCCCATTTTTGACTTGCAAACGTAAAAACTTCTTCATAACCCTGTAACTGAAGTCAGAGTCCAGATAAAAGGTAGTGAACTGCTGTCAAGAGCTGTTCTGATTATGTTATATTATTTCAGTCAGCTCTGACTGGGCTTTTGGTTTTGCTGTTTGCCACATCGTTACCTTTTATTAGGAGTGATGTGGAAGCCTTGTCGTGTTAAAGAATACTGAAGGTACAAGCAGTAGCAAAATTGAAAAGACAAATTTGACAGTTATTTAAGCAGGGATCATCTAAAACCAAAAATGTTGTGTTTGAGCAGCCCGGAAAAGATTAAAATAGGTTAAAATAACTCTTCTTCCTACATTCTTATTTACTGTTGAGGAGGTTTATAGGTAGCAGTAATACCTCTTTCTGGCTTTCATTTTGCTGTGTTAGATAAGGTAAGTCTTTGCTATTCTCCTTTTACAAGGAAGTCTCTTCATTCTTCTGGTCGGTGAATTAGTTGTAATTTGCTTCTGTTCAAGTTTTGGCTGATCCCCTTAAAAGCCTGGTAAGAATTGCGGATTGATTGTCAGTCCCCATCAGTTTCCCCAGCATCACAAACTCAGTACATGTTGGCTTCAAGAGTTCTTTCACTTCAGAGGCTGGCAAGTATGCTGGCTGAAAACTTTGACAAGACCTGAGCCAATTCAGAGTGATAGGGGCAGTTCTGTACAATGTCACTAATGTAGCACTCTCACAGTGACCTTTCCCGACCTACGGTCGTGCTTGCTTTTCAGTGGCATTACATTGGAAGGTAACTGCTTCCTTATGATCAAAGTAGGTGATCCAAGCAGCTCCTTATTTTCAACCGATACAGCATCTGCTTGTATACAAAATCTGTAATCCTCCGATGCATAGGTTTGCACGTTGTCTTACTGGATTTTATTTGACTTCAGACAATTAAAAGGATGCATTTATATGAATGATACGCTTATCAGTACACATATGATACATTCCAACTTTATCAACGTATCTTTTTCAGTTGCTTTTTTGCTCATTGAAAAATTGTGCAGGATTCTTTGCTTGTATGGTAACTGAATTTTTTGTGTGCTTGATTAAAATAAAAGCAAATCTCTCTGAAATGTGGACAACTGGTAAATACCTTTTGCTTCATTTACAGGGGAACTTGGAATATCTCAGTTTTGTGCATAGAAACATTAAGTGTTACTTTTGACTGTTCAGCATGCATTTTGAATTCCTTTCTAGGAGTGATGTCTTTTTCCCTACACTTTATGCTTGTTAGAAGTGCCTTGCTACAGCTGCATTTTACCTTTTGCTGGCATTTATCTGCACGTATTTACCAATTACTACTGACTGTTGCATTTTCGTTGTTAACTGTGTGGTCCGGTTGTTACAGAATGTTATGCTTAAAGCACAAATGCTCAGTTTTCACTGTTGCTTCAATTATAATACTGTTCCTTAAAAATAAAAATGAGAAGTCTAAGCCTCAATAAAACTATTTAAATACAATAAGTTACTACTGTAGTGTATCAAGCAGCAGGCGAAGGTGACTGATAAGCTAGGAGAAGTGCTTAGATGAGCATAAATGTAAATGTGTAGGTGTCATAGCTAGTGATAAAATACATGATCTCTTGGAGTGTACACATACATGATCACTTGAACCTATTGGTTTTCTTGGGAAAATCTTGGATGACTTAAACTGTTGATTTCAGCATAAAAGTAAGTAGAATATTTCACATGAGGGTGAAGGGAGGGAAGAGGAAAGAACTTCAAAGGAATAGTAGGAGGGAGAGAATTGCAGTTTGATTGTAGGATTTCTAACCATGTAAATTATGTAGAGGGCAGATTACACTATAATGCAAGTCTAGAAAAGTTAGAGATGGCAGTTAGGCCAGTAAAGAGTTTTCCTCTAGAATGAGAAGAAACCTTGAGAATGAAAGGTGAGCAATGATCAAAAGCCATTTTCCCTGCAAGGGAAAAATGTGTAAAATTAATAGACCATTCCCAGAGCATGTCCAGTTCATTAAGGATTTGCTTTTAAAAACTGAAAGGAAATGAAGTTACTCTTTGCTTTGAAGACTTGATGGTTTGTATTCTTAAATATTAAAGCTCTGAATTTGTGACAGAATGCTAAAAAACAGCGTAGACAGAATCATTATGGTTATGTTGTGTACAACATACAACCTGTTCTTTGACAGGGTGTGACCTAAAACACAGGATCCATTAAATGCAAAGGTAATTTAAATGAGAAAGAGGTACACAATTTATTTGGCAGTCAAGAGACCTGCATTATAACACCTGTGAGAAGGATTGTGCCTGCCTTATACAAATTCCTCTCGTTCTTGTCATCCTATTCCCATGGGCTGTGGTTAGTCTTACGTGCTTGACAGTTCTGGGTAAGGAGTATGTCCTGCAAATGTTAGGGAATGGAGTGTGGGCTACTGCTCATCTTAAGCCAGTAAATATCAGAAGTACTTCTTTAGAATTAGAATGGTAGGATGCTTGAAGGAAGATACTTATTTAGAATGTAAGGTGTGCTCCAGATTAAGTTACTACTTTGTACAGCTTCTGTGCTGGATCAGTTTTAATTGAAAAGCACTTGACGAATAGAAACGTGTACATGATCTACAGTCTTTTAGCTTGTTATACTGTGTTAACCTCTCTACACAGCTTCCTTCTCAAAGAATTGAGGAGCCAGTGATTGTAAAGGAAATGTATGAAGTAGCAGTGTCTTTGATTGAGTCATTTGATAAGTTGGAGATGACGAGCAGTAGGTAAGATGCAGTTCAAGATCTGGAATCAGCGGTTCTTTGGGGGAGTGAGACGTTAATTAAGGAACAGCAGCATACTGCATGCTTTTACTGTATACTTTTTAGCATATTATACCTTCTGTTCATTATATAGTTTGAGAGTAGAGACTTTCAAGATGCCTGAAAAATTTTTACTTCAGGAGTGATGACAACAAAAAATAAGAGTTCTGTATTATGCTAAGGTGATTTTTGGCTTCTTGACTCATAACATGTTAATCGAAGGTGTCTCCCTTTGTTTGTCATGACCTGTAGTTCTTGATAATGATTAGCTTTTTTACATGCTAGGCTTTTGTTAAAGGTGTCTAGTGATATTTTTAGAATACAAGAATATTACATGTGCTTGAAAAATTACTGAGTAAGTTTGCATAGAATTCAGCACTAGTATGCTACATTTTCATTTTAATATCTTCGGTAACCTAATTTGATTAATGTCCTTGCTAAATAAGAATGTTTCAGTTTGACGTAACTCTGAAGTTCCAATTTTTATATACCATGTTTTTCAGAAAAAAATGTTGCTAATAGTGTTTTGAATTCTGTTTCTTCAGGAATTGTAATTAATACATGTTTAAAAAAGTGCATTTCTGCTTGTTTAAGAGTAAAATAACTTGGGGTAGTAGAGTAGACTGAGGTTGTAAAGCTAATAAAAACTGCATGTTCTTGTTAGGGAGAAAAAAAACTTCAGTGTTACATCAAAACGTGGAAGTGTGCTCGTATTTTTACCAGGTGAGTGTATGTCTTAATAAATTTCTTTTTCATTACATATTCGCTAATGAGCTTTCTTCTGTCACTTCTTCCAGGTATTTATTAAACATACATTTAACTGTGGTTGATAGGTCTGTATTTGGGTATTTTCTTGCAGACTTGTTTAAATGTGGCAATAATTGGAAGACCTGGGAGTCAAAAATCAAGACTTTGTATGTCTTAAAAATGAAGTTACAGTAATAAAATTGATTCTACAGTTAATCCACAGAAATTCAATTGCTCATTCTTTTTAGAGTAGTTATTAAATATTGTGTGAGGTTCCTAGGATGCTTTTAGAAACATTTTCTTACCTGTGTATAGTGTAGTCTTTATTTAGATTCTTGTTGTAAAAGTTAAAATTCACTTTTTTCTTTCCATGTACATTGGTGTAGTAGGGAATACTCAAAAGCACACACAGTGACATAGCAATTAATGATCGGAGAACTGGTTATGTATAGTTTTAGTCTTCTTTAAACAGTAAACCTAAATTATCTTATGCTGCCTCTAAAATCTAGCTAAGATGTTCAAGTAAGAATGACAGCCAAAAAAGTGTACAACTTTTTGTGTAACTAGGCTGCAGACTAGATTTCCCAAGCATCACAAACCTGTTAACTGGTCATTTCAGTTATTCTTTTACTTGGACATGGAAGTTTGCTAGTTGAAAACTTTGAGAAGACTTGGTTACATTCTAGTGGAGTCACCTTGGAGTCAGGAGCGGCTGTTTCCTTGGGCACAGTGAAGTTTATCCCTACCAGGGCTTTCTAACTCTCTGTAAATTCTTTATGAATGTCATTTCCCTGCTGTGTTGAGCTTAGAAGTAGACATGCTAGCACTCGAGCTAGAAACACCGCACACCAGCAGAAAGGTATATTGCACTTGTAGAGTAGCTTTCAGTGGAGGGTGCTCCCTGATAGCTAAAAGCCATTAGAGCTGCCTTTCTTGGAGTTACCCTCTATTAAATCAATGGGTAGGAGGAAGTACTTCATCTTGTCAGTGCAGGACCCATTCCAGTTTGCCATTAATAAAGTAGGGAGACCATCTTTGTTGCCTCTGGCCTCTCATATAGCTGTTTGTCTGGTGTACTTTCAGACTTCCTCAGGCTCTTTTGGGTCTTCATTTCAGGGCTGAAATTACTCTTCAGCGCTTTCAATTCCCAAATCTTTTTTAATCTTTCTCTTTGAGGTGTTTTTTAGTGTGCTGCTATCCTTGATGTCTTGTAACTGCAGCTGATAAAATGAAACTTCCTGTTTAAATACTTTTGGTAAATTCATGAAGACCTCTGTAGATAGTGCTTTCTGAATTAGCTTGTGCTCAGGTTTGGTTTTTTGTTGTTTGGTGTTTGACTTTGGCCTGTTTTATAACTGGAGTAAGTATCTCTTGAGTAAGACTGTTCTTGAACACAGGATTAGCAAATACCTCTTGAAATTTTCTTCACAAATAGTCTTTATACAGAACTGGAGAAGAGGGGAGGAGAGCCCTTAGTTTGCAAGAGGGCAGCTGAGACAGATCTGGGTAAAAATAACCTCCACATTTAGGACACTGATTTGAGATGCCTAGATCTTTTGAGTGCTTGCAATTACATAGCATTTTGTACATTCAAAATAATACCCCCATTGAAATTTCAAGCTGAGTAGGCATCAGCAGCCAGAAGGAGTAGTGCTGTGCTGAGGAGTACTGTTAAGTGATTTTTGCCCGCTGTTTTTGTGGAGCTCAGTGATGGGCCAGAATCCACTTCCATAGAGCAGCTGCAGCTGTCTCAAGTAGGATGCCACGTTTTCACTTCCTTTTGTAATTGCCTGTCTTGTTTGGTGCTTATAATGTTACTGAGTCTGAGTCTTTACAGATTATCCGACACAGTCCTCCGTTGATTCCAGAGCTAGTCTGTCCCTAGGTATTAGGTGATACAAAGTGCTGTGTTTGGAACTGTACATTGTTTTATTTTTTTAGTAGATGTACATAAATATGTTCCCAGTGGGCTGCATTGTTTGCACAACCAGTCTTAATTCTGGCATTTTTTTGAGTGCTTGACATGGCAACCTTAAAGTTTCTTGAGCATATATGTTGCTTTTTAATAGACTTTTTAAAGAACAAATTGGAAGAAGAGGTGAGACACTGTTGACTGAATCATCACTGAGCTATGCCTTTAAGTATGTTAACGTGCTTCTGTCAGACTAACTGATGGGCTAAATGAAAGCAGCAGTAGGTTGTCATCCTCTTCAGGAGCCTGCAGAAGGTGGGGATGGCCTGATTTCTCTGTGCTTTGCATGTGCTTGTTAATGGCAGGGAATTGCATAGCTTAAAGCTTCAGGGTTTTCTTTCAGATGGATTCTGCTGTTACTGTCCTAAGCTTTTATTTGCTCTACTTCTGTCAATCTCTTTGTCTTCCTTCCTTCTAACTTATGAAGTAAAGTAATGGTCATCTAAAGGGTGAAAGAACTTTTACATCCAGGTGTTCAAACTGCATTTAGCCTCACTGAAAATCACAGCAGTCCTGTGCAGCAGTTACATGATAATTTTATTTTTAATGTCCAACCAGGGAAGCCCAGTGTTGGACATTTTTTGGAAAATGGGGGGTTTGGAATTGAAGTCTCAATAAGAAGTAAACTAGGCTTCTCAGAAAGGTTTATGTCTGTGGAGATACTCAAGAAGACAGCAAAAATCCCTTAGTCATAAGATTTCCTCAGGCAGATGTGAAATCCATGACCCAGAGAATGGGCACTGGAACTGCCAAAGGTAAGATGGCTAAGGCAGAAGTAGCTAATTTAAAAAAAAAAAAGAAAAAAAAGAAAAAAAAAAAGATTTCTCTTGGCCCTGCTCTTTGAAACAGCTTGTTATAGCTGAAATACCCAAATTTATCCTGAGCCAGACATTCAGCTTGTGGTGAGCATTGTCAGTTTTAAGGAACTGAAACAAGGGCTTATAATGGGACACTGGCAGATAACCTTTGTTTCTGATATATGCCACTTCACTTTAAGTGTAAAATTATGCAAAGTAGCTCCTGAGAAATTGACCTAGTGTTTCAGTGGTTCATTATGACATTTACCGTTTAACACTTCTGCTGTTCTATTATACAGTGAAAAGGAGTTAATAATGAAAGTCAATTAAGAATTTAAGTAGACATGAGAATTGGTTTATAGAATTGTTAGTGATCACTGAAAAGAAAACAAACTCTTGATTACTTTCTCCCTAGGTTTGAGTGAAATGAACTACATGCATTCATGTCTCTCAAATATGTTTAACAAAAGGTAAGTTAGACCACATTTGCTTCAGTTCAATTAAAATTGAAAATTAATCCATCAGCTGTATGAGTTTGAAGTACATAACATGATTTAGCACAGAGGTGTAATTAATTTTTATATTACTGCATCAGTAAATATTTCACTAATATGTTTTCCTTAGGTGGCAAGTGTACCTGCTTCACTCACATGTGACATTAGAGCAACAAAGCAGTGTGTTTTTGAATACAGCTCCTGGCTACAGAAAAGTAAATATTGTTGAATCATTACTTCAAGTGCATGAAACTTTTTGCTAGAGCAACAATAGCAAATAATAATGTATAAAACTATTATTAGCAGTGCGAGCTCAAACCATTGTGTGAGGGCAAAGCAGTTGTGTTTTTTCAAGATGTGAACTGGTTGCCTTTCTTACCAAGCTGCTGCTTTAACTGATGTGTAGACCTCAAGAGAAGTGGAATAACAGGAAGCTATCTTTCAGTTATTGCATGACACTGTTCTTTTTTTTTTTTTTTTTTCATAAGGTTTTATCCTTCAGAATAGTCTGTGCGTGCCAATTCTTGTACCTGCAGGACAGTAGTATGCTGCTGGTGGCACTGCATAGTAAAGCAGTCCCCCAGAGTGGGGGTCTCTTGCCTGCTTTGTACCCCGCATTTTGGCTGTTGTCTTGGTTTATTTATCACTGCTAGTCATGTGATATTTTGTTAGGACAAAAGCATAAGGAAATATTTCCATTCTTCCTCTATATTGTCATATGCTGTGCTACTTTATTAAGCTTCTGTGGTCTTAGGACAAGAAAATAGGTTTTCTTGTGTTGATTGCTTATTTTAATATGCAGAGCAGAAATACTGTGTTGCAGTATTACACTTATATTTCTTATTAGCAAGCTGGATTTTTCACATAAAACATTAACTTTTTCTTTATGCATTCATTGCTCATTTTTGCTTCAAAACTCAGGTTATTCTAGCTACAAACGTAGCTGAGAGCTCTGTAACAATTCCTGACGTTAAATATGGTAAGTAATCTAAATCTTGTAATCATGTGTATGCTGTATTTGGAATGTCTTCCTTACTTGTGCTAGCCTATATTTCCATAACATGTCACCATTTTACAAAGCATTGCTGTTGGAGTTTAATTTTGACAGTTGTTGAATTCCTTCTTTCATGACAGAGAACAGTTTTAAATCTGAATATATGAACAAGTAGTAGATCTGCTGAGTGGAGTGTTGGTTTTAATCTTTACTGGAGTGGGGAAAAAATAGTTTAAATGCAGTAACAAGCAGAATCAGACCTTGTGTCACAAGTACCTTAAGCTTTTTATTGACACTCTGACTATATATTGAAATAATTGCATCAGATTAAGCAGATTCTGATACGGAATGTCTAAATGCTTAAATGATTTCCTTTTAATGTTTGCCATCTGCACTAACTGTTTATTATATTTATGTTAAAATCTATTTTAAATTCTGCTGGTATTCAGAGTATCCTGGGCCCGGTTGTTTATAAATCTGGTGTTCTCGTTACAGGTTTTCAAGTAATTGAAACTTTCCTTTTCTGATAACACAGAATTAACTGGTATTCTTTCTCAGTGCCATGAGGATAAATTGTTTTGTAATAATACTAGATTCCCCCCCCCAATTGCAGTGATAGATTTCTGCTTAACTAGAACGTTGTTTTGTGATGAGGAAACGAAGTACCAGAGTTGGAGACTTTTCTGGGCATCTAAAACAAACTGTAATCAAAGAAAAGGTAAGATGACAATAGGTAATGGAAAGGAATTTTAGAAGCTAATCTTCATGGAGAATTAGATGTTGCTTTTCATTTTGTTAACAGTAAAAAGCACAGATTATTTTTGCCATGAATAGTTTATACAGAAAACATAATTCCTTACCATGTCAGGATATTAAACAGTGATTAAACAACTATGCCTGAATATTTTATTTTGTTCAAGTATTTTTTCCAGAGGAATGTTTCAGGGACTGTAACACTTGTAAGGATTCTTTGTTATTTAATAGTAATTTTTTTCTATCACAGGCCATTTTTAAAAAGAGGAGGTAGGTACTGCTAGGTATTTATTATATTAATTACCTGTGAGTTTCAGCAGTGAAAGAAACTTTCATGTCTATTTGTCACTCTTAAATCAGTTGAAATATCCACAGCAGTGTTTCTAGTGTAGACCAGTGTTTGTAGCACAAGGTTAAGTAAGTTTGCATATTGGCTCTTCTAGTAAGACAGTACTCTTAATATCAAAATCTTTCCATTTCAGTTGAAGAGTACTAAATAAATTAATAACAGGACATCTTTAGATATGAAAATATCCTCATTTTTAAATATTATGATGACTTTGCAGTTACAGCTTGTGGTGGATTGATCTTGGCTAGATGCCAAGTGCCCACCAAAGCTACTCTACCACTCCTCTTCGTCAGCTGGCAGATGGAGAAACATTACAACAAAAGGCTTGTGGGTCAGGATTAAGTACACGGGAGATGATGTAACAGTTACCATCACAGGTAAATAAGACTTGACTTGGGGACTTCAATCTAATCTATTATCATCAAATCAGAGTTAGGGTAATGAGAAATAAAACCAAATCTTAAAACACCTTCCCCCCACCCCTCCCTTCTTCCTGGGCTCAACTTCACTCCTGATTTCTCTACCCGCTGAGTGGCACAAGGCGATGGGGAATGGGGGTTGCAGTCAGTTCATTGAATATTGTTTCTGCCACTCTTTCTTCCTCACACTCTTTCCACACTCCGTTGTGGGGTTCCTCCTGTGGGAAACAGTTTTCCATGAACTCCTCCAGTGTGGGTCCTTCCCATGGGCTGTAGTTACTCACAAAGTGCTCCAGTGTGGGTCCTTTCAACATGCCCTTTCCACGGGGTGCAGTCCTGAAGGACAGACTGCTCCAGCCTGTGTCCCACAGAAGTCCTGCCAGCAAACCTGCTTCAGTATGGGCTCCTCTTTGTGATGCCACAGGTCCTGCCAGGAGGTTGCTCCAGCACAGGCTGTCCATGGGGACACAGCCTCCTTTGGGTGCATCCACCTGCTCTGGCGTGGGGCCCTCCATGGGGTGCAGGTGGATATCTGCTCTGCTGTTAACCTCCATGGCCTGAGGGCGATAGCCTGCCTCACCATGGTCTTCACCATGGGCTGCAGGGGAATCTCTGCTCTGGTGCCTGGAGCACCTCTTCCCCCTCCTGCACCAACCTTGGTGTCTGCAGAGTGGTTGCTCTCTTGTATTCTCCTTCTCCTCTGACTGCTGATGTGCAGCAGGTTTTTTTACCCTTCTAAATTAACACAGAAGTGGTGCTGCTGCTGTGGCTGATGGGCTCAGCCTTGGCCAGTGGCAGGTCCACCTTGGAGCTGGCTGGCATTGGCTCCACTGGACATGGGGGAAGCTTTTAGCAGCTTCTCAAAGAAGCCACCCCTGTAGCCCCCTGCTACCAAAACCTTGCCACACAAATCCAATACACAGCTTTATTTCTATTTGAATCTGCATTACTGTAGGGTATGACAACAAGCCGATAAGCAATCAGTAGAATCAGTGTTTTGTATAGCAGACTTGGACTTATTATATATATATGACTTAAAAATATGGCCTTACTCTCCAGTGGAATATCCCAGTGAGTGGAGTACCCTTGAGTTTATTGACATGAATGGTGGTTGGATTTGTGAAGACAGACTTTGTGAATTGGTGTGTTTTCTGTAAATAGTAGATCATAAAGATGTTTTGCTGTTCATCATGGTATCTTAAAAGTTGTTTATATAGAAGATTTTTTCTAGCTATAGAGTCAAATAGGAAATCAGAGTATACTCATTTGTGTAAAGAAATGCAAACACAAAGCGTATTTACTCTGCATATAGAATCTTCATTTTGAGGGTATGCTAAAACTTGCAATGACGTATTTATCTATATTAAATTAAGATTTGGTAGGACTTGCCTTTTCCTGGTTTTGAGGAAGTGTATTTTAGCACTGAACTTGTATTTTCAATTGAGAAAGATGAATGCCGATTTGAGGAAAGTTATATGAAAGAGGTATTTGAGTGAAAAATTGAAGCAACTCTTTTGTTAGTTACTGCTGGTATGAAAGCAAAATGATTTCATTTGATAGAGATAGGCTAGAGAGAATGTCTCCATTGGGCCTGTCTGCTGCAAGAGAGCAAAATACTGGTCAGTGTGCAGCATCAGCTGTCACAATCTGCTCAGCTGCCCAGCAAGCTTGTAGGTGGATGGGTTTTGAAAAGCCTGAAACTTGGGCAGTTTAAAATCTGGTCATTTGTTCTTTTATGCGCAGGCCGTGCTGGACGTGTTTCCAAGGGGTATTGTTACAGGCTTGTACACAAGGACTTCTGGACAGACTTTATTCCAGAGAAGTCAATACCTGAGATACTGGTAAGACTTTTGGGGAACATTTAAGATTAACTTTCATTTTTTTTAATGCAGGTGGTCATGGCAGAGACATTAAGAAGTTTTGCTTTACTTTTCCTGAATACAGTGTACGATTTGAATAGTTACTAGTAACTGTAACACTGCATAGAATTCAAGTTGATAAATTATTGACAAAGACCATTCCCCATTAGAAGAAGATGCATTATAGCAGTAAAATGGATATGAGTTAGAAGTAAGCTTGTTCAAAATAAAAATATCCTTAGTTACACAAAATAAATTTCTGTTTTTAATAAGTTGTAAACTTTTAGCTTATTTATCATATAAAACACTTTGTCACATTTTCCACGGTGGGAAAGTAACAGTAACATTGTCTTCATTTCAGCGTTGTCAATTGGGATCTACAGTCTTAAGAATAAAAGAGCTTGATATGGGGGAACCAAAAGCCTTGCTGGCAACAGCTCTTTCTCCGCCCAGTGTAGGTGACATTGAACGTAGCATACTTCAGCTGAAAGAGGTAGGCATTCTTTTAATGCTGTTAAAATCAAGGTAATAAAAACATACTGTAGAAGTGTTTTTCTTGGTATTTAAGGTAGTGGTAGCCTTAATTGGTACCTGAGATAAGAACTGTGTCTAGAGAATCTTTTCATGCATTGGACCGTCGTTTGGTTACTGTCCTCTTCAGTATAATTTCTGCAGTTACTTCATTAAAACAGGATTATAATTTCGTCAGGGATTAATGACACTGAACTAGCATCTATGGCAAGAAAGAATAGGGAAAAAAGTAAGAGAACTTGAACTCATTTATAAACAATTTCACTTACACAAAGTAGTAAAATCACACTCTTACACCTTATGATGTATAAAGGTCAACCTGAAGATCCTCTTCTGACCTGTACAAGGTTGGTGATTCTACTTTTCAGTTATAAGGTTGATAAGGGGTAGAACATTGATTACACTACACTTTTTCTTTTCCAAGAAATGCATAAGAAATGTTATTTGTATAATTTCTAGCTTGCTTTTATATCCAGTATATATAGTAGAAACTTTGGTTTCAAAATACTAGGCTTTTAAAATTGATTTAAAACTTCCACTTAATTACAATTTTGATACTAATTGATGTCACTTTGAGATAATTGCTTGCTTCTTGTCTTGTTTTCTTACAAACTGGTTTCTGTTTACTTTGTCAACTTTCACAAGTGAATACATTTTAATTTCTCTAGCTGGGAGCGCTTACAACTTGTGCACAAACAGAAGAAAATCCACGTGATGGTGAGCTGACTTTCTTAGGAACGGTATTGGCACGCTTGCCAGTGGATTTGCATCTTGGAAAATTAATAGTCCTTGGGCACGTCTTCAGGTGCTTAGAAGAATGTCTTATTATAGGTAACTGAAAGAAAAATATGTGAGAACGTTTCTCTAAAAACAAGTGATTTGCAAGTTTTCATTTTGATCTGTTTTTGTTGTAGCTGCAGCACTGTCTTTGCGGAGTTTTTTTGTGGTATCTTTCAAAAAGCATGTTCATGGACACAGGTATTACCCTAGACGTTTTACAACTTTCTGACAACACCTGGGGGCAGAGGGCTAAGTTGACCACTAAATATAATTTTCCATGTCATGAGTCTAATTTTCTGTCAAAAGTGCCAGGCAGCGCAAAAAGAAGCTTTTCCGTGGCAGCTGAGGTGCTGATAGCTATTTCTGTGTTAACTAATTAATATCACAGAGCTAACTCATCCTTTTCTGAGTACAAGACCTGATTCTTCAGTTTTGCCTGTCTGATGTGGACGTGTGGCAGTGTCTGTTAAAACATTTTTTTTAAATAGTATTATTTTTTTATTGTTGTGCCTGCACAGTTTAGCAAGGAGATGTGAATAAGAACAAATAATTACAATAAATGTATTGACTTTGTTTGTTAATAGTTCTGGAAGGTGTTATTAGTGTAGCATTCTGAGCTGTATAATACATGCAATATTTGAAAAAAATACTGTTCATTCTTTTGGTTTGTATTGCCAGGATCAAATTGTATTTTGCTGCCAATAGTAAGAGTGACTGTATTGCAATTGTGAATGCATTTAAGGTAAGTCTTTTTTTCTGGCTCATCTTCCAGTGAAATATGAAAGACCAAGATGGAGCTTCTCACCTTTGTAGTATAAGTGCAGCATTTGTGCTTTGAAGTTGTTAA
This sequence comes from Ibycter americanus, assembly GCA_035590275.1. NCBI lineage: Eukaryota > Metazoa > Chordata > Aves > Falconiformes > Falconidae > Ibycter > Ibycter americanus. The sequence continues at coordinate 35,577,223 of JAVJGI010000063.1, read as the reverse complement.
AAACATCACATTACTCCTAGCTACTTAGTGATACTTTTTGAAGGCTGTGTCCTACCGTGTAGCACTAGTAGTTCTGATTCTCTGTTGTAATAGCCAAAAATAAAATGCCAGAGATGTGGTGACATTGGTAGCTATTGGTAGTTAACTGAGGACAGTTTGGACTGGTAAGTTCTAGTACAGAATAAGTTTGATGTCCTTCCTCCAGACTTCATAGCTTTGACTGTAGTATGTTATTCTGTCCAAATGCAATGTTCCTGTATGCCTGGCTGTGCGGTAGCCCAGCACCATGGACAGGGGCCGATCCCTGCAGTTTCAAGTGGAGCTGATACAGCATGGGAAAGACTTCTGCTAGAGGAACTTGCTATTCAAAATGCAACGTTTTACATTATGGATGGTCTGTAATGTCCTGTAATCTTCCAGAGACTCCAAAATCTTCAGTTGCAGATCTAATTTATTCCATTTTGTGTATGTTGGCCTTTTTTCACTTTGAAAGCTGATTCATTTTTCTGTACTCTGGTGTCAGAATTTTATGAAGCATACATGGACATGTATGCCACGCATACCCACTGATCCTGAGGCTCAAGCATCATGTTTTCTGAATACCGTTATCCTGTTGTAGACTGTATTTACCTCATGTCCTGTTAATCTGAAGGTAATATTTCTATAAACCAGTATATTGTCCTGGAAAACAAACACATTCAAACAGAGGTTCCTGTGCAGTATCTCGGGGTGTGTGTAATGTGAAAGCTTTATGTTTTGAAAGGCTGAGTATGAGAAAAGAACAGGGAAAGAACTTGTTTTCAAACTTCCTGGTTCAGATTAGATTTCTTCCAGGGTAGGCTGAAGTTCTGTGAATTATTAGCATGGTTTTTTTAAGCTCTTGCTTATGAAAAGATCTCAGTGATTTGGAAAAGGTCAAAAGCTTTGGTAGTAGAAGGAGAAGAATCCAGGGAAGTAAAGGCTAATCAGCCTGGTTTAAGTGATATGATTTTCAAGAGGGAGGGTTTTTTTTTTTAAAAAAAAATAATGTCAGATAAGTGAAGGGGGTTTTTTTGACATACTATAAGGCTTAGTTATGGAAGTGGTGGATGTCAGAAGCATTATTTAAAATCAGTACATCAGCCTCAATCAAGGTAGGGAAATGCAGTCTGGCTATTCGACTATGCTAATAGTGTCCACAGTAAGCTGGAAAACTGTGTTATAAGGTGACATGCTGTCAGACTAGAAGAAATGGATTCTGTGGGCATCTGTCATAGATTTGCTGCCTAAAAATTAATTTGCAATAATATTCTGGGTACGTTGATTTTTCTTCCAGCCCCGTTTTCTGGGATGCATCCATGTCAGAACTGTATCTGGATCAGTCAGTTCACTCACTTCTGTCCCAAAGCAAGGAGAAAATAAAGATTCTGAAAGTAGCCTGCTTTATTACACCATCAAGTCAAAGCATCCAAGTTATATTCATGAATGTTTGCACGTGCTTTAAAACTTAGTCCATTTCCTCTCTGAAAACTAGGTGGCTAGCCTGTTGTATGTTGCTGTGTTATCAGATGGCTATTGTACCTCTCCCAACATGGATCAGGACTTAGTCCTTTAAGATCCAGAATCTCTAAGCTATGTCCAGAAATTCAGTGACCGAAATGCTGTGTTTACAGTTCAGTTCCAGGAGCTGATGGCAAGTTTGAGGCAGTATATGCAATTACAGTTCACCCAGTTGTGCTTAAACTACTTCTCAGTCTGCATATGCAGCATTGCATACCATGACCTCTGCATGGACTTAAAGGCAGAATAGTTACCTTCGTACAGCAATTCTTGTTCTTTAGTATGCTTTGTACAACAACTATAACCCTGCCAGGCTTCATCCCTGCATAATGCATCCTTAGAATTACATTTTGCAGCCATACCGCTTTGTGTGCTCACATAAGAGCAAAGGAAGACCCAGAGTTATTGCTCACCCTCAACAAAATTCAGTAAAACTATTCATAAGACTGAGGAGTATTTATATCTACTTAGGGACCAACCAGGCAAGTGTCAGACTAGAATCATTAAATAATTGAGGCTGGAAAGGACCTCAGGAGGTGTATAGTCTAGTCTCTTGCTCAGAGCAGGTTCAGCCATGAGGTCAGTCAAAGTTCCTCAGAGTTTTATGGACAAGATCCTTAAAAATCTGATCTGAGTTGGCCATGCCGTGTGGGATGTTGGAACAATTGATCTGAAGAAGACTCTTCCAACCTAATTACTGTGATTCAGATTTCCTTATACACTTCTGTGCTTACATATTTGTAGTCTGTGTTAACCCAAAGACATCTGGTTTTTAAATCGGTGTTAAAAAATTATCTTCAGTATAGATGTGGAAAAAACTTCATAGTCTTAAATGTCACATTAATAATTGTAATAATTATTACTGAAGTACTGCAGTTTGTACCTGAACACTACACCACTTTTTTCTCAGGCATGGCAGTCCTGCACGCAAAAAGGGAACCTGAGACATCACGAGGTTAGTTAAACTTTATTTCTTCTTTTCTATTCAAGGTTGATAACTTCACTCCTGGAGTGTTTTCTAGTCTTAGTAAGGATTTTTTGCTAGCAATCCTTCTTTATAATAGATTTTTTTCATAAGTAAATAGAAACATAGGCTTTGAGAGAACATGAGTCTTTGAATCCAGTGCTGAGTGTTTGAAGGTAATCCCTTATGTAGTCCCTTTCACAGATGGATCAATAGTGGCTAGAGATGTGAAAAGAGAAATTGAACTGTAGTTGAAAGAAACATTTTTCATATGCAGAAGTGTCTCTTGTGTATTTTTTTTAAAGAAACACACACATCCCCCCACAAAAAAGAAAAAAAAACCCACCCAGAACTCAAAACCTGAAAGATGGAAGATCTTTATGTGCACCAGTCACAAAAAACCAGTAGTATGCACACAATAACTGCCCCTGGTCTTTCTTGTGTGTGTGCAAGATAAAACCTTTTTTATTTCTGTTTCTTTCAGAGGATAATATGCCTTATGAACACCAGTGCATAACATACAGTGTATCATAGTGAGTAGTCAGGGTGGCCAGAATCTTGTCTGCTAAGGTTATACATCCAGATAAAGAAGTTCATCTGGTTTGGGTTTTTTTGAAGAAATGTCCATCTTGAAGTAGATGTACAAGAAGTAGAAGCAACACAGAGGAGTTGGACTTGTGGGCTTACGTGAAAAATCTAGATGACCTACAGCTGCCCTGGTGGTAAGCAGGGACTAGTTTGTTAGTCAAATAGGTCTTGTATTTTCTTACATGTCATAATACTTGATTGATATGGATGACAAGAAAGCTGTGAGATCAGATTCTTCCATGACTATATATAACTACTGTGTCTACACAGAAGAGTATGAGAGAAAGCTTACAAGCAGTAGAAGATAAAAGTTTCTAAGAATTTTTGCATTTGCATTTTTCACTTTTCCAGGCAGAGCGTGAGTGGGGTCAATCAAATGGCATTCATATCAAGAAGATCAGAGAGGTAAGATGAAATAGATAAGTCCTTCTGCTTATAAAAATTAACTCTCCTTTTTTTCAACAAATGTTAAGCTCTTGGATAAGGCTACTGTATTACTAGGTATCTATCAATATATAGAGATGTATATTTTCTTTAAAAAACCTGAATTTTGAGATTTGGTTTTGTTTGGGGGAGGAGAGATGGTACTACTTAAAGCTGGAGAATATCGGGACTCCAAGTATGATTTAAGGCAGAAGCTTTATTACTTACAGTCATAGTTCCTGTATTACCTATAGTCACATTTTCTAAGAGACCTCTATTATTACATGCTAATTCTGTAGGTTCCTCAGATACACTAGATGTGGTGTGACTGCTGTCTCTTGTTACATAACTTTTGTCTTATAGTTAAGATAATTTTAAGCAAATACAGCTACATAAAGAGGACTAGAGAATTTGTGGGGCTTTGTTGCTAACGTTATTGTAGCAATTAATGAAAACTCTGCATCTCAAAGGGCTTCAAGCTTAATGTGGGATGTTGAGAGGGGAATTAAATAAAACTCCTGAACAACTGGGATTGGCAGGGCATGGCCTTTCCCAGTATTCCAGCAGTTCATACCTTTGGCATGAACAATGTAGGGCCTATGTTCAAAAAGCAGAGGAGAAAAAAAAAAAAGCTTTTCATGGTAAGCAACCGTCTGGATAAGAAATGCCAATAGCTTCTTAGCTTGTTTATCTGATACCAAGGAAAAAATGAGGAAAAAAAGCAAATTCTATAAAACTGGAGAGCTGAAGGATCAGTTTGGACAGCCTGTGATAGCTTCCCAGGTAGACGGTATTCTCTTGGCCCGGTTTCAGATAAAGCAGGAAGAGGTTGTGCATGACGTAATAGTTAGAGTTTAGAATGGACACCTACACTAACACTTAAGAAAATTTGGGCTTTTTAATTTGCCACGCTTCCAGATACAATTTTATAATTCCATGTGTGTTTTGCAGAACTGAAGCAGCCACACAGACTGGTTTCTGATTATGAGGAAAATGGGAGTTTTAGTATCCTAAAACTACCAACAGCGGAAAGGAAAACGTAGATTTGAAGCAGTTGAGTGGACTGTACTTTTCTACATGTGCTCCAAAATCAGTTGGGACACTTGAAGGCATTCACTGTGTGGGTGGAGAATCGGTGGCTGCTTATGGAAGCCTCTTGGAAATGCTTAGGATTGAGAGCTTAACAGAGCATGTTCTGCTGTAGGGCATAAGTTTGATTTTGCTTAAAGTGATCACAGTTGTCTGCTGAACTGGGGGTGCAGTATACGTGGTCACTGCTACAGTTAGGTCCAGAAGTCCAGGTTGTTATTAGCATGGTTTTTACCTTTTAAGATACAAACTCCAAATGATTTAAATGGAGAATCAGTATATAGTTTTGGAAAAGGTTATTTCAGTTCTTTTTCTAATTCTGTTCAACATGTATATGCGTAATATGCTTTGTGACTACAAAACTCTACTTTATAAAGTGATGTCAAGAAAACTGGTTTAGTCGCAGTACTGAAATAACTTCCCGAAGTAGAGATGCTGAGCAGTATGTTGGGTAAAATACATACTAGTCACCTAAAACAGAAAGGGGAGCTTGCCCACTTATTTAGACTTTTACTACCAGATTTTAATTTGTGGACAGTTTTGATGTGTTTAATGTGTAACATCAGAGTTCAAATTTCAGGTGGCAGAGTTATTTCACAACTTGAAAGAACGAGTCAGCGTATTTAACATGTATGTTAATGCTCAGCCATCTGCTCTGGGTCAGGAATGTGTATACAAACAATGCTTCATTTTGCAGGTAATGCTTTTTGACTCTTCAGGGGACAGCCATTATTTACAAAATTTATAAATGGATTTTCATATGCTAGTACTGGGGAACTAGTATAGCGTGTTTCACAATTCCCCGTAGATTTTGCTATTGCAGGTGGGGAAAAAAAAAAGTAATTCTTGTTGAATGTTCTTTTAATGGTTCAGAACTCACACTAAGTTGGTCCTCTGTCTGTCCCTTCACTTCTGACAGTTCATAAAAATAAAACCAAGTCGTACTGAGATAAGTTAAACTGCACATCTAGACTAACATTTGTTAGTCATCAGAATACTTTAAAGAAAGATGGTTTGTGTGGGAAGCCTAAGAACTAACAGTTTTGAAAATGATGTTTTCACTTGTTCCGACTGCTCTGTCTGGACCACGGCTGGCTTTGTTGGTTATTGGGGGGTGGGTGCGGAGTGGATTAGATGTCTTTCAGCTACTGTAAGTTTGTCAAATTTCCAAATAAATTTCTTGTGTTATTTGGACTGATTAGTAGTGATTTTATTTTCAGACCTGCTTATTGTTTCATTGGTAGTTGGTTTAAGCGTAAGCAGTGAACTTTTCAGAGCTGAATTTTTAAGTACTGTAAGATGTAACATGGAAACAAAACAGGTTTTGTGTAGTTATTTTATGCGAACTTATTTGAAATTGAGCCTGCTCTTGAAGTCAGGGCTAACAATTACAGTTTTCGTAGAGCAGGTCTGCATACAAAATATTAGTGTTGTACGATTGTTCTAGAAAATGAATCTCTTCATGAAAGTATGTTTCTAAAGATTTGCATGAGTTAATGTGTAGTCCACAATTACAGTAATGTCTAGAAAAAATGTGGGAGAAAATCTTCATATGAAGATTTGTCAGTATCTTTATGTTGCTAGCATATCTCTTTTCAAGAAACTGAACATAATCTGCTGCATTTTACAAAATATTTTCTTGACTTCAGGTTGCAATAGCTGGTGCTTTCTATCCAAACTACTTTACTTGTGGAAAATGTGATGAAGAAATTGCTGTGAGATACCTTAATGGCAAAGATCCAAAAACCACTGTACTGGTATGTTAAGAAGGGGTGTGACTTGATAAAGCATCATGTAGTAAAAATATGTAGTGTTTCGGCAGTATTCTCAAGTTTTGTTCTGTCTTGGGCAAGGACAGAAACAATTATCTACTCTTATCTTCACCTGCTAAGTTGTCTTCTCTCCCATCTCCCTTTCTTTCAATATAATAAATGTTGTGTAAGTGGTCAGTTTTAGAAGAACTCCTACTGAGAACTGCCTCCTTGCGTTTGATTGCTGGACTTGCATAGGCAAACAACTTTCATAAAACTAATAGAAGATGTGAAGAATAGAACAGGGACTACCAAGGGTACTTTCAAATGAGTATTTTATGAAGTGTTGCGACTTAAATATTAGTAATCTCCTACTTGATAGTGCTTGGCATACATGCTTGTTGCTTGAAGGTTACTCAGGTATTGCGCTATGCTTTTTTATCTTCTAGGAATTTCTTCTTATCTGATTGAATAAGTGCAAGTTTGAAATGGCTGTGTTGATTTTTTGCAAAATGGTACATGATCTGTACTAGGAAAATATTTGGTGTATCTGAACTAGGTGTAACACTGTAAAATAAGTGACCTATGCTTAAAGAAAACAAACCTACAAATCAGTGAGCCTCAAAAAATAGACTTGTGTTGGCACAGGAGAAGATAGGTGAAAAGGTAGGAGAGAAACTCAAAGTGTACTGAGAAGGATTTTTTTTGTGTGTGCGCCTTACTGCTTACCCAAGAAAAGAGGCTAGTCGTATACTGAAGGAGATGCTGGCATGACAATATGCATGCACAAACACATTTATGTATGTCTTTGAAGTTTTAAACATATTATTTAAGAATATTGAAGCAAAACAACTCAATCTTGTGAAAGAAAGACAAGATCAGTCTTGCCAGAGCAATGTTGATTAAGATTAAACTGTTAGATTTAAGGAGCTATTTACTTAACTCTTGATCTGCTCATGTATCAACTGCTTGTTACCTTGAAGAAGGAAGAAGTAGCTCCTGTGTCTTCATCAGCGTAAGTGATCTCCTTGGCCACAAGTGCTGCAAGTTCCTCAAGCTGTCAATTTGAGAGTCGTCTTATAGCAATGTGATGCTCCTTAATGGTGTGTGCCAAAGAGATAAAAGGCAATTATTCCTCCTACTTTCTGGTCTCTAAATCATCTTGCCTTGAGGCAGTTTCTGCAGACTGACCTAGACCATATTTTTGACCAGCAGCTGATCTTAGTACTGTAACTTCAAGGCATATGAAGATTTTCTAAAAACAAGCTGTTCTTTCCTGTCTAAGATCATTCAAGAATAGGCAGTTGTATTGCCTCTGAAAAACAGTTCAAAGTCTGGGAGTTTGAACTTGCTAGTTAGGAATTCTGTGATTCCGTATTAAAGCAAGATCTCCTGTAAGAGATGATTGAACAAGAAAAAGGTAGAGAAATTGATATCTGGCTACATTAGCATATTAATAATTGTGAAACTACAGCCTTAAACTGATATAAGCTAGTGTTGCTGTAGTCTTGCTTTGCTTTTGACTGCATGTGCCCTTTTGTGTTGGATCTCATCTGCCTCCTGAGTGAGCCAGGTGTTAAAGGTAGGAGAAAGCTATTCTGTTGCTTTGTAGAGCTAGTTTTCAAGCTAGTTTAGCTTACAAAATTTGTGAAATGAGTGACTAACTCTTGTTGCCTTGGTCATATCTGTTAAAGTCATAATCCATTATACTTAACTATATACCATCTATAGAATCCACTATACTTAATGTTCTACAATCCAATATATTTAACCAGAATGTCATTCTTAACAGAATGCCTTTGAAAAGGTGTTGCAATTCCAGTAACTTCATCAATTTGTGGTGGTTTTAGGATTAAAATCGAAGAAGAGTAACAAAATCATTTGATAATTCAGTTTGGAGGAGACCTCATGAAGTCATGTAGTCTTGTGATGTGGTCAAAGCAGGATTGACAGTGAATTCAGACCATGTTTCTTAGGCCTTCATCCCCTTGGGTTTGGAAAAAGCTCTGAGGGTGGAGATTCTGCAACTTCCCATGGAATCCCACCTACCAGTTCCCTGAGTAAACCAAACTGTGCTGTCCTAGACTTTGGGACGTGTATTCTGCTATTTGGCTTCCTCATTCTGAGGATCTTGAGCTCCTCTCTTTCCTGGTTGCTCCAGCCCAGGCTGCTGTTGATTAGCACTTCCGTAACAAGTTCTACATTGTTCACGAATAGCAAATACAGAAGAGCCCCGTTTGGCTCATGACCTGTGTTAAGAAGTTACTTCCAACACCCTTCAGAAATCTAGGAGCTAGTGTCCTGCCCTTCTAGGAGGTTATCAGGGAGCTTGTTGTCTCCCTCTGAGATGCAGGATCTGTGATCTGGAGACCTCTGTAAGCTGCCTGAAGATGATCTGTTTCATCCTGACTGCTCTGTTACAAATTCCCACCTCAGTGTTACCCTTACTGATCTCTTCTCTTATCCTGACCCACAAGAGCTGGGTTGTCCCATTGTCTGCTCAGTGTAAGAGCACCTTATATTTGAGCTACTCCTCCACACAGGGAAGACAAGGAGGTTGCTCTTTGTCTGTCATCCCTAACAAGCATGTATCCATCCCTAAGTGCTCTCCGGTTGTGCAAGCTGTCCCACCATACTGCAGTAACTCAGTATGTGGTAGTTCTGCCAGGATGTGCAGGGCTGTAGCTTCTTCTATTTCCCAGGTGATGTGTGCTGCCTAGGATGTAGTTCCCAATGGTGGACAAGGAAGCACAGCAATCCATAGCTTTTCTCTTACAAGCAAGAAGAGGGATACTAGACAGGTTTTAGGAAAAATTGTAAAGAAATATATATAATTACAGATGAAGCTGCTTCCTTTATAATTAAAACATTTATCTACTGGTGTGAGGCAGTAGGTCAGCATTAGCAGCAAAACTGATTATATTGTTTTTTGAGATTTTTTAATTTAATACAGTTTATAGCACTTCTGGAATTTGGGGTTTAGATTGTATATCAGTATTGCAGCTCAAGTGACAGAGGAAGCTTAACTATTTAGGTGAACTTAATGCATTAAAATAATTGAATGTATCCAAATTTAACAGGTGAAGGAAATTCCTCCCTATGGATATCTATACCATAAACAGCTGCAGTCGCTATTTAGACAGTGTGGACAGGTAAAATCTATTACCTATGATGGATCAAAGTAAGTATAAAATACTTCAAGTATCCTGCCTTTCTCGTGTTCTCAGTTATCAATCTAGTAATTAATTTCTGTCTTTGTCAATGGTGCACTGACAAAATGAATTTTATTTCTTCTCATCTCTTTGGAATCAGTAATTTATTTTTAATGTATTGCCTAGAGTAAGAAAGGTAGTTTTGAAGTTTGATATGCATTGGTTGGAATAACATTAGATAAACTAGCTGAGGTGGAGACTGCCTTCTGTTTTGCCTGTTCTGTTGTCTGACAGTGGACCTTAACTGCATCTGATCTGTCTGTATTTATTTCTAACTTGTATATGGAATTTAGGTCTTCTGTACCATCAGATGGCTTTGCACAAAATGCATGTGACTGGCTGCTCTAGCTAATTGTCTGGCTAACTTTGGAGTATAGCTGCCCAAAGCTGAATTCATGTAGCCCTTCTTATGCCTTTTGCAGTCTTCAGTTCTTTTCTTATTCACATATATTTTCACATCCTTTCTATTTGTATTAAATGTGCTCGGTAAATTTGGTATGTTCTTGTGAGAATGTTAGAAAGTTTTCTTAAAACCATCATGATAATTAAAGTTTTAAGGTGCATAAGAATAGTAGGCAAAGCCTGTGAGGAACCTACTTTTCACTGTTTGTTGCCCTGTCAAGATAAAGCTAGGGAGAAGAAATGATGGCTTTTGTAGGTTGTTTTTTTTTGTTGCGTTTTGATTCCTCATCAAGTATTTATTGCAATTTTATTTGGTGGGGGTTTCTTTGAACAGGGCTTTTGTGGAGTTTTCCCGTAACCCAGTGGAGGGCTTCAAGGTTCTTCCTGAAGTGTACCTGTCAGTCAAGATGTCACAGCTGAAAATTCCTCTTGAGCTGAATGTTCATGATCCAGATGATATCAACAGGCAGTTGCAAGGCGTGACAGCTGCAAATATGGAATCTCTAAGGTAGTTGTATTGCGTATGGAAAATGTATTTCTTCGCAGTGAAGTGAGGTTTGCTGGATTCGGTGGGAATTTCCTTAGAAGTGGCACCAAGGAAGACATGTTACATTCAAAGAACAGATGTGTAAACTTTAAATGATCAGAATGTTTTTGCAGGACTAGAAGTAACATGCTTGTCTTAAATACTTCTTTATAGTTAATGGTATTTTACTGAGAGAACTCAATATATACTGTCTTTTTTAAAGATTCTAGTCTGTTTGCCTTTGGCATATGGAAACAGGGATGTACACAGTAATTTCTGTTCATGATAGAGACAATGTGGAGATTGCTAGAACCAAAATAAATAAGGAGTGGCATTTGGGGACATAAAAGAAAGGAGGGAGGAGAAGTATAACAGAAACTGGGGGCAAATGTAACAGCATAAGGTGGGGAGGCATAATAGAAAATACTGATGAGGAATGCAGTGTCGTTGGTCTGTACCTGCTTTTAATAGAAAAACCTGGCATGTGTTACTATATGCTGTCTGATTCTCAGCTTCAGGTCATGCAAGTGACTTGCTAAAATAGTAATCCACCTGCCTTCTGATTGACCTGCAGCCATTTTAATATTTTAAAATAAGAAATCTAAAATAGGAAGACAGGAATCAACTGGAAAGCTTAATGTGCAGGTGAATGCTTCCAGTGAATTGTATTTAACTCTTAATAAAAAAAATTAGCAGTTTCACTGTGCCCAAAACGGCATTTAATCTTTGAAAAATCCTGAAGGACTCAAGAAAGAAGTCTCCTAGGCTGAGAGACTAATTTAGAGTTTTTAACTTTTGTCATGTAAAAGGAATATTATATTTATTTTAAAAATATGCTGAATTTATTTTTGTGCTGTAGTGTACCTAATTTATTTTTTAAAAATAAGCTTAGAAGGCATGCCATAGCAAAGAGTCTCACTATTTAACCTTAATTCTTTGGATTTCTACTAAATTGATTGCAAGGTTGTGTCTTGGTATGTATCTTTCTGTGTTTGGTCACAGTGGAATTCAAACAGTTTGTTTCTCTGTAGTATTCTGGTTCTGCATGGTTATTTTATGTTCTAATTGAATTCATGTATTTCTGAATAAAAATCATCAGGTACATAAACATGCCCTAGGGACACCTTGGGAAGCAAATGAAAGAAAAAAAAAAAAAACCAAAAAACTCTTGAGTTTTTGATTGTGAGTGAAGTATTTAGCATCTTTATTCAATAAACTTTTTAGAGTATATGTGAACTGTCAGAAGCAGACAGTGGAGCCTGTGAAAATCTCATTTGGTGCTTTGCAGCAGTCAGAGGTAATCCCAGGTAGTCATCTGTGCGTCAAGATAACAGAGGTAAGAATGTTCTGCACCTGAAGTGTCATATCTAATAATCAGTACCTAGATAACTTTGCAGAAATGAGTATCTGACAAGCTTAAATGAAAAGAGTGGGTGCTAATAATGGTTTTAGCACAAAGGTATCTGTAAGAGGTATGGAGAATATTCTGGGTCTTACTTTTAGTAGTTGTTAAACAGTACTTGCATGTTGCAAAAAAATTTAAAACATTGAAATCTATTTGCACATGAAAAAAAATGTGGGATTTGTTGGCAATAAATGTTAGCTGGAAATAAGCATAAATGTAAAGAGGATTAAAGGGAGAATATTTGTGTACACTATAGAAATGAGAATCAGTAGGTGTTTAGGCCATTTACCTGGTGGTTATTAAGTGGCAATTTCTTCAGAAACTAGATATGAGAAATGAGAGGAATTAACAGTACTGTATGTTCATTCGGGGAAAATACTGCATGCATAAGAGTGCATAGGAAAAGATTATATGTATATATATGACTTCTCAATTCTGAAGCTGAGAATATCTATATCTTGTGTTAACCATTATCTTCTCAACAAGTTGAATAATAGCAAGCAATATGTATGCTGCTGAAATAAAAATAAATTTAAAAATCCAAACTACTGAGCTAGTGGAAATTATAGGCTGAAGTATTAAAACATCTCTTGATAGTAGTGACATGTTTTGCAAGTGCAGAAAAGAATATTTTCTTCATTTTATTCAGCTAAGCCTCTTGGATCAAAAATGCTCATGGATTTGATCAGACACATTCCAATCACATAGCTATCTATGCTTCTTCTGTTTAATACGCCAGATCTAATGATCGTATGTATTGTAAATAACGATCTTTTTTTGTCATGAGCATTAGATACAAGATCAGAAATGTTATATGAGTTTAGTAAGCCATTTGAAAAGATTGATAACTTGGTTCCATTTGATTTAAATAGTGGTGTGTTCTTCTCCGTTTCCTAGAGGATGGCTAATCACAACAGTAACAGTGCTGACTTGCTGAGAAATGTAGCTGTTATTCTTTCACTAGTAAGAAAAGTGCACCATATCTGTATGTACCTGTCTAACCAACTGTATACCTTATTTTGTGCATATTAATTTGGTTTATAAAAATGAAAGCAGTGTCTTAATTTTCTGATTTAGTAATGCTTATATCAGTGTCTATTCAGATGAAAATTGTGTTGCAGTTGCACAGCAAATAAACATTTTAAAATAATGTCTGATTATGAGAGAAATGCCTCACTGCAGTATTGCAGTATGAGAACATTTCTCTGTATGTGCCAGGAGTAGGAGTGCTTTCATGTGTTTTGCTTAGATGTGTTTCGTATTTGATGTAGAAGAATAAAACAATACGAAATCCAATATTGTCTAATTTTTATACTTTCAGATAGTAGAAGCTGGACACTTCTGGGGTTACAGGACAGATGAAAAAACCAGGACTGTACTCCATGCTCTAACTGCTGAAATCAACTGCCAGAACCTGATGGATTTGCCAGTGTCTCCACATCTGGGATTGATTTGTCTGGCACCATTCCCTGATGTGGAAAACAGAGGATACTATAGAGCTAGTATTCTGCATGTTTGTGGAGATTTTGCTGAGGTACAGTAATTCATTATGTCATATTGAATTGGTAGGATGTAATTGGGTTAACAGTCTTCGAGCTATGCTTTTATTTTTTACAAAGCACATTCTAATTATAAATATTCCAGTAAAGAAATCTGTAGAACTAGAACTAAAATAAAACCCTAATAGAATGCTGATAGAACAGATGAATTATTTTTTTCCAGAACACAGGAATATTTTAGTATTAAACTGAGAGGCTGTTGTTGATACAGTAAAGTATCTTATGTGCTGAAGCAGAGCAAAACGAAACAAAGACTAAAATCTCCAGTAACTTTGAAAACACCGTAAGGAATGCCTAGATAGTCCAGTGCTGCATTGCTGGCAGCAGCCCCATCAATTCTTCATAGATAGATTGAGATCCATCTGAAAAGTAAGTTTCTTGCCCCCGCTGTATTGGCAGTTTTAAGTCATTTGTGGCCAGTTCATCTGAGCTTGTTCTTCTGCCAGTATTTCTGCTTTTCCTCCTCTTTTCCCCTCCCCTCCAGTTTTTCCCTCTTTTTCTTCCTGGACTTTGTTTTGCTGATCGAAGCAAGCTGCAGTCTTTCTCATCTCACATACTGCATTGACTCTCTGCTTACCTGGTCTCCATCTCACTCCAATTTTGTTCTGACCACAGTTTTCTGAAGCAGAATTATGCATGCTCCTGTACTTAGTTCTGCTTTTGCTTATGCAATGATGCTAGTATTCCTTTTCCAATACAATGTTTCTTATCTGCGTTCAAAAATATTTCATATGGCACATGCCACGTTTGCCTTCTCATAGGTTTTTCTTCATGGGCCACCTCTTGTCATCTTACACTCAGTTCTGTCTCCTTGGTAATTTCCAAATCATTAGAATTTATACATAATTATAAAGCATTTATAGCAGAAATTGTTAAAAATTCCAAAGAATGTGATCTTTTACTTCATCCAGTTTGGTTTTGCCTATTCTGGTTGAGTTCTTAGGTCCATTCAATGTGATATTTTTTTGTTGTTGTTTTTTGTTTTTTATATCACTGTTTATGTTGTATAGTTCTATATCATCAGTAAATTCATCAGAACACTTTGGCTTTTTGTGCTGAGATCAGTTATGGAAATTAGCACCATAGTTCAAGATTCATTTCTCAGGCCAGTACTTTTCCTTTGAGCAGTTCAGGGCAGATTTTTTTGATTATTATTATTTTTGTAAGATTGCCCTTTGCACAGCCCATTTCTCCTTTGAATTTGATTTTTAACATAGCTGGGTGTCACCCCTGGAGAGTTAATACTGAACATTGTCATCTGTTCAAAGTCATGGAAAACTAGTGAATAACAGTGCTAGTGTCATTTGTCTCTTTTGCATTTATAAATGGTCACTGGATCCATGTTAGTATTTGCTTATCTTAAAGTAGTTATTAGGCAGTATCACTCACTGTTAAGAAGTAAAGTTGTACAGATTAAATTGCAGGGAGAGAAATGAGAGCCTTTCAGAGAAATACGCCTTTTCTAGATTTAGCAGATCATTGGCATTACCAGTGGATGTTTAAGCCAAGGGATCAAATAATAGATGTGATAAAATTTTACCTACTATTTTTGACATGACTTCATTTGCATGTTTTTCAGACTCTGAATTTACTTGCATTTCATTTGATAAGATTGTGTTGTACTGTAGTTATTAAACTTGGGTTGACTCTTTCCTTGCCATTAAAAGTAGCACTTTTAATATTGTGGAATCACTGCAGATTCTCTTTATTCTTTTTCCAAGTTTTTTTTGTGGATTATGGCAATAGATCAAAAGTGCCTTTAAAGACATTAAAAAACATTCCAAAATGTCTTCGAGAGCATCCCTTCCAGGTAGGGGTGATCCTACTTGCTGCTGCTTAATAGATATCTTCATGTCTGGTCAGGCAGACAGAAGTGCACACCAACTCATAATGCTTTTGAGAATAATAATGAAATAACATGTATTTTGCTAGTGGGAGTACCAACAAATCATTAACAGGTAGATAAATGTTTTCCACAGATGTGTATGCACAGGGCGGTAGTTCTTGTGTGTAACTGAATTGCATTGTATTTAATTGTAGAGAAATATTGATCAGCCTTTTGTTTTTGGGGGCACTTGCTAGAGGGGGAAAAAAAACCCAAAAAGCCTGAACTTGCTGCCTGACAAGATGTAAAAAAACATAGTATTTGCTTTGGTGGTTTTTTTTTTTTTAGCTGAATGTTTGAACTAGTCCTGTGTCTGTGGGGACAGCATTGTGGTGTCTATTTCCCACCTGTAATCACAGGAACAGTGGAAGGAGAGAGGAAATTGCTCTAACTGCCTTCTGCTCCTTGTTGCTTTTGGTTTATTGGTTCCTTTGCTGTCCATCAGTTCTATGAGAAGTAGATCTTCCTACTAGGAGAATGTTCTGGTTCCTCTATTGCCTGCTTATATGCAAAACTCAGGAGTAACAGGCTGAGCAGTAGATCAGCTTTGCTTTAGCCTAAAGAACCTCTGAGCAAATGGCAGAGGTTTATACAGCCTAGAGAGGAGAAACTATCAATGACTAGTTTAATCTATCATTCTCTGCTTAAACCTAGCTGCTTTCTACTACGGGCAAGTGGCAGCGTAGTGCCTCTTCTAGTCTGCATGGCACAAGTTAGCAGTGGCAAGTATCTTGCATACAGTTACTGTGCAGAGTATTTTTGCTCCATCAAGGCTACTGCTCTGCTACACTTAGTTACAGGACAAATGCATTCAGGATACCTGATGAAATTTTGCAAAGCTAGAAGGTTCTCTCTCCTTTGTGCTGCTTTGCTATTCTTTAAACTACTGGCTTTACTTCGATCTTTTTAGACAGAACTGTCTTGGTAATTAAATAGCGATCTGTAACAAAAATATGAAGGACTTCATAGCTATTTTTTTAGATAAATAATTCTCTTGAGCTATATTTACAAATAAAATAACTAGACTTCAAGTGAAATGCAGCTTTTCAGTCCTCATTCAGATATTTTTAAGCTATTTGAAACAGGTGTATCGTACTAACTATTCTCTGAAGTGTTCAATGATGAGAATGAAAAAGGAAGCAGAAGTATGGTTTTATTTTCTTTATCTGTTTTCAGTATTAAATCTTGACAGGGCTAATTTTGTTCAGTTTTCTTTCTCAGTTGATTAAAAAAATTAAGTAGAATTAATTTTGGCAAGAAGCATCCTTTTTTGTGTTTTCTTCAATTGTATTAAAGGGAACTATATTTCTGCTTCAGGCCTAATCTTTTAATGACAAGTTTTGATGACTGGATAGATTGATTCGAAGACATAATTACAGATAGTGATTGTGGAAAGGGGTTAAATAAGAGCTTAATTACTCTTTGCCTGCCAGGGACAGAATAGCTGCAGTGGTATTGCCAAGTTTTCTGTTACCTTAGTTGAGAAGAACTGTGGATTGTGAAGCTTTTGCCAGAGAAGACACTTCTACATTCCTAAGATTTTAATGTGGATGGTGAACTAATACCAAATTATCTTTTATTTATGCTCTGTTTGCTCTGATTCATTAGCAACTGTATACATTATTATAGTGATAGATGTAATGTGCAGTTGCATTGGCAGTGACGGAATAGGAATCATGCCAGTAGCTTTACAGCAGTCCTAGGAATTAACATAAGCCACTGCAATACTTATGAAGTCATTTATAGCTATCAATTCAAACATTTTGAAAAAAATGAAAGATTTTTGTGCTGATTCTCTACTGAGGCAAGTGTTGTTTTCAATGTTTTTGCTTTAGGCTTTAGAATTCAAGATGTGCAAGATGTGTCCATCTGCAAAATCTTTTGTGCATGGGGAGTGCTGGACTTACGGTGCTAACGAGAAATTTGCCTCACTAGTACATGGCTCTAATAATCTAGTGAAGGTGCGTTCAGTTGTGCATGGTGTTCTGCATGTGGATGTTTTCCATCTTTCAAGGAGCGAAAAGCTTGTGAATATCCGAGATATACTTATTGAAGAATGTTATGCTGAGCTAGCAGAAGAATCAGGTGAATCACAGGTATGTATGTATTCAGTAAGCTGCTTCTACTTTTCTTATACTAATTTATTTTAGCTCAGGCTGTCTGAAGTTCTGAGAAGTTGAGCTGAAGTCTTGACTAGGGCATGGGATTGGGCAAGATTAATACTTGAATGGGACAGTATATTTTTGTGTGTGTGCATAATTCATAATGAGCTGTTGGCCAAAAGCGTTGCTGGTTTGAGACACCTTTTGAAAGAGATGTTTCCCAGGAGATAATTGCATCAATTGAACTGTGCCATTGTTTTTTGAAACTTTGAAAAAATGTAACTGCTTCATAGTTTTAACTGTCTTCCATTTTTCTGTTTCACATCATCTGAAAGATAAGAACATTGGGTTTTGTATTCATATGCGAGTATGCATGTTCTTTGTATAGGACCTTTTTTGTAAAATTTTTTAAAATCATAGCTCTTTCATGGTTTTAACACTCTTCCATTATTATGTAGCAAAGCCATGGTTTGCTCAAGGAATTATGTTCGGACCAAGCAAAGAAAGAAAGGAAAATGCCTATATCTTCAGGAAAGGAAGAAAAGCATCAAATTGAAAGGTGGTTAAACTGCTTTTCAGGCAGCAAATCTAATGCCCCAACCCATAAGGTAACTTGAGTGTTCTTTTTGATATGTCATTACATGACCCTGCTTCTCACACTGTTTGAATGGAGATAAAGACTGAAAGGACCTTTAATAACCAAACCATATTTGATGCCTTTTGTAGTGTGTTATACTTTCTGTTGGTAGAAAACCATAATGGGACCAGCATTGTGGACTAGTCTATTGCAGCTTTTAACAAAGTTTTGAAGTACATCCTAAGAGCTGAGTGAACCAATTACTCTAATACTTTCTAAGGCAGTACTTTGAACCACTGCAGAATAAAGATAAAACTGAACATAATGTTTCCACACATGATAGCCTTCATTATATAGGCTAAGGCAAAAAGTAAGATTACAACCCTATCAATTTCTCAGAAAATTTAAACATGGTTATTACTATAGCTGAGGAGGAATGAAACACTGTGTAGTGATAGGTAAGCAGATAGGATAGGTGATGCAGTGAACACTCCAGTAACTGATGATAATGAAACAGTGGGTGTTTCTTCCACTGCCAATTCTAAACTCAGAATTTATTCTTACTTACATATTTTGAGATATCTAGTCGCTACAGAGCTGGAATATAAAATGTGAAAATGTGTGTCCTGTTCTGCATTCCGATTACAAGTAAAGCCTCATCTACGTTATAATTCTTTTCCCATTTCAGACCTCACAGTTTCAGCCTTTCAGGTACCTGTTTTTGCTCAGGAGTAATCCTGTTTAACTACTGGCTTTTATAGTGAGATGTTTTCAACACTAGAGATCTGCTCATGTAAACAAAAATGACCTGATTTTGTTAGGTCTGAACTTGTGTTTTTTAAGCCAGAGGAAAGTCGTGAATCCCAAGCACCTGGTGAAAATACATTATTTTTGTTTAGGTGTCTCAACAAACAAAGCTTGCATAAAATGGGTGAAATGAAAATGCTGATATCAATTTATCAATTCATTTTGCTCAATACACACTGTTTTGGTTTTCATTTATAAAGGACTTTGATTTTGAGAGATCCAAGGTGCTGGCTAACTAGAATATCACTTGTTCTTTCTCTTTTTGAAGGTAACACTTGTGGGACCGTTCAGTCCTTATGAGGTAGAATGCTATGGTATGACTAGAGTATCCCAGCTCAGGTATGAAAAGACTTTTTACTGTGAAGTATAGACATGTTCTCAGCTGTTATTTTTGATAAATAGGCAAAAACCACCTTAGTTATTCTTGCAGATTTTTACAGATTTTTTTGTTCATGGAAAAGACCGAAATAGTGAGGCCTGAATTGCATTAATATGCACACTATTGCTATGCAAAATTTTAAGAATAGTTTTATTAAAGGTAATGTATTACAGAGAGATTTTATTAACCATCATATACATCTGCTAAATGGTGTTCAGGTAATCTTCAGCCAGTAACTGCTATCCACTGTGGTTGCATTGTGAATTTGAAATATTTTCTTACGTGTTTGTATGGGTTTTGTTTTGTTAATGTTGAAAATATTTCTTTCTTCCTCCTTAGAAGTGCTTTCATACAAAAGGACAGCGTAAACTCTGTTGTCATCCATGATGCTCCAGAAGATCGCTTTCAGCAATTGTTGGTTGCTGCTTCTTTAGTGACAAATGTGACTGGTAATGCTTAACAAAAATGTTTGGACAATTTATCTAGACTTGTGGTTTTGTATGAATAGTTCTATGAGTAAATATGTCACTGTAGTTCTGAGTTACATCTTTTTGAGGTTTCATTTTCATTACATACTCCTAAGCTTTTTGGGTTTTTCTTTGTGACAGGATCTGCTGTGATGTTAGGGGAAACATCTTTGATGCCTCCTATTCCTGGCCTGCCTGCACTCCTCAGTATGCTGTTTGCTCCTGCTATAGAACTCAGGTATTCATGCATTTTTAAAAGTGGTGGTTTTTTCTTTTCTTTAGGACCCTCACAAACTGGTGACTTTTTTTTTGCTTTGCTTTCAGCATTCAGTGTATTCTCTTCCTGTTCACATAATTCTTGTATCTTTTATCAGTTTTGGTATAGTATGTAGCTAAGATAACTTCTTTCCTGTAGTTAAGAATTGGTGCTGCAGCCTCTAGACTCACAATAAAGCAATACAGCTCCTGATAGTCGTGCTGGAAGCCTAGGCAGGTGAACTGTAGAACTGTGCAAGTTTTAAATCTACATGAGGAGAGGAACTTGTGTGATTTTTGTAAAACCCAGGTTCTGGCAGTTGCATTGCTGTTGTGGTTTTTCTTAAATTCCTGTGTCTGTAGACTGTAATTTCAACATAGTGACGTTTGCTTTCCTTAATTAAACTTTCATTTTGCATATGTATGATTTTTTTCAAGTTGTACAAGTATATGTCTTCATAACCAGAATTCTAGTTATGTTTAATCACTATATTAAAAAAAACACCACCGACAAAACAGTATGACTAGGTGTGAATACCTCTCAGTTGTTTTAGCTTCTTTAAAACACCTCTATCTTGCTTGGCATGGCTTAGACAAGTTCATTTAGGTCTGTCTTCATATGAGTTTAGTTTCATCATCTCTAGGTGAGACTGTTTTCTTTCTTTTTTATATAGGGTTGATAAAAGTGGAAAGCGTTTTACTGGTGTTCTGTGTGGTTTGGGTGGGAGTCAGACTTGTGGGGCTCCACTGCTTCCAGAAAATGACATGGAGCTGACATTTGATGTGCATTTTGGAGTGGAAGACATCTCAGAGGTAAAACATGCCTAAGAATTTTCGCTGCAGTAAGAATTGAGTAAAATTCGATGCGTCAGAGCTTGTTAACTATTAGAGTTAACAGGAAAACTTGTTTTAAGCTGTGGTTTTGGTTTTTTTTAGAGTACTATCTGTTTATAACCTGAGAATCTTATCAGAAACAAAGTTCCCCCCTCCATACGCTTTGAACAAAATAAAAGGCTATAGCACAATACATTGTACATTTTTCAAAACAAAAGCATCGATTTTTGCCCTAATAGGATATCAATACTTGTTTGTTATGTTCTTAGTTATTGCAGTTTTTACTGGTCAGCCTAACGTTACTGGTTTGCAGTCTTTGTTTTGATTTTACAGGTCTGATAAGTCATCTGTATCAAGCTGCTTCCTTAGAGCAGATCAACCAACCAAACAATAAAAACCCCTGTATTCCTCATTACAGCCTTTTTGCAGCTTGTAGACAGAGATCTGTCAGAAGGATGTACGTGTACTCTGTTATGCAGGACAGTAAACTGTATTTGACCTGTGCTTCAGATTTGAGATGTTTTAAACGGTGAAGGACCTCGCATGCCCTGATTAGTTTCTGTGTACAGAGCAGGTATGTTAGGTGATGACCAGTGGTTTCTAGATGCATTTTAAGGACACAGTGAACATGCTGGTGCACATATGCGTGAGCCGTTGTTTTTTGAAAGCACTGACTTGTGTGGGTGATGTCTATATTCATGACACCTTAGCCAGAATGGTAACTCTAAGCTGTTGTGCATGTGAAAATTATGGACAGATAGAGAAAAAGCCTTGAAACTTTTACAGAAGGAATTCTGTATTCAAAATATCCAGGCACGTGGTAGCCTGTATGTTTTATGACATATCTGAGTAACCTTTGAAGGCTGTGATATCAAGTGGCTGAACATTAATGTCTTTGTCCAGCAGAGATGCATGTGGAGCAAGAAGTGTTTCTAAAGCTTCAGATGTTTTTGCTTATGTTAATAACATTCCAGTTGAAGTTCAGTGCTATGGGTGCAACGACTACCTCAAAACTAGTGCTGGTATAGAGTGCTTTATGTTTAGTTACTGGTATTTTTGCAGATAAACATCCTAAGGACAGCCATTGATCAGGTGCTCTGTGAATGTGCAGCGCCTTCTGGACAAGGGAGAATGACACAGCTGCAGGAAAACATTCGTCAGAAACTCCTATGGTAATAATTTTGTAGAAATAAGATCTTCTGTTTCAGTCTCAGCAAAAACAAATGATTGCTTGAAGCATAGCTCAGATTGGGCTTTGGGGAAGTAATACATGTTCACATTTAATGATGCATTTCATTTACTTTGTTTATTTGTAAAGCAGAATACTCAACTTTAGACTTCATGTGGAAGCACTGGTTCTTCAGGGAAGCCTGATCACTTAAGAGTCATAGAACTTAGACTGTAAAACCTGTTCTACAGGTTCTGAGGTGTATCTTTGCTTTGTGAACCCAGGACAAAGCTAATAAAGTCCCATGGCATAAGAGTGCAGAAGGATTTACAATTCTTTCTCCCTATACATGAAATTTGAATTGTCTACTGCCTTTCCTCCCTCAACAGACCTGTGTAGGATAGGTGTTGGCGCAGTTAATTGCTGGAAGTCCCAGGTTAACTTACGAATTGAAGTAGGGCCACCAGCCTCTTCTTCCAGCAGGCCTCTTGTAACTGAAGTAGTGATTCTGAAAAAGACTATTGTGAGTCAGTGCAGCTAGTCCTGATGAAGTTGTTTGGGGGAGCGAGTTCAATGAAGTATCCCTGTAACAGGTCCTTCTAATGTCTGCCACTGCTGAGCATGCTTGTTTGTAAACATGGTGTGCACTTTAGTGCTGTCTGTATCATTGGTAGACTCTTGTCACCCTTACCTGGGTCTGTACTGAACAGATTTAAATAAGCTGTGGCTCAGCCATGAATTAAGTTATGTTATGCCCTCTAGTATTGGCCTCCTCTCTGAAATATGACCTTTTTTTTGCCAGTAAAGCTTTTCTAAACTAACTGGATGCTGAAGTGGGGCAGCTCCTCATGTTGATAAAGATCAGAAGCTTTTAAGCTTAGCTGCCTTTACCCTAGGTTATCAAAACAATTATCAGAGTAGCTGTTTATGCTGAGTTTTCAAGTTTTTCTTGTTTTTGAATGTACCCACTTGGTTGACTTTTTTTTTTTCCTTTCAGTCTGTGAAAAAACTTACATTGTCTTTAGTTGAAAGCAAGTACCCATATTTCTTACTTCCAAAACTTGAAAGAAAGTTTTGTGGTGCATTTTATAATGAATTAACAAGTGTAGGGGGAGTCAGCCTTACCTTTGAGGCACTGGAAGTGAAATTAAAAGAGCATAAAGAAATGCCAGAAGATGTGGAGGTACCAATTATATGTTAGCTGACCAGCAGACATGTTGGATATGACAAGGGAGTAAGATGATTATTTTTTTGGGTGTTACACTGTGTGTGCTACCAGTGAGTCAGCTGCTTTTCTCTGTGAGTCATGGCAGCTTCAAGCCAGCTCTTGCAGTGGGTTGTGGGTGCCTCCAGAAAGTGGTGGTACGGTTTCACAAAGGCTGTGACGCAGATGCATCACAGATGCAGAGATACATGCTGCTTGTGCTGTCAACTTAAGGGGCAGCAGTGTAGGCTGCTGGTAAACTGTTCACCATTAATGTCTGCAAAACTCCTGGTAAAATGCCAGCTGTTGAGTGTACCACTGATGCAATATTTGATTTCCTGTTTGTGTCCAAGTACCTCAGGCCAGTTGGTGTCTGCATTGCCTTTGGACACTGCCATGTAGTACCATGTTTAGACTTCAAAGCTGAATGAAGTTTGCTTGCGTGATTCATGTGGTAACAAGTATATGGAGAAGTCAAGAAAAGTGGATAGGCAGAAAGAAACAAAACCTCTCTGGAGGTGACTGTGACAATAGTAGGAGCTTGTGCTTGGACATCAACACTTACATGCTAGATTGAAGGCACAAAAATGTCACTGCTCCTTCTTTAGACATGTGAATGCTTGCTACTGTTTTGGGCACCTATTCTAGGTTGATTGTTCAGACATTTACAGCCAGTTGGGAAGGGAAGGAGCAGCCTGTGCAGGTCCTCAGCAGCGACGTGTTCCCGAGTTCAGTCAGTGCTGCCTGCCTGACTCAAGTCATTCTCAGCCTTCTGGCCTTTTCTTCCTTTAGGGTTTTATACCTTTCTGTGGTAGCATTTTCTCTCTTGGAAGCTTTGTGCTTTTACTGATTCTGTTCCAGCAATCCTGTGGGTACTTTTTCTAATGTTTTAATACTTATTTTTTTTTAACCTTTTGGATAAAGAGACAATCTGATTACTGTCATGATGTCTTCTTTACATTTGTTTAAGATCTTTATTGGTTTTGAATATTTTTTCTGATTGTACTTTTTTGTGTCTTGGAAAAATGCTAACCTTTTATTAATAAAGAGTACATAGGTAAAAATTTAGCCTGGACTTTTTTCTGTTTTTCAAAAGGTAATTGTATTTACAATGTCACCACTGCTTAAGACTAAAACCACTGTTTGAAAAACACATTTAGACAGAATTAATTAAAGTCTACTACTACTGTTGTACTTCGCACAGCTTGAGGAAGTAACCGGAGCAGACAGGCAATCTATGGTAATTGAGTTGTCATGCAGAACAAAATATCCTAAAAATAGCTGTATTATACTTTCTAGTGAATAAGCATGCATAAAACTTATGGAATAAATGGCAGTTGCAAATTCTAGTACTTTGTGAATTAAAACCAAATAAATCATTATTTTCTTCTAAAGAAAATACATTCTGATACACTTAATGTCCCTATGAAAATTTGGATTTTGACTTCTTATACTAGAGGGGCAAAGTACAGAAAAGTGAACAAATCAGACTGGACTAACAAGGAAACATAAGATTCCCTTCAGCACAGACACCTTGTAAATGCCTAGTTGTATCTAATAACCTCGTAAATGCCTAATTGTATCTAATATAAAAATTTCTTTGTCTTTATCATTAATCAAATACAAGTGTTATTTCTTAAGACTGTTTCTGTGTAATTTCAGTTTAATTTGCAAATCAAAACCTCGGGATGTAATTGTTCCTACGTGGTATGAGAAGCCATATACATGGAATCAGGTAAAGGGTATAAAGATAATTGGTTTTTTCCTCAAGAAGAGTAGTTGGAGTACCCCAGTACAGTTAAGAGTGGTCAAAGGGAGAATTTCCTTTGGAAAGGTGTCATTTTTGAGTATTGAATTGAAAAATACTGAAAGCACTGTAGAGTTGAATTTTTAAGGTAGAAGAACTGTTGTGTATACATCAGTCTCTATTGATACCCTATTTTTGTATTTCATTTGCTTGTTTGTGTATCCATATACATACATGATAACTTTGTGTGTACAAATATTTAGCCTTTTCAAACAGAACACTTCAGGTTTTTTAAGTTGAGATAGGCTGTAAAGACAACTTTACATTTGTTGGAAGTTAAAATCTTGTATTCTTCCTGTTAAGCAACCATGGCCTAAAAGAAGATTGATGCGTTTGTCTTGTTTGGGATTTATCTGAATACAGTGCATTTTAGTTTTGTTTTGGGTTGCTGTGCTTTCAGGTGGCTTTCCCCCTTTAAGCAGGTAGAAATGTGACTTGCTTTAGAATGAACGTGGTGGGATCAGATAGGAGGGCAGTTTTCTCAAAACCCTACTCGGTTTGAGATCTTGCCTTTCTTTCTGTAAGGGCCTCTGCAGGCCACTAGATTTCCTGATGAACAAGTGCATTTTCTTAATTAAAAGGAGGCGTGGATTTATTGAGTGCAGGAGTAAGATTTCTGCACGCACCCTCCCTGGGTATGTCCCACTCTGAGGCATATGAATGAGGGGTTTATGTCTCTCTTGTTGAAAAGATTGACAACAGTGACAGAGTACACAAGTGCACATACTTCTAGTAGTCGTTCACTGAGGGGTTAGTTGTTGTGATACACTTTGAGTTAAGGCAGTAAGTATTTCTGTTTCCATATTTCAAATTCAGTTATCCCTGGTATTATGAAGATAATCTCCTGTACAGTTATATTGGTGTTTAGCTTTTATTACAAGTTAATAATACAGGCCTTGGATCAGGATTTTTCCCCACTGCCTCTGAAGTCTGAAGAATCTCACAACATCTTTCTTACATCATCACATAAAATACTACCTGTAATGCTTTGGAATTGGTTGTGGTATATTACTCTGACTCGGGCAAACCATGAGATACAGTATTTTATAGTACTGGCTCTTACGTTGTTACGTGTGGCGTGGATTTGAAATTCCTCTATGGTTTGAAACTGTCAAAATTCTTTAAGACTCTTTTCCTTAACTATGTTATATAGGAAGTCATTATTAAGAATGCATTCTGACTTTCATCTTGCTTCTTTTGATTAGGTGGATTCTCAGTGTATTATTGACGAGTCTGAAAAGCAGCGTGAGAGAAGGAATGATCTTTATCAGCTACATAAGCTTGTTGAGCTGAACGTTTAAGTATTTCTAGAATTCTTTCAGAGGACAAGGTATTACAACTAGTCTAAAAATTACTTCTGTCTTCTATATAACCCTTGGATGCTTGTTTTGCAAGACTGTTCCTTAAGATTACTGTTAAGTGGGCTAAAATATAGTTTGGAGTATGTTAATTGTTTTTTTTAACAGTAAGGTTTGCTGACCTAGAGCAGACAAGTTCATTCATCAAACAAATGATGTTAAAGCTGGATGCAGTTTTCATGTTAATAATACTTCCGAGCAGGTTTCTCACAAGGTATGTGAAAGACAAAGTAAATCTAGATGTAGCTGTTCATTTTCCATCTAAAAGCTCATAAGCCATGGGCATGGTTTTTTTGTCTTTAGTAGCAAGTTGCATTTTCCTGTTTTCTTTGTCGTTAGTTTTTTAAAAAGCCATACCACAAAGGTGTTTGAGGTTTTTCTTAACAAAAACCTAGAAGTCAGAGGAAACTGATGATCTGAATTATATTCTGATCCAAACTATACCTTCCTATACTGGATACAATTTTTCCATTAAAGTTTCATACAGCAAAATGTAATGTATGTTTTCTTTTCCTGTATGGCAGAAGAATGCTTTTGAATTACTGATTCATGACACCTTTGTTTAATCCTTTCCTCTAATTTTTGCCTGTGAGTTCTTTAGTCCTCAAAATCAGGTCAGTGGTTTCAGAATAAAATGCAAAATTGAAATAAAATGTATTTGTCGCTTCTGTTGTGCGGTCATGCTTAATAAAAGCTAAATTTACTTATTAATGGTATGTGATTGCATTCATGAAATGGATGAATACAAAAATAGTATCTGGAAAAATAGTAGTCTCTTCACTGTTCACTCAGTGATTTGAAGGTCACGTAATATCCAGTCATCCTCTAAAGAACAGATGGAATCAATGGTCACCATAAAAAAAAAAAAAAAGTGGCAGATTTGGGGAAAATAAGGGAATGTTTAAAGTAAGAAATTACTTTAGGCTGTACTGAAACAGAGGGGCAACTATGTAATAGGCAATTTCAGTAGCTTCATGAGAAGCATTACTTCCTTAGACCCATAGTCCTTGTGAATTAGAAAAAAATTCATACTTCATATAGTGACATAGGTTTAATAGCAAAATTGCATCTCAAGTGGCTTAGACAACAGTATTTTTCAGGTATGTTGTACGCAAATCAGGTGTTGCAGTTACACAACTTTTGGAGCAAATGAAACAGGCAGAATGCCAAATCTTTGCTTTGCTTATTAATGATGGGAATTTCTGTAAGCAAAGGTAACTTGGTAATAGCAAAAGGCATGATATAAATAATGTAACTTACTGTAATTCCTCATAAGCAACACTGAAACTGACAGTTGAGAGGAACAGAATTGTTTTTTCCATATGCTTTTTTCAATTCTCTTGACAGCGTGTGTTGGTGTGTGGGCACTGCCATCTGCCGGGGTTATAGGTGTGCTGCTGCTTCCCCTTTGAAGGTCTACTGCATGTTGTAACGCTTTCAGTACAAAAGAGGTACTCTCTCTAATGGCTCATGTCATAATAAAACGAAAAGGTTTCTACTCTCGTCCTTATGATGAGAGGAGTAAATAATGCTGACTCCACCACGTGCCCAGTAACCCATAACCTGCCCCTGGTCAATTGAGAAATGAGGACTGTGTATTAAATCTTAAGAGCTTCCAGTTTTGTCTGGGTACATAATGTGCCTGCGGACATGATACATGACAAATTATCCTTGAAGGAAATGTTACAAGTTAGCCTTGCTGGGAAATGTTATTTATTGCCCGATGGAAATATAGTATTAACATTTTAAAAGCAGCAGTTGTGTTTTATTGTTTGATTTAGGTTTCAACAGCATTGCAAAATCACTTAAAATAAGTTTAAGGTAAACAGCTTCAGGATTTCTCCTTTCACGGTTAAGATTATGGAGCACTGGAGAAAGAAGTATTCTGTAATATAGTAGCATCTTTGCATGGCTATAGGCATAATCCCAGTCAACCTTGTGTGTTCCAGGGGTCACTTCCATAAGAAAAAGGCCATGACTGCTTGTCAAGATTCCTTTTATCTCCCGGTGCTCACCAACATACAGCAGAATGAGATTTCCCTTACCATGATTTATTAGTGATCATCCATATTTATGTATTTCTTCCATCACTGAGTCCAAGGTAGAAATATTTGAATCTATAAAATGCGATGACTTAAATCCCTTGGTGAAAGAGAGGGTATGGTGCTCGCTCCCTCTGCTGAGGGAGCTCTTCCATCCTGTGGGACAGGGACAGGACCTCCCAGAGGTCCTGGCTTCAAGGGAAGCAGGTCACCCTCTTGGTGACTTTACATCCCCAAGACGGGGAGGTGCTGGCAGTGGTTCCTTGGCATGTGGAGGAGCTCATGACTCTTTCTTGAGCCAGTGGGGCACCCTGGGGCCTTTTCCAAAGGGGCAGAAAGCAGAGCTTGGGTGCTGGTGCTCACCGAGGGGAAGCTGATGCTCACTGCGGGGCTTGCCATCGGACTGGTGAGCCAGCAGGCAGGTTGAGGTGAGTGGGGCAGGAATGCCTTCCTGAAAGGTTGTGGCCTTCACTCCTTCTCCCGAGTCACCTGGGGACAGAAGTGGAGTTGTTCAAGGTAAGGAGGGAGGCAAACAGTATGCTCCAAATGCAGGTTTCTGTTTCCTCTTACCCTCTAAAAAGGGCAGAGTCTACTTTCTCTTCCAAAGGACTGCAGTCAAAACTTCTCTCATGGTTGGATGAGTTCACGTCCTTTTCGTGCAACACTTAGGAAACGTGGCTCCTCTCTCCTTGCCAGTCAGAGCGATGAGCCCCAGGTATTCCACAAACGCACCACTGTGGTGGTTTTCTTTTTCTTCCTGTATTTGGTCTTCATGTACTCCATGGAGGGTTTTTCAATCTTTTCAGCAATCTTTTAAAATCATTCTCTCATTTTGTTTTCTTCCTAAACGGAGAATAAAACACCCAGGGGTAACTTTTTTCCCTGGATACTTGTGTTTCAAAAAGGAACAGTACAGCTGTCAGCAATATTTCAACACTTACAAAGATTTCTTTTTTCTTCTTTTTTTTTTTTTTTAGGTTGGTTGTTTGGTTTTGGTGGTGTTTGGTTTAGTTGGGGCTTCTTTTTGTCTCATAGAAGTGAAATCTCAGACTGCATAACAGCGAAATGAACAGCACAGAGGACGCATATCTATCTGTCTATCTCTGGGGCTTTTTTTGTCTAACTTCTTAATAAGCTCAGAAAGCCCGCATTTAAAGGACAGGAGAATAGGTAAGATTTGATTAGAACTCTTGATACACGCAGTATCTTCCACAGCACGCATTTCAAGAGATTCCAGAAAATAGCTGTAGGGAGTCCCTCTGCTTTCTATAGTTTAAAATGTTAGCACTCTCTTGAACTAGTTTTACTCAGTCTGGATAGCAGTCGTGCAAACAGACGACTCCTGCCCAATCGCCAGTTAGGTTGGGGATTGTACAGGCACACTTTGAATCTGACTATTTTACAAGTTCTCTATGAAATACATAATTTCTTGGGGGTTTTGTTTTTGTGGGTTTTTAGGTGTGGTTTGTTGGGTTTTTTTGATGATGGTAAGGAGGTAGAAAATACACTAGGAAAAAAACAGGCTGCTCCCCCTCACTGTCACCTCTTTTCACAGGATTGCCACAAATGCGGCAAGGAAGCTGCAGGAGGCGCAAGGTAAGGGCCAGTGTGGCTGGGTTGGCCCTGTGCAGTGTCCCCCTGGGGCTCTGCACGTCCACGATCAGATTTTGGGGGCACAGAGTCATTGGGGAGCCCCGTCTCTCTCTGCTCAAGCATCAGGCTTGGCGTCTGTGGTGGGGACAAGTGGCTGTCCCCCTCCTCCTTAGTGGGACAGGGGCATCTTTGTCTCATAACTGCCGCCTGGGACATGAGCATGGCAGCAGTCTTAGGGGGGGATGACAGCCCCCCTACCCCCACCCCCCCCACCCCCAGTCATACCTGCTCTCACCCCACTCTGCCTTTAGGGGTCCAGGTTGATGCTGTTGTCCTGGAGTCATCGTACCCCAACATCCGCGAAGCAGCTGCCCACATCCCCATCCCCAAGGTGAGCCCAGGGGCAGGACCACGCGAGCTGTGACCAGCTGTGACCAGGAGCATCACATGGGGCAGTGCTGGGGGTACACGGACCTGTCTACAAACACCCCCTAACCCCCCCTGGCACTGATGCCTGAGGACTAGCGAGAGATGCACCCCGAAGTCCTGCTTCAGCATCACCTGGGAGGGCTCAGACAACTTCAAAGCCCTCTTCCCTTTTTTAAAGTGACCTTGAAATGGATCTGCAGGTTCAAAATACTTTTATGGGGGAGGAGCAAGGGAAACAAAACCCAGGCGCATGGATGCAGGGTGGGTGGCATAAGCCTCGCTTTGATAGGAACCCGGGCTTAAAACCCCATGAGACCCTGCAGTGAAACAGGAGGGGGTTGCCAGCCAGTCCCACCAGCTGCGACAGGGACACTTGGGACATCACACGTGAGCTAAAAAGCATAATAAAATATTTAGCTCTTTGCAGCAGCTGGCGTAGCTGTGCTGCTCGGCACCCACTTGGCATGTCACTGCCAGCCACCCCAGTGCCAGCACTGGGGGACATGGCAGAGCTGAGCGGGTCCCCCAGCATCAAGCAGAGCCCTGTGCAGGGACAGGGCCATGCCCCTGCAGTGACGGAGGTGAGGAAAGGTGACTTTGAAGAGAAGGGGGCCTTGGTGAGAGGCTTTGCTGGACAGATGTTAGCAGCCCTGGCTGTGTGCCAGGGGAGGGCTTTTTGGTTTTGTTTTTAACATTTGCCATTTTTCTCCAACACTTGCTTCTGCCCTGATACTTGCAGAGGGTTTTTCACTCTCTCTCTTTCCGTATTTGCTTTTTCATCCCTGGTTCAAACACTTTTTCATCGCGTTTTGTGCTGAATTTGAAACCATCTGGTGCTTTGTTTTGTTGTGAGCCCGGCAAGTGCCAGGACCTGTATCCCCGTTACCCTCCTCCTCACTGCGACAGGGCCGGTACCTCCCAATCCAAGTGACAGCCCCGAAAAGTCCTTGCTGTCACCCAACAAAGAGACTCGCCACACGTTTGCAGGTGTGCAGCCAGGTGGGCAGTGGGGACAAGCAGCATCCCCGGTGTCCCCATGTCCCCACTGGGAAGTGCAGACCCCCGGCTCAGCAGTGCCAGGCTGTATCACCCCAGTACAAATTCCTGACTCATTTTTAGGACTGGCTGTTAGTGAAGGCATCCTGACTTTATTTTTTCCACCCTCTTCCCAGAGGAGGAAAGCATGTTTTTAAGGGGCCACAGAACCCTGCCAGACGTGGAGCCCAACAGCCTATTTTTGGAGCTCCCTTCCAGTAAGCAGCTGCATTTGAGGACAGCATTTGCAGTGAGCGGACTTTCCGAGCAAACTCAGCAGAAGGAAACCTCTGCACACCCATGCCATCATGTGTGAGACACACCACAAAATAAAAAACAGGAGGCAGGGGGGGCACATGGGAAAATCCAGGACTGCCAGCTACAAGCTGCTTCCAACAGCTGGGCCAGACCCAGTGCCACAGCCAGGCTCGGGGCTGGCACGGAGCCACCCAAAAATGGGGTCAGCAGCCACCGACACCTGCGCAGGCACTGGGTTACCCCTCTGTGAGGCTGTGGGTGCCTGGTCCCTGCAGAAACACCCTCCCAGCATGGCTCTCGCTGCCCTGTCGCGCTTTCCTTCCCATTGCCCCTGCACAATGGGGTGCCTTGTTCTGCTGGGGCAAGGAAAGGTCTGGCTGCAGCCTGGGGAGCTGGGGGAGAACTGAGAGCTGCTCCTGCCTTCCAGGGGTCTCCTCCTGCTGTGCTGTGCCAGGCGAAGCACCGTCACCCCGGCCTCCCGCTGGCCCCGGGGAAAGCAGGGCCATAAACCAGCAAAAAAAAAAAAAAAGAAAACCAGCAAAAAAGCTATGAAACCATCAGCAAAAAATAAACAAAGGGGGCATTTAGGAAAAGACACAGGAGGAAAAAGCAGCCAGAACCCTCCCTGTCTCACAGCTGGTGTGGGGAGAAGTTTGGAACGATTTTAGGATTTTTTTTGCCTAAAACAGTGGTGAGCGGTGCTGAGCTGCAGCAGGCTGTGCCTCCTCGGCTGTGGCTCGTTGCTGCCATCGCATGTCCAGCCCAAGTTACATTTCCACCACCACCGCTTGGGCCTGGGGCCTGATCCTGCACACCCTTTCAATTGTAGGATTTTTCCCTCCAGCCCAGGGCACCCTCAGGTTTGCTGCGTTTGCTGTGCTGGCTCTTTATGACAAGAAGCATTTATGTGGCTGCTCCATCGTGGTGCACACACTGCTTTGCTGGAGCATAGAATTGTGAAATGGTTTGCGTGGGAAGGGACCTTAAAGATCATCTAGTTCCAATTCCCTGCCATGGGCAAGGACACCTTCTGCTAGACCAGGTTCTTCCAAGCCCTGTCCATCCTGGCCTTGAGCCCTTCCAGGGATCTGCTGTACCTCTGTGCTGATCCCTTCCAGCTCTCGCTGCCAAATAAAGCCTCTGCAGGCAGTGCTGGCTGCACCTTGCCCATCCCTGCGGGTGGCAAAGCAGAGGCACTGGGGACCATCTCCCATCATCTTCATGCCAATGCGGTGCCACGTGCCCCAGCTGCTGCCCCAGTACCTGCTGGGAATGAGGAAAAAGTGGGGATGGAAGGAAGAAGCTCTTATATGTAAAATCAGCCGCATCTGCTGGTTGCTTCCGCTGCCCTCCTGCCCCTGTGGCAGGGGAAGAGCAGCTTGCTGCTGGCTTGTGCCACCTGATTGCAACATCTGCTGATGGGAATGTGCACCTACCTGCCCACGGGCCTGGTTTGACCAGGCCTGTCTGGATTTGCATTCAGGGCTGGCGCAGGCTGCGTCCGCATAAACCATACAGATTCACAGAGCCGCACATAAGCACCCTGCCAAGCCCCCCCAGGTACCTGCCATGGGTGCCGAAGGGCTGCAGGGCGACGATGCTGGCCTCCCCAGCTTGTCTCACCGTCATGGCCCACCTCATGGCCCTGGGGCTGGGCTAAAACGGCAGCGGCAGGCTGGTGTGCACGCTGAACTCGGGGCAAGCAGTGCAGGCCTTGCTTTGGGGGGCAGGTGGGGTAAGAGCAGCCTGAAAGCCCGGGGTGGGCTGGCAGCCCCCCACAGAAAGGGCTGGCCCCCAGCCCAGCGGCAGCCTGTTTACCGCAGCCCTCGGCCGTGGGCCCGTTGGCAGGCATGGCGATGCAGGCGGTGGCCCAGCCATGTATGCCTGTGTCCAGGCAGCGCAGCCTCCTGCACCTGGCGGGGATTCCTGGGGGCTACTGGTGAAACTGGGATATTTCTTTCTTGGTGGGAAGTGTCAGCCTGAAAAGTTCCAGCTGACTCAGTCTGACAGAGCTGCAGCTGGGAGGGGAAACAGCGGCAGGTTTCTACCCCTCCAGCTGAAGCCCAGCGACACTAGGTTTGGTTTTAAACATTTTTTTCTTTAAAAATATATTTTTTTTTACCTGCAAGATTTCTTTAAAAAAAACAACTTTTTTTACAACCTGGAAGCTTTCCCCGTGCGCTCCTTGCCCCGGCAAGGCTGGTTGTCCCGGCGTGTCACCCTGCTGCCGACCCCGGGCTCCCCCTGGCCCGGCCCGGGGGGGGACACAGGGGGCTGCA